>NKZK01000589.1:0-53186 GCA_002370145.1 [Candida] ipomoeae | reverse complement strand
AATTATATTAACTAATTTATCATGTGGTATATTATCAAAACAATTTGTGATATCACTTTGTATAACTCAAGTGTATTTTTACCCAGTTTTTTTAATCAAATATCTCTTAAAGCCATAGGAGTTGATCTATATCTATGATTTAAGAATTCAGATTTGAATATTGCTTCAAGAATAGATGATACACCTGTTTCAATAATTTTATCTTCTGTATTATCTAATGGATGTTTATTAAAATCTGCTTTTTGATATAAGTCTTATAGGTTTAGGATGCCATTTACCATTAACAATATTATTAGCTATATTTTGAAAATATACCATTTCTTTTCTTATATTTATGTACCACATGTAGCTCTACACTGACTACTACACTGACTCAATCACGTGACCGCTCGCACTACACCATCACCATCACTCTCTACTCTACTAGAACCCCCACTTCTTCCGGTCCAGTCCAAACTCAGGGCCAATTTCCCCAAAAACACACACTACACCACTACACACTACTCCTCTACTCCATTTCACCACTACTCCTTATCACCACTACTCCATTTCACTACTACTCCATTTCACTACTACTCCATATCACGTGATGTCCAAACGACAGCAGCAGAGTCTGCCCGACTCCCAGCCTGCACTTAAGAGTGTCAAGCTACACCCTCTCCTCCGAGACATGGCAGTTCTCCCCCAAGCCAGCAAGCCAAGGGAGCAAGGCAGCCGGGCGAATTTTGACGCCAGCAGTCTAAACCCGTACATCAACCAAAACGACGTTTCGGTACTGCAACACCGACGCCCCCTCAAAATCAACGAAAAGGGCGTATACATTGAGAAGGCCCACAAGCTCCGGCTCAAAGAGGCCGAAAAACAGGCAGCGCAGCAGAAAGCGCAGGAAAAAGCAAAAAAGGGAATCCTCGCCGAGGTCAATACGCAGGAACACTTGTACCAGCCCCGGATGCCTCCCTTGATCGAGTGGTGGGATAGACCGTACTTGGGGACGCGACTGTATGAGGCGTTTGAACGAAAAGAAAAACGGCAGTTTATCTATGATGACGAAGAGAGTCCAGTTTCGCTCTATATACAGCACCCGGTGCCGATTCCTGCACCCAACGCCAAATCTGACGTCAAGGACAAGATCTACTTGACGAAAAAGGAAATGAAGCGCAAGAGGAAGATCGAACGCCAGGCCAAACACCAGGACCTCCAGGACCGCATCCGCTTGGGCTTGGAGCCGGCTCCTGCACCCAAGGTCAAGCTTCTGAACCTTATGAATGTTCTTACCAACGAAGCCATAAATGACCCCACGGGAATCGAAATGAAGATCCGCCAGGAGGTTCAAGAGAGATACGATAAGCATATGCAGGCCAATGAAGCCCGGAAACTTACTAAGGAAGAAAGACACGAGAAGGTGCGCAGTGTGCAGGAAAAAGATAAGTCCAAAGGGCTTTTCACCACGGTGTACAAAGTTTCGGATCTTAGTGACGGGGGTCATTTCTTCAAGGTGGACATGAACGCCAAGCAATTGGGGCTTGTGGGGATATGTTTGGTGAATCCCAAATTCAACCTAGTCATAGTGGAGGGCGGAGAAAAGAGTATCAAATTCTATAAGAAGTTAATGACGCGGCGGATCAAGTGGACTGAGGCTTCAAAAAAAGGCGAAAAAGTGAAGGATGAAATTCAGGCCGAAGAGGTTAAGGATCTCTCTAAGAACACGTGTCACGTGCTTTGGGAGGGAGAAATCGCCAATCTTTCTTTCATCAAGTGGTCGCCCATGTATACCCAAGATGATGAGGATGCATACAAGGTGCTTAAAAAGTTTGGGCACGAAAACTACTGGCGAGAAGCCAGTGCCATTCATTAACAGAAGTGATAGTGAACAAAATTGCATGGAGCAGAAGTGGACAGAAGTGAACTGAACTGAAGTGCACAGGACCGAAGCAGTGAGACTGTTATGAGCTTGTCATAAAATATCATGAAACAATCAAGGAAAGTTATTTTAATTAGACGACGGTTGGTCTAGAAATTTGGAGAGTCCAGTTTTTCATGAGGAGCAATCATAAGACTTTTTGATCAGACTAAAGTCTACTCGCTACCATTTCATTAGCAAGTCCTCAACTATCAGTCCCTAAACATTGCCATCTACTCAATAGACCATAGGACCTTGGCATCGAACTGATCTTGGCCTCCGGATTTTTTCCATGACACTCCCCAGAAACATTCAGACCCAATCAAAGAGTTTGGTGAGGTCGACAGAGCATTATTTCAATCACGAGGTCAGGAGGTGACATAAGAATGGTTCCAACGAGAAATGTGTCTTGAAACTCAACAAATCCCTATATGGTTTAAAGCAAGCCCCATTTGTGTGGAACCAAGTTATAAATGAACAAATCAGCAAGATGGGATTCAAACGAGCTACCAATGAAACATGCATTTATCTGAAGAAAACAAGATCATCCTTGGTACTAATAGCATTATATGTGGATGATCTATTGGTTATTGGTAACAACTCAATTGATGTGTCGAGAACAAAGGAAATGTTAAGCAGCAGCTTTCAAATGAAAGATTTAGGAGATGCCAAGAAATTTCTTGGTATAAACATTGTGGTGGGAAATGGTTACACAAAATTACACTTAGGTGATTATATTGATGCTCTATTGTTGGATTACGGACTCGATGAATGTCGTTCAAATGTCATACCAGCGGACATAAAAGGATTTGAGAAGTATACAAGTGAAAGAGATGAGGAACCTTGTGACGAAACGGAATACCGATCCATAATTGGTAAACTACTTTTTGCCGCAAACACTGTTCGTTTTGATATCAATTTCATAGTGCTGAAACTCTCAAGATACCTAAAAGCTCCTATGAACAAACATTTGGCAGCTGCCAAAAGGGTACTTCGGTATCTTAAAGGAACAACGACATTTGGACTTATGTACTAGTCTTCGACAGATCGAGACCTTGTTGCATATTCTGACGCAAGCTTTGCTTCGGAACCTGAACATGTTGGGAATGTGTATTATATAGAGAGGCTTATGCTCCAAACCTGGAGGTGGTAGGGTCCAATTGTTCTTGGCTCTACTGTCGATTCGTCTCCATTGAAATTCAATAGTGACAACAAATTTCTAAATGGACGTTTTTATTCGTGCAAAGTGGCCGTCAGCAGCAAACCACACAAGATATTCTACAAAATGAAGATCCATACCGTGCCCATACACCCCTAAGTGGATATCTATTGCCTTATGAAATGGCTTCTGAGGTTCCTGAGGTGACTGGAAAGAAAGATGGTGATTCCATGGGTTTTCTTGGCGAAACCAAAAGACAAGTTTATATCCCTCCCGCTCAATTCTCCTTCCGAAATCAGTCCGGGCATCAGTCTTAACTACTACTAGTACTACTAGTACTCTTTACTAATACTCTTAACTACTACTCTTAACTACTACTACTCTTATCTACTATCACTCTTAGCTACTGCTACTACTCTTGACTACTGCTATTACTACTAGTACTACTACTACCCTTTACTATTACTAGTACTACTACTACCCTTTACTACTACTAGTGTGTATGTCTATCAAGTCTTATCTCCTACTAGTATCTATTAGTATCTACACTACTCTCTCTGGTAAAGTGGTATTACTAGGGTACGGCTACCACTCTCTGTAATATATCAGTAGCACCGTTCTATTCTCTCTGCAGGCCAATTGTTCTTAAAGAGAGTATCCCTTATGAAGACTTTTCCGAATCTGCTGAGCTCACTTTCCAAGATGGCTACGATATCAACAAAGGCAAATCGAATAAAGTGAGGGCTTATGACAACCAATATAGGTTTGTTGAGAACGAGCAATAATTGATCATTCTAGAAAAGGAGGGTGCACTCTCTTTATAAAGTATAGACGGTGCTATACTTAACTTTGTAACATCTTGGTGAAGGTTCAGCTCCAGAGTAATATCTTTATGTTGGAAGTTTAGCAGAGTTCAGAAACGATATAAGTTGGAACTCTGGCCCCAATCCTTGTGTTAGCTAATTAATCAGAGTATTGTCTGTGAGGAACATATCAAGATGTCTTCTACTCCCAGACCCACCAGAACCAGCCAGAACCAGCTCTCGTGTAACTCCTCAAGTATATACCTATCTTGAGACTGGCTTATGAGATGGACTTATGAGACTGACTTATGAGACTGACTTATGAGACTGATTTTCATGTCTAACAACCAATATGTTACACAGGACCGTAGTCCTTGGCTATTGAAAGGACCACCTGATGTACCCATCATGAAAAGGGTACATGCGGAGTTAAGTAATCTACAAGGTTGGATCCTACATTCTTATATTCAGTCAGTTCCACTATACACCTTTTTATAACACCAAACGATATGTATAAGGTATAATTCCGTAGTAGTGGTACCCAAAGTATGCCATGCGATTGAGACCCACACTGTCCCTAAAACACCTTTGTTAATTATTAGGTAACCTGAAAGAGCCTCCATGAGGCTGTGATAATACAATGGCTCGTGCTGGTCCGCGAATCTTGCTTGTCAAAGCATGAGCATAAACAGGCACCATCTTAGAGAATTCATTTTCTTTTTTCCCTTTCTCAGGCACTTTCATATTATTTTCCACCTCGGTCTTTTCCACTTTGTTTGTCCCTAATGTTACTTCTCCTGGACGCTTAAAATATAGATCCACTACCTGACACTTTACTTCCCGAAAATTGGAATCCTCAGTCATCAAAAAACCCCGGGAGAAGTTGCGCCAAATACATAAATAAGGATAGAAATTCAAAAGCATCAGATCATTGTTTAGTTTCACTTGGATGGGATCCACAATCTTGCTGAACACAACGTATGTGTCGTTGTATGTGCTCTCGTATGTGCCGAAAAACTTAGTGACATTTCCTTCCTTCTTGGTCACGTGCCCCGTGTCCAAATCCAAATCGTAGGTGGGGATATCTGGGAATAACTCATTATGAGGCGTAAGGTAATTTGACATGGGTGTCACGAGGCTGCTGAAGGCATCAAGCGTGCCGTTGATATTGGCATACAAGATCCGAGGGTCTGCGCAGACCAACCCCATAAAAAGGTATAGAAATTTCATTTTTAACTTGAATTTGGTGGTTTTGGTGGTTTTTGTGCTTGTTTTGGTGTATTTTGTGCTTTTTAGTGCTTTTTAGTTCTTTTTAGTTCTTTTTAGTTCTTTTTGAGGTCTGTTGGCCTTTGCGGCTGATTTACTGTTCTTATAGATCTGAGAATCTTATAATTATGCACACGAAAATGGGCCATTGTTCGGAACAAAGGCTAAGATTCTTTGCGTGACCTACATGCAATGCCATATGCATGAAAATGGTCATTCTTAGTTCTCAACCACTGGATTTGTTCTTTCCTAATTATACATAAACTAAATCTAGAGAAGAGTAGAGTAGAGTAATGTGTGGGTATGGTACTAAAGTATAAAATGTGTTAGAGTATGTCATATGGTAGAGATAGGGTTATAGCATTGTGTAGGAGCAGTAGAGATTAGTGGAGTAGAGTAACGTAGAGTATGGTAGGGTATGGAAAGAAAGGGTATGGAAAAGTAGAGGACAGTGGAGTATGGTAGGGCAAGGAGAGCTAATGTATGGAGAGGTAGAGTACCTTAGAGTAGAGTATAGTGTATTGTAGTTGATTATAGTAGACAAGAGTAGAGTAGAGTATAGTAGGGTCTAGAGAAGTACATTGGAGTATGGGAAGAGTATAGTACAGTATAGGGTGTAGTGGAGTATTTCATATGGTAGAGTAAGGGTTATAGAATAGTGTGGGAAGACTATAGCCGAATGGAACGGAGCAGAGTGGAGTATGGTAAGACCTGGAGAAATCGGGTATGGATAAGTAGGGTAGAGTGGATTATGGTAGGGTATGCAGAAGTAGAGTATGGAAAAGTAGAGTAGATTATATTAAGGTGAGTAGAGCATGATTTAGAGTAGAGTAGAGCGTATTGTAGTAGGCTACAGTAGAGAGAGGGAGTGTCAGAGTATGGGGTAGAGAGGAGTAGACATATTTTTTTTTCAAACTCCCACAGTACCGATACACCAGTAAATCGGGATACACCAGTCAATTGGAATAAACTAGTCAATTGGGATACATCAGTCAATTGGGATTTCTCATATCATTCTTATTTCCTTATAGTGTTCTTTAGATCTCACTTTATATTTTTAATCAACATTGAGAGAGTACAAGTGGACCTGTGTCTTTGAATTTCAGACTCTTCAGACTATCTTTTTGACCATCGGGTATGTATTTTTAGTCTTCTGATCTGCCTTTTGAGCCTTCCATTTTGTCTCGTATGCTTTTACCATATATAGTTCATGCACCACTCATACAGGTACTTGAGCCTTACAGTCTGGTGTCCCAAGAAGACTCATAGCTATTTCTAAGGTGAAAGCTCGTTACATACAAGTCTTTGTACCAAGTTATATAACCCTAGATCGTTCCATTGAGCAATCATCAGCAAATGTCGCTGGCCTCAGTACACGCTTATCACCAGAATCTAACAATGAACAATGTCACAATACAAAAGAACAAGTACCATCTGATTGATACGCCTTCACTTGTTACTTGTGTTCAGTTGTCAATGAATCCAAAAAGAACGAATCTAGGGAGCTTACATAACTTGAAGGGAGAGTGTTAGATTCTTGTGAAACGTTCATGTAGAAGTTATTTTTGTTGGTTGATGATTCCTCAAAAGTACGAAATCCGGCTACTTAAGTAGTTGATAGCACCGTCGCCTAGTCACTATTGTTCTAGCTAAAAAAAATTATTCTGGTACATGCACATCATCACATTCTAACCCGGTACTTTGGGTTTATAACATTCCACCTTGGTGCTTCGTACCATAGTGACTGAGGATATGGCGTTATGGAATGACTATTGTTAGATCAGACGGCGTAGGCTTCATAATACCTCTATGGGTAGTGCCCTGCTCATAGCGGATCTAACGGAGAGCATGTAACAATGATGTACGTTACTAATAGTGATGAGGTCGGAGGGCGGGCATATAACCATATATATATTTTATATATAGAAATGGATAATATGATTACTTAAATACTATAAACGTTCAGTTTAGTGAAGGCCTATAAGTATGGAGCTATGCTCAATTCATTAGAATGTCCTGCATATAGAGTAATTCCCGGCCACGAAAAAAAGCTTCATACTGCCGACTCTAGCGAATCTTAAGTACTCATCTGAATACCTCGGGAAGCTCAGTGGCATATATATAAAGTCAGGCCAGTGACATATATAAGGTTCGGTCTGGTGGGATGGTGAGAACCGAGGGTGGGGAGCAAGGTTACACCCGTGCACCAGGCTACCCCAGGCCAAAAAAGCCCAACGCAAACGGTCTTTTTTCCAATGAAATCCGCTGAAAATGGGTTCATTAAAATCCTGGAATTCCGGACATTCCAATGCTACAATTTCAGAAAATTTGGTAGCTTGTGTGAAGAGTACCGTGCATGGCCATATGAGCACCCAACCAATTCCGACCAATTCCGACCTCCGAGCCCGCACTCCCACTACATAAAGACACTGAATATTAAATACTGAATATTAACACTGAATATTAACACTGAATATATATATAAATACGGGGTCCTTCATGCTGTAAACCACCTCCACTAAAAATAATAATAATAATAATGATAATGTTAGATCCACTATAGGTAGGACACTACATATAGAGGCATTATGAAGCCTACGATGTCCGATCCTAACAATGGCCATTGCAAAACGCTGTATCACGGCCATCGGCCATCGATGCACGAAGTACCACGATGGCCCTTTTCGAAAATTCTAGAATAACCACCACCGTTGTTCTAGTGGAGAGTTTTTCGATGCCACGTTTCTCTCAAAGTTATATAAGTCGCCTCGGTTCCTCTTCTTGAGGAACCATCAACGAACATAGTTTTAGTAAGGCATAAATTTATCAAAGAACATAACAAAGATAATAAGAATAATAAAAACGTGAAGCAGGCCCCCAAAATAAAGCTTTAAGTGAGCCCCAACATATAATATTCTTAAGCAGAACAAAGGTTCCAAAAGTCTGATAGCTCTGTCAAGCTTAGAGTGGCCAAATTTCTCATCCCTCTTTCAGATGCTCAAGAAATAATAAAAATGATAAAAATAAAGGAATAATAAAAATAATAAAAATAATAATAATAAAGGAATAATAAAAATAATAAAAATAATAGTAATACTCCACACTAATTTACTCATGATCAATACTGATGGCCAATACTGATAGTCAATACTGATGGCCAATACTGATGACCAATACTGATGACCAATACTGATGGCTACTGGGGTAGTTTGAAACCCGGCCAGAAATGGTTCGCACCCAACGGGGTCGGGCAGTTCTTGGATGCAGTCCGTGGTGCCAGGCCAAAACCACCGCGACTCCCCCCACCGCACCTTCTTCCTCCAACTATTCCAATGGGTGCTGCTTATAACATTTTCGGCAGACAAGTGCAACCTCACGTTGTATGTACCTTTGTTCTTGTGTTGATTCAATTTGATTCAATTCTCTCTACTTTTGCTTTTGACTTCCACTTTTGACTCTCCACTTTGAATTTTCACTCTTGACCATCATTAATTTCCATCAATTCCCTTATTGGTCAATTCCACAGTGGTCAATTTTGGTCAATTTTTGGTCAATTTTGGTCTCCTCCAAGACTATCTTTTCCCCACTCTCTCCTCCATTCCCATACCTATGCCTATAATATACCCATATCAATATCCATGCTTGCTATCCATGCCTACTACCCATGCCTACTACCCATGCCTATGATATATGCCTATGATCTATGCCTATGACCATTGACATTTGAGTCTCCATGCTCTATTTCCCTCCTTTTTCCTCTCGTTTTTCTCTCATTCAGCCAATGTCTCTCCATTGTCTCTTCTCTTCTTCTCTCTTGCTATGTCTCTCTTCCTACGTCTCTATACTTATCCTGTCCTCTATACTTATCCTCTGTGTTCCTCTATTTCTATACTAACGATAGCTTGCTATTTTGACGTTAGGGTCGGTGACGGCCGTTGCTGCATGGCCTAGGGCCAAGACGGAGGCCAAGGCTGTGGCTGCGCCTGCTGCTTCCAAGGACGACGAGTTTGACTTGGAGAAACTCATTGAGTATGTATTGCTATTACCAGCCCATGACTTATACTAACTTCAGAAACTACACCAAGGAAGACTCCAAATAGTGAAGACTCCAAATAGTGTATAGAACTAGATCTTCAATGTGAATGGATCTGTATGAGTTACTTGTAGTTCGTACTTCGTAGCTGCTGATTAGTGGTGCGGCCGAGGTCGGAGTTTGCTGGGGCAAAAAGGTCGTACCCGGATTCGAACCGGGGTTGTTCGGATCAAAACCGAAAGTGATAACCACTACACTATACAACCGTTTTCTGAGAGAAAATTAGGGTGGTTTTACGGGTTGACGGTTTTGCAAGGTGTCCTAAGGTGTTGTAGGAATAGAGAATCTGTCCAATTATTTACAGAATATAGAATAGTACCAAAAAATACCCGACTTTATACTTTATTATAAACATATTTTTATATTTTTTGTGTGTGCGAAATGCAGTCCGGAATTGGATTCGCGCATCAAATCCGGGGAAATCTCACCTAACCACTACACCGTAACTACAATACTCTACGACCACACACCATAAAAAAACACACCACACATAAAAAACACACCATACATTACACACCACAATCACAATAATGAATACACAACTCTTGTGCACCAAACGAACGTTCGACCTCCGCACCGGCTCCGAAGTCCCCGACCTCCGAAGCCTCAAGTACATTTCCGACACCGACAACCTCTCATGCCCCATCTGCCAGCAACCATACGTGCGGCCCATGACCACGTTCTGCGGCCACACGTTCTGCCACGACTGCATCTGGCAATGCTTGACGATGGCCGGCGGCGACTCCACCGAAGGCTTTTGTCCCTTGGACAGAACCCCCCTAAATGCAGCCAATGTGCACGACCTCTTTGCCACCCCATTTATCATCACCAATATGGTCGACGACCTCAAGGTGTACTGCTTGAATGCGGAGCGCGGGTGCGACTGGCGGGGGTGTCGCTGGGAAGTGCAGACGCATTTGGTGTCGGAGTGCGGGTACACGGGGGTCCAGTGTAATTTAGTGAGGGACAAACGTAGGGAGAAAATGGGGAGGGAGAAAAATGGGGAAAGAATTCATAGGGGGGAGGAAAGACAGGGGGGAATATATAGAGAAGGAGAAATTGTTGGGGAAGAAGAAATTGTTGGGGATATTGATGGGGAGGGGGAGGGTGTTGGGGAGGGTGTAGATGGACTACAGAGAGTGGAGAGACTGGATGCGGTAGATGTTGAGAATGGTGAGAATGGTGAGGGTGAGGAAGATGCAGAGGGTGAGGAAATGGACGGTAATGGCGAGGAAGATGGCGAGGAAAGGGAAGGAGAGGGAACAGAAACTAATACCGAACTATTCCCAAATCCCAACTTCACCTGCTCCATCCTCACCGAAAGAAGGTTCCTCTCTGGGGCCACTTCATGTGTTCACCAGCCATACGAGTGCACTCTCTGCACTGCAACCATCTGTACCGTGACCCAGGAAACACACTTGGCGACGGAATGTGAAAGAAACTATGTCACGTGCCTGCTCTGTCAAAACGACGCCATTCCCCGGAAAAGCTTGGCCAAACACGAGGCTAATTGCAGGAGGTCGGGCAAGTTCCCGTGTCCTGCACACGACATCGGCTGCAACTGGGTCGGCACCAATCTCCCAGCATACGAAATCCATGCAAAAGAAGGCAACTGTGCATTGAACCTGCTACACCCGTACCTCAAGCGGATGGAGGCCACCATCTCTGATTTGGCTGCTGAAAACTCCCATCTCCAAAAACAAATCCACCAGATCTTGGGCAACATTGTGCAGGGCAAGATCGCCAACTTGGGGTACCTGGAGCCGGTGGAGGAGATCGGCAGCTCACGTGACGGCTTGCAAGGCCAGCTCAAGCACTTGACCTATGAAATGGATCTCTATAAAAGTGAGCTTGATGAGAAAATCACTCCTTTTATAGAGCGGGAGTCCCGCAAGTCTTCGGAAAAAGAGGGAGTCTTGAATGGGCTTGTCAACGATAATTTCATGATGCGAGATGAGCTCAATTTGCAAAGGAAAGTCATGGCCAATCTCCGCAAACAAGTGCAGTACCTTACCTTCAAAAATAGAGGTGGCTTCATGCCGTCTCCTACATCTATGCATGAACTGGACGGTGTGGACGTGACCCGGTCCAGTTCTGACGAACGGTTGAACTTGAAGTTGTGACTTCCTGTTCAGACTTATGCAGGACTTTAGAACTTCAGAACTGCATTAATTCAATTCGTCAACAAATCTATACTAACACTATTCTGAAAGTTCCCTATTTTCATTGGACAGGTGTGTCCTGTACAGATACGGTTGGGGCAAGCTACCCAACTACGCTGTACATTATACCCTAGACTATACTAGTCTATACACAGGAAATATACTAGTCTACACTAGTCTATACTTCAACTGGGCTTTTAAGCTAGACTGAGATGTGGTTTACGCATCCAAAATGCCCTCCCAAATGGCCATCTTTTTTTGTTACCATGAACATATCCCATGAATCATTCTGAATGCATCCAGCAATAGAATCAGTTTCTACCACGAACCAGATCCTGCTGGATACAAACGGACCATGAAAAGACGCTTTCGATCCACAATTCCATCGCCAAGTTGTTGGAGCAATGGCCTAAACGTGCGACGCTCCAGTATATCTCCACAGTGGTGGATGAATTCTTACGTTTCCCCTCCAGCATTTTTTTTGAAAAGTTACTATAAGAGCGAATCATTTTCAATTACCTCGATGAGTGACAGGAGCTTGCTACACCCAGGTTGTTCTTGTTATCCTTGGGTTTTGAACCTGCTCAATGCCATCATCGATGAGACTCCTCCCATAGAAGGTCCCAGACGCTTTGGTAACATGGCGTGTCGGGACTGGCACCAGAAAGTCAAGGCAAAATCGCTAGACATGCTCTCGCCTTTGGTGGCCAATGAGGGAGCCAGAATGGAACTCAATTACTACTTGGTGTTCTGTTGTGGTGGTTACATCTTGTGGTGAATATATGCAGGCGGGAACCAGAATGCCACTATTCTAGGATTATTCCAAGACTATCCAAGACTATCCAAGACTATTCTAGGACTATTCTAGGACTATCCTAGGACTATCCTAAGAACAGAAGTGTATGAATTCAATTGATGGGAAAGACCTGAGGATAGTATATGCTAGTGTGGAGGCTAATCAATCCTTTCTTTCAATCACAATGTCCTTTCCATGAGCTTTCTATGTGGCTGTGACACCCAAATTTTAAGTATTTGGCTAGTAGAAGACCACGCTACTGGAGTAAAACAGCACTATTACGTAGTGAAAGATTGTATACGTAATAGACTTTACTGTAGGATTTTAGGTTACGTACACTACCAAACCAAACCTACATTATACTGTGTATTTATGTATTTATGTGTTAGGGAATAAGATATCACTGAGGGTTCATAATTTTTCTGAATTTCGCACCCAACAATGCACATTAGAGAGAATACTACCATAAATAAGTACAATAGAAAATAAAAAAATAAAATAAGTAGACAATTTAATAGGAAAAAATGACAGAATTAAATTAAATGTTCTCAGTTGATATTTCATCAATTGGTAGGTACGCTACTTCTGGACGTCACACGTCATATCTGGGCTGGATTTGCGTAGTGCGCATCCACTACTTACTATGCTATAAACCATGCTATAGACTATACACTACTGACATCCAAAATACGTTATTTGCGACATATCAGCTTTTCTCAGTATAAGACAGTATAGTACAGTACAATACAGTACAATACAGTACAATACAGCACAATACAGTATAATACAGTACAGTATACTATACATTGAACACTACACTTTACTATACACTGTACTAAGTATTCACAGTGAAGTATGCTAACCATTCAAGCACAATATACCACAATGAACTATGTTATACCTTTCCCTATATCATACTAAACTATAATAGCACATTCTA
This sequence comes from [Candida] ipomoeae, assembly GCA_002370145.1. Classification (NCBI taxonomy): domain Eukaryota; kingdom Fungi; phylum Ascomycota; class Pichiomycetes; order Serinales; family Metschnikowiaceae; genus Metschnikowia; species [Candida] ipomoeae. The sequence goes on along the minus strand of NKZK01000589.1, from coordinate 40,067 downwards.
TCCATACTATATACTAGACACTGCACTGAACTATACCTTATCCTCCACGGTCTATGCTGTACACTGACTATCCCGACTATCCCGACTATACTCTACTATACTCTACTATACTCTACTCTACTCTACTATCCACAGTACCTATGTGATACCACTGATGAGAATACAAGCACTAGATGAGACCATAGAGTTATGAGACCGCTTTTCAGTGGCTAATAATTTGCTCACCAGCCTAACTCCACTTGCCCATGGGCATAGTATACCAGTATACCTATATTTAGTACATAGTATAGTCACAGTCGTCAGGACCACAAGCTCAATATGTGGGTAGGTGCATATAAGTTTCAGGACTTCAATATAAACTGATTGAAGTGTGAATATATGGTTACTTCCTTGAAAAAGGGAAGTAAAGTACAGTCAGTAAAGTAGAGTCAGTAAAGTAAAGTCAGTAAAGTAGAGTCAGCAAAGTACAGTAGTACAGTAGTACAGTAGTATAGTACAGTAGTAAAGTACAATAGTAAAGTACAGTAAAGTGTACATCCAGATAGTGGTATACATTCAGGAGAGAGTATTCACTCACATGATAGTATATTACACTTGCATGTGATTAACAATTACTATACTATACTATACTATACTATACGATACTGTACTACACGATACTGACTATACTAACTATGCTATACTATACTATACTGACTATATTGTATTGTACTATACTGTACTGTACTATACTATACTGACTATACTGTATTGTACTATACTATACTGTACTACACTATACTGGCTATACTATAAGCTAAACACTGCACTGTACTATACATTATTCCACACAGTCTAAGCTTTACACTGTACTATATAATGACACTCATTATATTGCTATATAGACTTCACAGTTTTTTCACTTCAATGTACTATACTATACATTATACAACACACTTCCTTATACTGACTATGCTATACTCTACTATACTTACTATACTATACTATACTAACTCTACTGACTCTATTGACTCTACTGACTTTACTAACACTAGTACAAAGCTCCTTATATTTACTATACTATATTATTCACTATACTGACCACACTTCCCAGTACAATTCACTTCACTGTCTTGTGCTAAAGACTATACGCTATACATTAAAGTCACTATACAGACTATACAAAATACTAAGTGCACGCTAAACATTATACTGACTCTACACTATACTATACACTATACACTATACTATACACTATACATTATACTATACACTATACACTATACACTATACTATACACTATACTATACTGACTCTACACTATACTGACTCTACACTATACTGACTCTACACTATACTGACTACACTTCTTATACTCAGACTTCCTAATACTATACTATTAAAATAGACAATACTGACTTATACATTACGCTGAGTAACCTTGGCTCCTGATTATAAGCTTGAAAGTTTATGGTGGATTGATACAGTAGTGCTGTGGAGCACACACTCCTACTTGAGACTTTAGATGTCATACAAAAAACTACATGCTTGGTTCTTGCTAAAAGTCTACTTGAACGATTTTTGGCTTTTCCAACATCCAAAAGATGCACTTGGAATGTGCCTCAGCAAGCGCACAAGTATCTCATTGACCAATACTTTTAAATATACAGCCAGGCCTGATCCTAATAATGAAACTAGGATTTTTCTCTGCATTTGATATCTTGATTTGATATCTTGATTTGGTCTCTGGATTTGATCTCTGAATTTGGTCTCAGTATACTCCTATACTGCTGCTCTAAGGGAAAGGTCTTGCAATAGCTTTCCACCTTAAAGTAGATTTTATCAATGAATCGGCACACTCAATGGAGAATACTTCTTTGGCCAAGCGACTTCAAGCAAAGAGCCTTTTTATACTCTATACCTCATACTTTATTCTTCATACTCTATACTCTAAATGTATAGAATGTGGAAAATCAAAGACTCTGAGTACTTCTAGACCCTATTGTCTCATCTTGTCTCGTCTTGTTTTATCTTGTTTATAACCTGCAATCTGGAGTTATGTATCATCCAAAACAGCACTGGGATGTGTAGAAAGTCCAAGAAAAAGGGAACACATTGGAGTAAATTGTGACCTGGGGAACATTGATGTGTAACAGGAACTGAATGAATGAGTAGATAGACCATTCTTTTTCGTTCTTTTTTGTTTTTCTTCCTTTTCTTTCTTTTTTGTTTTTCTTTTTTTTTGGGTATCTGAAATGACCAGGCTACAATTCTCTGATCATAGCATCTATTTTGGCATCTAAATTCAGCACTTCACAGCAACCAACTTCAGTATCTGTCCTTGTTGTGATCACCAGTAACTTGGCAAGTCCGCCCAATTGTTTGTTTTTCTTCTCTCCCAATAACTCAAGGGCCCTGCTTTATACACCCACTCCCCAGTCTCCGGATGTTCTGGGTTTCCACCCACTTGCTCAAAGAAAAACGGCGTGTGCTGCACATTCTCCGCCCGTCTTTCCCTCTGGCCCTGCTCGAGCTTCTGCTTGAGGGCCTCGGCCTCTTCAACGTTTCCACTGGAGTAGGCGAGGATATCGGGCCGCAAGCGGGAATCGTTGGGAGGAAGCTGGCCCTTTTCGATGCTGGTGATCTTGTTGAGAGTACCTGCAAACTCCGTGAAGCCAAACTTCTTCTCGTACCCGTCCAACAACTTGCCTGCAGTCCAGATGGTTTTCTCCGTGGAGTGGGTCTTCAACGTCATGCTCTCGGTCCAGGTTCCCGATACCGTATATGGTAATTGTTTCTTGGAAGAGTCGTAGGCCTTGATGACCAAATCCTCGGACCGGCCACTAAACATTCCGCCCTTGGCAAACTCCACCACGGCCTTTTCGCCGGAACTGGACTTCACCGTGAAGCTGCCACTGGGTTCCGTGTACTTTTCACCAGCAATGATGTTTTTAAGCACACACGTGGGCTGTGACCACGTGAACACTTCGCCCGTCTTGCGGATCGTCAACTTCACCACTCCGTTAGTATATATTTCCGAGGTCTTACCCCAGAACTTCTGCGTGGGGACGGGAGTAAAGGCCAACGTCCAATTTCTGGTCTCCACGAAAAGGGCAAACACAAGTGGTTTATGGGAGATCTTCTCACAAACCATCCGGAGGCCCTTATCTTCCCTAACCAACTCGTAGGTCTCACCCAATAGCGGGTTGAAGGGCTTTCTGGAGCTTCTCACCTTGGCTCTCATTGGGGAGAGGTAAGTGACGGAAAAAGCGGCAATTCTCAAGAGTAATTCCCCAGAATCCTCGGCATACGAGCCCTGCAACGCATTATCAATGAGGTTGGAGTACTCCACCATCTCCGAGTACCTCTGCAAAATACCAATGGGCTCATTCATATCCACCGGCATCGACAACGACGACAAGTCCTTCCCCACGTTTTTCCTCACAAACGAAAGGAGACTGGGAGGCTCATGGTTGAAAGGAGCAATGTCACAGTCTCGGTCCACAGGCTCAAGAGGTAAAGGGTACAAGTCGTGGGCCGTGCCCAAATCCTCCGTCAGCGACGGGTTGGCCAATTCTGGGTTCGGGTTGGGGAGCTCCTCAATTTCCAGCTCGGAATCCGAGGAAGACTCTCTAAGCGAATCTCCATCGTCGTCACTGGACTCTTCATCCGATTGCGCCTTATCCACAGTCTTCCCACTCATCAAAACCACTCCGGTATTGGAGCCCATGGTTTCACTGGCATCGTAGAACTCCGCACTGGACTGGATGGAGTTCGTATCGGAAGTTTGCAGCCTGTTCATCAAGTCAAACACGTTTCCCTGTAAAGCTCTGATTTCCTGTTCAGTATTCTCAGGGGATGCCAGACATATAGACGAGGCTATGTTGCCCAATTTGAGATAAATGTACTCCAAATCGGCCTCACGTGACGAGAGTCTCTTTTTGACCATTTCTTTCAGGGCCTGCAGCTTCTTTTTCTTGATGATGTTGAAAGCATTGATCCACGCCTCAAAGTCCTGCTTGTTCAACGGCTTAAGGTCCCAGACCTCCATGCCGGAATCCACGAAAATCTCGTTTGTTTTGGAGTTGGCACTGACGATGGACTCCATGATGGGCATTTGGCCACGTAACTTGTTGTTGTCGATTTTGAAGTACGAAAGCGTGCCGTACTTGAAGTTGAGGATGAAGAAACGCTTGGTGAAGCCCTGGAGCTTTTTCCTACGGCGTTTCAAAAGAACCCCTTGCATCAACTCACCATCCTTGGGCCGTAAGATATTCTCCGTGGGGTGGTCCGGTATAGACCTCCATTCAGCAGCAGCAAAGTGTTTCTGTTTCGCCTGCATGTAGTCGTTCTGGTTGACGATTTTCGCCGAGAAAAGCACCTTTTTCCCCGTGGTCTTGGAGAAGGAGTTATCGAAGATAAACGCAAACACCCCTCCTTTTTCTACGTCAAACGTCCCCTTGACCAATTCGCCAGCAATAAGCTTATCGTACTTTTTGAGGAGCGTCAAATCGGGGTTATTGATGTTGGCCAAAAACACCGACGACCGTGATTTGGTCTTATACGCGCCCAGCTCCGTGATCTTATTGACGGAAGCCATGGACGACGACCGCATACGGTTAGGCCCAGTGACGGAACCAGCAGAGGAGTCACCCGTAGCCGCCGTCGAGGGGAGCTCATCCACCACGTCCTCTGATTCGTCCGTTTCCAGTGGCAAATCATTGCGGCGGTAGAACGACAAGTTGATGGACTTTTTGAGCGGCTTGACCTGCCACTTGATGGAACAATTGTCGGGGGCATTGACCCACTTGACGAGGAAGTCCTTGGCGTGCACTTCGATGGTTTCCATATTGGGAAAGGGGTCTACGTTGTGGGCACGATTTGGGGGGGGTACGCTGTGGGTGTGGCGGAAAAGAGTGGGTGGTACGTGTAGTTTTGGAGAATGTTTTATGCGTGGGTTTCCGGTAGATGGAGCGAGGGTGGTTGTATGTAGGTGCGGTTAGGAGCCCAGAATACTGACACCAGTAATGATCCATCCATATAAATATATACAAATATATAAAAAAAAAAATATAAATATGTTTTTTCTATGCAGTACAAATCCTTATTATCAGTCTAGACTTTCGTTTGATGTTTGTCTGATTTGTTTCAGGTTTTTGGGTCAGAGCTTGAGTTTGAAGTTTGGGTGGTGGCACGTGCGAATGTGGGGTGGGGTAGTGAGTATGATAATGTGTATCAGAGTGTGATTTGACCTTGCACTACAGGAACTAGTGTATTTGCTAAACACTACTGACGGTAGTAAGACTGAGTTGGTCTTGGTAGGTACGAGACTAGACTAGATTATACTAGACTAGACTTTACTATAGTATAGCATACTAGACTATACTACACTACATTATACTACACTGTACTAGACTATGCTAGACTATGCTGCACTAGGCTATAGTATACTATACTATACTATAGCATACCATAGTACACTATGTACTTTATATGATAGACAAACTACTCACTACACTATAATATAGCATACTACACTATACTAGACTGTAGTATAGCTTACTGTACAGTCTTCTTTTTTGTAGATTAGACAACACATGTTCCGCAACGATAGTTGGGGCACCAGGTGGACCATAGATTAACCATGGTGTAATGTCCAGTGGACAGTTACTGAAGGACGCTGTCCTCATTGTCTCGTCAAGATATGTAAACACTTCAGGAGAAGTGTTTACTTCAAGAGAAGAAGAAGATGTAGAGTTTTCAGTGTCCATTGTAATATTGGTGGGTCTGGTTCTTGGAGGCATCTTGGTATGCCTCAGACAGATGATGTTGATTGAGTTATTTAAAAGGAATGGACATGGTCCAGACATTCCCTGTCCAGACATTCCTGGTACAGACATTCCTTGTCCAGACATTCCTTGTCCAGACATTCCTGGTACAGACATTCCTGGTCCAGACTCCCTTTTATATGTGGGAGGTCTACCTTCACATTCCCGGCGGTTGTAGTAACCACGGGTGCATATGAAGAACAGGTGCTTTTAACCGCGCTATCCCTGCAAGCCACGGGGATACAGAGCGCACTCACCTTGTTACCGGTTTTTCAACATTTATACTATACTATACTGCATTAAAGTATACTACACTATACTACACTATACTACACTATACTACACTATACTACACTATAGTATACCATACTATACCATGTGCTCTATATAATAGACATACTACTCAATATTTACTAGACACAAGGAAATTACCAGACATTCTAGAAATTAGTTAATACTACTCTGTATCTTACATGATACACATACTATACTATACACTACACTACACTATGCTACACTATAGTATACTATACTGTTAGATTCTTGTTGTTAAGTCAGGTACTCTGTTTATTAGGTTCATTCGCCCATGGTTCTACAGAGGAAGGACTCGGGCTACTTAAGTAGTTGACAGCGGGGTCGCCTAGTCACCATTGTTCTAGCTCATCACATTCCATACTGGTACTTCGTACCACGGTGACTGAGGAAACGGCATTATTCAATGGCCAATGTTAGGATCAGACGATGTAGGCTTCACAATCTCTGTATGGATAGAGCACTACCTATGGTATATCTAACACTAAACAGTAAGCCTATATAGTGAAGGCACTAATTACTACACACTACCATACCGTATACTACCATGGCGTATATTGCATTCTAGACATGCAGATCATAGTAGGGCACTACTAGACAGCAGGGGACCGCAGAGGACAGTAGTGGCTACTGGAGTATTAGCAACCATTAGAAATTATCAGCCACTACTACATACTATTTACTAGGCATACCTACCATTAATAGCCACTATAGGCAGGGCCCTACATATAGAGGTATTATGAAGCCTTTTATGTCCCATCCTAACAATGGCCATCATAGTACTGCGTCCAACGATGGCCCTTTGAATATTCTAGACAATCATCACCATTGTTCTTGTATAGAGTTTGTTGATGCCACGTTTTCTCTTCAATGTTATATAAGCTCTTCTGGTTTCTTTCTTTAAGGAACCATCATCGAATATAGTATTAACCAGGCATAAATGGACTAACGAACCTAACAAGTATGGTGTTTTAGTAGAGTAGAATAGTAATAGTATGTTCTAGTAGTATAGAGTAAGGAGACCGACATGGAGGTCTACTAGATATTACTTACTTCCCTTTTGACGGCTTTGAAAATACTGTACTGTATTCAAATTTCCCAAGGGCATTGAAAAAAGCGGGCTACATTGAGAGAATGGCCTTCTCGATGTTCTTAAACGGTCGAAAACGACCGAAATACTAAGAAGGGTTCCATTCTTTTTGGTGCTGTTGATTATAAAAAGTACTATGGCCGATTGCAAACCGTTCCGATGCTGAACACATAGAAACATTACAAAGCTCATGCTTACACCACTGTTCTTGACAAAAAAAAATGGTTTGAATACCTAAAGACCGGGCAGAAGATAGGGCAGAAGATACTTTGACTGAGCCAATAGGAACCACCTTCGACTCGGGTAATACTTATCTGGATTTTCCGAAAAATATTTTTTGGCCGGGCACTACCATGGGACTATATCTTGCCGTGCCATCAGCGAGCCTTATCGCGAGGGTTCATACTCTGTATGCAGTACTAACAAAAAATAGGTCCGTTTTTCTCTGTTTTCTCCTCCTTTCCAGGGTGACCGCAACCGAGACAACTTCCTAACTCACCTCTATTAGATCGATTGTGGGCATTAAGCCTGTTTTTTCTTTTTTTGTATGACCAGGGTCACTCTTTCCTAATCGGGGACTACCTGCATATACAGCGTCTATTCCGGTTTAGACTATCTGGTGCGGAATTATGCGCGGGTCCGGCCCGCGTCCTCGGAATTGCAACGGCCTCGGAATTACCTTTTTTTAGGCACCTGCCATTCCTGCATACGCCCCTATATACACTCCACACTTCTCCAGTCCAGTCTCCGGATCTCTTTCTCCACCCTACCCAAAACCCAGCTCCACCATTCAAAAAAACGGCCGCTTGCATTGCCCTTGAAACTGCTGAGGTTGTCTGGTGTACGGGTGTGCGATGGTCACCCCGGATCTCATTCGTATCCTCGGAACTCTGATCCGGACCCTCGATACGAACCCTCGATACGAACCCTCGATACGAACCACACCGATCGCGCCACGGCATTGTGCAGGAATAGCGCCTACTACTTTAAAACCCCGCGCCCCAACCCTTTATCTTTTTACAACCACTACTTACGCCATGTCTTCCAACGAGAGAACTACGCTTATTCATGCGTCAGTGCTCCAGGATCTGTCTGCAGGAACGCCCGGGCTCATAGCCAGCGAGGTGGCTGCCCGTGAAGCCGAAGAAGAAGCTTCGAAATCGGGGCCCTCAAAGTACGGGGCTAGTGAAAGCGTACCCGCCGCCCCTGAAGTTGTTCTCCCCAAGAACCAGTTTCGGGCACTTATAGCGAGTCTCTTTTTGGCCAGTTTTTTGGCGGCGTTGGACACAACGGTGGTCACCACGCTATTGACCGTGATAGCCTCGGATTTGAATGCTGTAGAGAATATCAGTTGGATAGCTGTGGCGTACCTTTTGTCGTGCTCGGCTTTACAGCCGATTTTCGGCAAGTTGTCGGATATCTTTGGGCGCAAGAGCTTGCTTTTAATATGCAGTTTCCTCTTTGCTTTTGGATGCTGTATCTGTGTGACGGACTCGTTGGTGGTGTTGGTGATTGGCCGGTTTATCACTGGGTTGGGTGGTTCGGGGTTCACCACTTTGGGCACCATCACCATGTCGGACCTTATTCCGCTTCGGGAAAGAGGTCTCTACCAGGGCCTTGCCAATATTTGTTTTGGGCTTGGTGCTGCATCTGGAGGTCTTTTGGGCGGTCTTGTTTCGGATTGGCTCGGATGGAAATACGTGTTTATTCTCCAGGTACCTCTAGCTATGCTTGTGGCTTTTGCAATCTACTCTTTCCTTAATTTGCCTGCGGGCTCTCCAGGCTTGGGGGCTGCTGGCTCGGAGTTCTCCGAAAAAGTCAAAAGAATCGACTTTTTGGGTGCTTTTTTCTTGGTCTCGGCGCTCATGGTTATTCTCTTGACGGCATCGTTGGGTGGTACACGTATTGAGTACTCGTCCAAGTTGTTTTCAGCATTACTGGTTTCGGCCCTTATTTTGTTGGCTGCATTCGTCTACACGGAATGCTACATTTCCCAAGAACCAATCATTCCTATGAACGTGATTGCAGATCGGACAGTTTTCTCGGCTTCTTTGGCCAACTGGTTTTATACCATGGGTGTGTTCTCATACTTGTTTTTTATTCCGCTCTTTTTCCAAGCTGCTATGGGACTTTCGGCCACACAGAGTGGGGAGCGTATGATTGCAAACTTCATTGCTGTTTCCTTTGGGTCTGTTGGTGCAGGAATGTACATGAGAAAGACGGGAAAATACTATAAGTTGACGGTTGTAGTGGGAATAGTGTGTTTATTTGGAATGTGGAGAATGTTGAATCTCCACCGGGACTCTCCGCTTTTCATGCAATTCACCATTACCCTTCTTCCCGGCTTGGCATACTCCTGTGTATTGACCTTGACGTTATTGGCCTTAATAGCTGCTGTTCCAGCCAAGTACCAGGCATGCACGACTTCCATTCAGTATACGTTCCGGTCCACGGGATCCACATTGGGTGTTTCTGTTGCCAGTGCAATTTTCCAGAGTGTGATCCGGAGCCAGTTGACCAAAAACGTCAATTCGGTGGTGGAAGACCCCAAATTGGCTGCAAAAATCATCTCTCGTGCTCTTGAAAACACAAACTACCCCAGGGAAGCACCTGCTTTTGTTCGGGATGCATTAATGGAAGCATACGCTTCGGGGTGTCATAGTACTTTTATTTTCAGTACTGCTGCCATTGCTACGGGATACGTGGCGTCTTTGTTCATGAGGGAGCACGTGCTCCACAGCTCCATCAACAGAGACGAGTGATACTTCAGGAGATGAGTGGGTCGCTTGGGATAACGGACTTATCAGTTCTTATTGAACTTGAAGTCATTGACCCGACCACTACGGCCTCAACTTTAACTGTGTATGTTAAGAATCGGTCAATGATTCGTGACCAGTTGTTAAACTTGGGTATCCTGCATGGAACCTATACCTATTTATTTATTAAACCAATTAGCTGCTTTGAAGGAGAAGCACTTTGGTTGAACATTCTTGAGAAACTGACTTTAATGAAGTGACTTTGATGAAGTGAGTCACTATTGAATGACTTGGCGAATTGGGAAAAAGGCCTTTCTTTATAGAGGGATAATGACTACCGAAAAAGGCACCCAATCCCAATAATAGCCCATGCAATAGTGGTACAGAGGGGCGGGGCATTGTGGGCGTGAATTAGGTTGCGAGAGCCGGCAGGCAACAAAAATTTCTAAATGAAACAAAAAACCTTAGACTAAGAAATTTCGAAGTTGTCAAATTTATAGACCTTAAGTGCTGTTCTATGTAAATTGAAATGGCGTAAAGTGGCACTTATATTTTCGTTCACCCATCTTGTTTGCCAGAAAATATGTAGCTGGCACATACGAAGCAACATCTTTATTTGCCAATATGCTTGATATAAATATATGAATATAAAATAAGAAAACGGCACCACAATGTCTAAAATACGCCTATAATTGTGATTATGCTGGGTTTATGGAACACTATAAAACTGAACTGCATAATTGTTTTATGGAGTTTTGCGTATGTCGAGGTATAGCATATAGCCTAAAATTTGCGGTACGTGTAAAAAGAAAGCAAAATTAAATTCAACGACAATGTTTATAAGGCCTTATATTCAAAGCTTATAATGTATAACATAATTGAATTAGATAATATAGAAAGGTATAAACCGTTTGTCTAAGTCAACTATTAATGAGTAATTAGTAATTAGTAAGTAGTCAGTAGCCAATAGTCAGTAGTCAGTAGTAAGTAGTAAGAGTAATAAATGCACATTCAGTAGTAATTAGTACTAGTGTTAAGCATTCAGTGGCAAGTAGTCAGTAATACGTAACGAGTAGTAGTGGTGTGTAATACGTAATGAGTAATAGTAGTTGAAGTATGAGCAAGTACTAAGTAATACGAAATTAGTAGTCAGTCGTCAGTAGTCAGTAGTAAGTAGTCAGTAGTAAGTAGTCAGTACCATTAGTAATAGTAGTGTAGTAGTTAGTCGTCACTAGTCAATAGCATTAGTAATAATGTAGTCAGTAGTCAGTTGTAACAGTGGTAGTGTAGTAGTATTAATCAACAGGTAGTAGTATCAGGTGTAGTATTAGTGCAGCAAGTATTGAGCATCAAGTAGTAAGTAGTCGTATTAACTAGTAAGTACTAAGCCTTCAGTAGTAAGCCTTCAGTAGTAAGTAGTTGTAGTCAGTGGTAGTGGTAAGTAGTAGTAGTAGTAGTAGTAGTCAGTAATACGTAAAGAGTAGTAGTAGTTGAAGAGTTAGCAAGTACTAAGTAATACGAAATCAGTAGTAGTAGTAAGTAATGAGTAAGAAGTAAAGAATAATAGTGTAGTGGTAGAAGAAGTCCCGAAATTCCCTACATTGCAACATGTTTTGAAATAAGCGGAAAATTGGAATTTTTAGATGATTCTTTCTCTATCTGTTTTAGCAATATTAATAAAAAATGAAGATCTTTATTTAGAATGCGGTTCAGAAATTTTGATTTTACTTATTGAGCTTTTATTAAAAGGACCTGCTGGAAGTTGAAATACGGTTCGCAGCAATAAGCGTAATAGCTGTAATAAGCGTAATATCTAGTAATAAGCGTAATAGCAATATTAAGGTTTCATAGCTCGTAAAAGTGTTTAATTGAGTTTAAACGATAAAAGTATTTTCTGAACCATATTAACATTGACACATATTTATTTGGTGCTCACATTCGCAGGATCTCTTATCAGCCAAATCAGTCAGTGGAGTCGCAGGACCAGAGATTCCAGGCCATCACACGTGCTACCAGCCAAACCTACCAACACCAAAAAGTAATAGACAGCCGAGTAACCTGAGATATAGAAAAATACATATAGTCAATACAAAATACAGAAAACACATGAGTACATAGAAATAGAGATAAAGATAGAAATAGAGATGGACATAGAGTGGCTCATTCCATGACTTCTCATGCTAAGGTAGTGCATGTAGATTTGACTCGGACCGTGATCTCTATCAATTAATTACCTACTCAACCAAGTCTGCTTAGATTCTACTTTTTTACAATTTGGGCAAAAGAGTTATGGTTGACTGGGTCATAAAAATTAAATCGGACTACAGCAGAATAAACGTAAATTCTGAAATAGTACAGGAGTATGGGTGTATGGATTGCCGCAAAGTCGAAACACTATTAAATTTTTCACCAAGTGCAAATGAGTATAACAATTTTATAATTTAGATATCTTCCAGGTTTTGGCCAATTGTAAGAATATGATGCTGAATACCTTTATTTTAATATCAATAACAATACATATATTTACGATGAGTCCCCCCTTCCAAAAGAAATTGGAAGCAGCAATGATGAGTATTGATTTTAGTTTAAAGTATTTACAAGAACATAAAGACAATCTCCCCGATGGACAGAAGGAATGGAGTATGGAGTGCTATAGAAATCTGAGTCCATATGGCCACAGTACTTCTACTATTGTTCAGGAACCTTAATGGTAGAATCTTACCTTTTTTGGATTCTCAGTCTAATCTGTTCAATATTCCAGTCTAATCTGATTCTGAGTCTAACAGTTCAATATTCCAGTCTAATCTGATTCTGAGTCTAACTGTTCAATATTCCAGTCTATATCTGATTCTTATGTTCTGATACCTGACTCCTGATCTAATCCTGAGAAAATGTGTTCATATAAAGTCCTATTCATTGTCCTAGGTGTTGTGGGTGACCACGAAGTTATGGTTGACACCGCCAGAAATATGGAGGTTCTGATCTTGTCCTAACTCCGAAAGCTGCGAGTCAAGCGTATAGAGGTGCTGGTGATTAGCATTTTTGAGACTGGTGGAGTCGGTGGAAGTGGTGGCATTCAATGCAAAGCGACTCACCTCTGGGAAATGACCCTGGGGCTCTTTTTGTGCCTGGAAAAATCCCAATCTGGGTGAAAGGAGACGGAGATCCACCTTATGCAGTGGAGAGTGTTTTGCAGTTGCCGTGGAGGAGCTTAAGTAAGGGGATAAAACGGGGGATAAGACCTCATCGTTTTTAATTGCGCCTTCAAAAGCTCCATCAATCACTTCCTCGATCAACTCGTTCTCTGAAGTGATGTCGATGTTGATCAAGAGGACGGAGGTCAAGATGCAGGCCACGCCAAAGGCATAGACAAAAAAGCCCGAGTGTTCCGCCCGATCTGAGCCTCCCGAAAACCGGAGAACCAAAAAATCAATGAAGATGCTTATGGGAATCGAGGATGTGAGTGCTAATGACGTCACCAAGGGACTGGTCAAGAGCATGGCGATGATGGTGACGTAATCGGAGATCACCGAGAAGACGGAATTGGTAAGCACCATCAACGAAATGGCACGAGACGGAGGAAGGGAAAACCGTTCGATATCCAAAACATGAACCACAAATAAAAGTGGTACGCCCATGAAAAAGGTGAAAATCCCCACCCACCCAAACAATTCCCGCTCGTTTGTGGTTCTTTCTCCGGTGCCACATCGTATCTTCATCACCAAAAGGTACAAGGCATAACAAAAAGCTCCAGCCAATGCAAACGTATTGCCCAAAGCGGGATTTTTGGGCTTGAACTTGTTCCCATCGCCAGAACCGGAGTTAAGCTCACCGAGATTAATTAGAACCACTCCAAACAAGCTGGAAAGCACACACACCACTTTTTTCGAAGTCAACCGGTCGATTTGAAGCATGACTCCAAGTAGAAGCGTGAAAAAGGTCGTGGTGGAACCCAAAATTGTCTGGTTGGATGCGGAAGTATATTTGAGTGCCAGCATACCCATAATGTTGTAGACAAAGTAGATAATGGCAATCTGGAACGCCAAACTGAGCACCTCACGGCGTTCTAAAGGCGAAGCACCAATATTGACTTCATTAGGCTTTTGAGCCATACTTCCATGACCCTCGATATCCAAATCCGAGGTGGAGAGAAGCGGACTTTCGGAGAAAACGTCGTTTGATGATTTTGAGCACCGGAAAGCGGCTAAATTGACCAAATCCGGAAGCCAATTCAACATGAAACATGATCCGGTTAATGTGGCCATGAAAAACGGTTTTTGGAACTCATTTCCTTTGAGCACGGAATTGACTAGTTCGAGACCGACCATCCACGTGGCTATGGCCACCACCAATAGAAACGCCCCAAGCTTGAAATTACGCTTTTCGTGCTGATTGATGACGTCAATGACTTGTTCAGCATTTGCCACGATTTGGGTTTGGATTTCCTGGCTTTTGATTCGTGGAGACGAAACGGGCAGGAGGTGGGAGAACCGGGGGTTGACCGAGGGAGATCGGGGGTTGACCGGAGGAGACCGGTTGTTGACCGAAGGAGAGATCCGGGGTTCGAGTGAGGGAGAACTCCGGGGGTCGTTCCGGGGGTTAATCTGGGGGTTATTCCGAGGGCCACTAGCGGGTAATTTCACAGCACTTATGCCCTCGGATCCACCAGAAACACCCTCGGTGCCAATATAAAAATCCTGTATCCCAGATCGGGAGGAGTTGGTCCCAGATCGGGAAGGATTTGGCCCGTTTGGGAAAGAGCTCGTCCCGTTTGGGAAATGGAAGGCGTCCGTGGGGGTCATGGCGGTGTACGGGTGTAGTGCCAGCCAGTACCGTGGTGGATCAATACGCTGGGCGTGTGCTGCTGTTGCTTATGTAGTGGGTGGAGATAGTGAGATCCAGAGATAAGAGAACGCGGCGGTATATGCAGGTGCGATAAGAACACCACTGCAATTTAAGAAAACACTTTCAACATATTTTTTACTATATTATTATACAAGGATATGTAAGTTGTACCTTACAAAACCAAAGTTCTACATGAGGTGTGAGGCGGGTGAAAACCCTTCACAGGCCAGTAACCTGCACATAGTACATCACTGGTCTGCATACAACACACTACAAAGTACCTTGACTCCGTACATGCTAGGTGCTTGTTGACAAAAACAGCCTTGTAATTTTGTAGAGTGGTGAAAAGATGTAATACGTAGGATTGGGGGGTTTTTAGTGACTAGGTTATTTGGAGCTGAGACGTTCGGCTGGGTGGTTCGGGATGTAGAGCTGTTTATGTTGGGTGCAGTGCGTTATATGCAGAATCATTATCAGACCCTTAGGCTAATATAAACTGTGAAAGTATAGATTAAAAATCTGTCTATTTATTAATAGTAAGAGTTTAATGGCCGGAGTTGGAATCGGTCTTAATAGGCTTCAATAATACCCTATGGCCAGAACCCTGTCTAAGTGAACGTGGTAGAAGTGTAGTATGGTTCAGTATAGTCCAGTATTGACGTAGTTTAGTGTCCTAAGAACATATTAGTAAAGTAGAGTAGTAACATGTAGTATAGCATTATAGAGTATATGGTATATAGTATATAGTAGTGTATAGTGTAGTAATGTATTGTATAGAGGTGTGGTGTGTAGTGGTATAGTAAGTAGTAGTGTAGTGTATAGTAGTGTAGTATATTGTGGTATAGTAGTGTAGTATATTGTGGTATAGTATACAGTGGTGTAGTAGTATATTAGGTAATGGCTAGTAGTAGTATAGTCTTCTTATACTGGTAGCACAAAGTATTAGATAAGTGAAAGATCTTTGATGGCCATTGTTAGGCTGAGACGGC
The DNA here is from genome assembly GCA_002370145.1 of [Candida] ipomoeae. NCBI lineage: Eukaryota > Fungi > Ascomycota > Pichiomycetes > Serinales > Metschnikowiaceae > Metschnikowia > [Candida] ipomoeae. The sequence goes on along the minus strand of NKZK01000589.1, from coordinate 24,268 downwards.
GAGGCTTCATAATACCTCAATAGGTAGAGCACTGCCTATGGTGGATCTAACTCTATACTGCTCTTTAGTATACTACTTTATACTTTAAATCATTGTAGTCCTCTACTCTCCAGTCCTCTACTCTCCAGTCCTCTACTCCACTCCCTAGTATCTGAATAGTGTAGCAAATGATATGGTGGTGGTATGGTAATGAGGTGTTTTATATACGATAAGAGAGGAGAGTATCAAAGCAAAGGTCTAGGGTAGTAGTCCAAGTGCTGGTTAGAGTGATAGATGTGAAAGGACTAAGATATATGGCAGTATGTGCAGGAGTGATGGAGGAAATAGCAGCAGATGAAGAACCTGACGATAAACAAGGAATTTATAAAAGAGACAAACAGTAGACAGAAGGAAAGAATTAGAGAGAAACAGAAACAGAAACAGAAAGACAGAGTTAGACAGAAACAGTAGGCAAACTAAAACGAAAGGTATCTAATTAATTTCTTATGGTGTGGACAAATAAATGGTGGGCATATAATTGGTGGTTGCTGTGAGTGGTTGGGAATTACAAGTGTAAGATAGAGGTGAGTGTGTGTGAGTGTGTGTGTGTGTGTGAAAGTGTGTGAGTGTGTGGGTCAGAAGAGTTCTGGTGTGAGAAAAGGATTGTGTGAGAATGTGAGTGTGGCTAAAAAAGTGAGTGTGAGGGATGTGAGGGAGGGAAGTGTGAGTATAGAGAATAGGGAGTGAGAACGAGCGAGTGGTGAGTGAGTGAGTGGTGAGACAATAGAAGAGAAGGTGTGAGTGTGTGAGTTCTTGGATCGCAGAGTAAGGAATAGAGGTAAAGAGAGGTTATTGGTGATCAGTATAGAGAAGTAGAGGTAGAGACGTGAGATGGAGACGTAAGACGGAAATAGAGTATAGAGTATAGATCTAGAGCTAGAGCTAGAGCTAGAGTTAGAGAATGACGAATGGAGTGTGGAGAGTAGAGTCAGGGTTAGAGGTAGAGTTAGAGAATTGATTTAAGTAGAGAACAGGCTATAGACTATAGGGAATAAATATAGAGGTAAAGTATAGAGATAGAGGTACATCCGGGTTCTCTGTGCTACACTTTGGTGCATAGGAATTGTCCTTTAAAACCTTCAAACTCTCCAAAATACCTTCTCTCATAAATTCAGCCATATCTTTTTTTTTCAGGACGAACTATGATCACATTAACTTGGAACTGCAATACTTTGGGAATTCCATCACGTTTGGTTATAGAGTAGAAGTGAGCGCTGGAACATGAGGAACCAGTACATCTCTGATGTACTGCATGTCCCATGTGACTGCATGTAAGCAGGACAGATGAAACAGTGAATGGTTCATAATATGCACGAATAGTCTAATGGTGGTCGATGCCCCGCAGAAAAGGGGGTGGGCGGCAACGGTCAAGGACGAAGCGAAGAAAAGAGCAAGTTACTCTTATGAATCATAGAGCCAGGTCAGTCTGAGAACAGTGTGTTCAAGAGATTCTTAGTATAGTATAGATACAGATAAGAATAGAAATGACTGAGATGAATACTTAAGTTCCACAAGTATAAGATGTCATTGGGAACCAATGACATAACCGCTCCAGTTTATGGACCTAAGAATGGTAAAGTTCAACAGTGAGTCCTAGGGTGCTTATATGCCGGTACAAGGAATATATGCAGTATTTTACCGACCAATACGAGTTTATATGCAGGTTCCACATACCCTTACATGTTTTCAATCCAAATAACTCTTTTCTTCAATGCCCATTCAACACCTATCAATAATTCCAGCCGTAGGTAGCGGCCAAACGCTTCTGCAAATGCTCACCGGCAGTCATGGGTTTGTCTTCCTTGTTGGCCCCTCTCCCCAGGATCCTGCGTATAGTCTCGCTAGGTACAGGCTCCAAAAGAGTAGCATCGTTTGGGTGGCTGAAAAATACAATAGAGTAGCGGTCTTGGCCCGATTCCTGCACATGGGGCGGGAACTTGACCCGGTGAATCGTCAGTTTAAGCAATCCTCCCGTCCAGTACGAAAGCTGGTCTGCTATATTCACCACTATGGGAGCAGCCTCTGCATGTCCTGCAGATGGACCCACATATGGCACCGCTTCCCACGCTCTACTCACCGGTGAGTAGATTTCAAGTCCTTCCTGGTGCTCCTGCTGGAACAATAAGGTCATGGAGCCGTAGTCGGTATGGGCTCCTGCACGGATGACGGCCTCGGGGTTAAGCGATTTTTGGCCCGGGTAGTGCAAGAACCGGAACGTGGTGCCTGAAGGTGCATCCGGAGCGTATCTGGAGGTGAACCACTCGCTTCTTGGCACTCCCTGCAGGTCCTCGATGTTGAGGCCCAAGGCAAGAATGCGGAGAATTTTAATAGACAATTCGTAGAGTTTTATGTTCATGCGGCGGACCAATTCCGCCCGTTCGGGCTTTTCGTGGAACCAATCGGGGATGGGTCTGTCGGAATTCCCAGTTAGGAAGTTCAATGCGCAGAAGTTGAGTGCTTCTTTGGGGTCTCCCTTTTTCTGCGACGAAGGGTCCAAATTCTCGCCGCCATAGTTGGTGTATCCGTGGTTGGACTCGTCGATTGGGTACTTTTGCTTGTACTCGTCTGGGAGCTCAAAGAAGGCCTTGGAGAGCAGGAACAACTCTTGGACTTCCTGGACCGAGAAGCCATGGCCTTCCACAAACAAAAAGCCTTGTGTGGTGGCAGCATTCAAGAGCTCTGCCGCAGTCTTCTGATCCACGCTGGAAATGTCCACGACTTGGAGGGGATTTTCTTGCTTACTCATGGGGGTTATGGTTGGGTGGAGGAAAAATGCGCTTGACTGCGCTGACTGCGTTAAATGCGCTCACTATAAATGCGCTCGCTGCTTAACGTGCTCATGCGCGGCTTGGCACGCGGCATGCAGGCGCACGGCATATGTAGGCTTCAATCTCTAATGCGTCGTAAGTCACCCTACTCTGCACTACATACACCTACAATCTTAGAGTTATATCGTACGATATTGACCTACTGTGTGATCCTGTATACTATTCAAGGCTAAAGCTGTACCCCCTAAAGTTCTCTCTATAGTTCTACATAACCGGATCGATCGGTAAAGATTAGTGTGCGCTGTGTGCAGTTCCACGTATAATACTTATTGTTACTTTATTCGTAGATTAACACCACCGATCACTCTATTTGTCCCTTCCAGAACCTTTTATACTATGACTCATCTTTATTAAGAATTCATCTACGGTTCTGTACATTAAACCCTAGTCTATACCCAGTTCCACTCCCAGAGTCGTCAATCCTCACGACTCAGTCCAAAAGGGTCCTATTGTTCAAGGTAGTCACTCCTTTTATTGTACACACTACGGGATTGTATGCACCCCAGATTTTTCACCACTTCACACTCCCTAATTCAAGCCAAGCCAGTGGTTATCATGTCATCCGATCAATCAAGCCAACCCTGCCGTCCTAACACCAAATGGGAAACTGAGTCCACTCCACTGATACGTCAGCTTATAACTAGACACCTGTTATTAAAGCTACCAGTAATAATACACAGCTACTAGTATTAGATACATAGTTACCAGTAATAATATACAGCTACTAGTAATAATATACAGCTACTAGTAACTGTAGGTTAGTATGACAACTTCGAAGTAGACAGACTTTAGACCGGTCGATTGTCTGATAGAGACAACTGTTTAATAGTGACAAACTGTTTAATAGACAGACAGATCATCTAATCTTCCAGACTATGACACCAAGACAAACAGTCCAGTCAAACAGACAGTCTGAGTTGTCAGGGAGTCTTATAGACATACTAGTCGTCACATGGTCTATTAGACAGACACAGTCTGAGTCGTCAGATTGTCTATTAGACAGACATAGTCTGGTATACAGTCGAATAGACAGACAGATTGAACTTCAGACATACACAGCTACTAGTTATAGATACACAGCTAACAGTAATAGATACACAGCTACTAGTAATGATATACAGCTACTAGTAATAGAAACTACAGCTACTAGTATTAGAGACACAGCTACTAGTAATAGATACACAGCTACTAGTAACAATATACAGCTACTAGTAATAGATACAGCTACTAGTAATAGAAACTACGGCTACTAGTAATATATGAGTACTTCAAAGTAGCTACAGTAAGAATCTATGAGTGAGGGATAACCTTATTGGGACAATGCTTAATGTATCCAGAGGTATTAATGCGACAAGTGGTACCAGGAATTGAATACTATGTCTTAGAGTGGTATAGGTATTGGTAGAGGCGGTATAAGTAGTGGTATAAATAGTACATATAAAGTAGTACTTAGTATAGAGTGGTACTTAGAATAGACTAGTACTTAGTATAGATAGTATAGACTAGTACCTAATATAGGTTATGGGTGGTACGGTAATGTGCACCAATAATACATAGATAATTGGGTGATTGAAGTATATACAAATTGACTGTTAGATTCTTGTAGTTACGTCAGGTACTATGTTTATTATGTTCATTCGCCGATGGTTCTATAGAGGGAGAAAAAAAAAACATCTCCATCCACATTTTTAAGTCCTAGTCCATTTATAAATTTATCTTACACCCTCCACCCTCATTTACCCTTATACACACTTATAACATTTTTACCTTCTATTACCTTCACTTTCATGTTCTGTGTACTCGGGGTGCAATATCCAATCCATAACCCCTATGCTCTCCAGAGGGAGGAATCGGGCTACTTAAGTAGCTGACAGCGAGGTCGCTTGGTCAACCGGTTGTTGCTAAGTCTTTGTGGGAAAACTCTTCAAATTCCATCCTGGTACCTCGAGTTTATGTCACTCCCTCCTGGTACCTCGTACAATGAAGGTAGAGGAGTGGCTCAATGGAATGGCCATTCATATGATTAGACAGTGTAGGCTCAAAATACCTCAATAGGTAGAGCACTACCTATGGTGGATCTAACAGTTACTATGTAGATAAATCGGAACCAATTTCTAAGTCATATTATGGAGCCTCCATGCCGTCTTATTCTAAGGTTTCTCACTAAAAGATTTCTTATTGAAAGATTTTGTATTAAAGATTTATTAAAGTTTTTCTTATTAAAAGATTCGACAGGCGGTCAGTATACGTACTTATAAGTTGCTTGTGCCTGTACAGACCTAAGTTTGGTACCATTTGAATCCACCCACATACTCTATACTTTTATACTACTATCCACATACTGTTAGACAAACTTTAGAGCCCAGGAAAAGAGGTTAAACTACAAACGACCACGATTGATTTGTAATATATCAAAAATGTGTTCTACTTGATAATATCCTGCATATATCACACGTCTCAAGCATCAATACTATAACTAGTACCCCAGTCAGACTAGCCAATCAGACTACTCAGTGGCTCAATCTATACTGCCAACCATTAGTACAATCCAGAAACACGAACTGGTTACACCCACTAAGCCTACAGTGTAAAAACTACTTGTATGCAGTACCTCGAGGAGTAGTAGTGACTGGTAGTGAAAAGAAAGGATTTAAGCAGTTCCTTGGCCTTCATTGTATTAAATAGGGGGTATTTCATACTATGTCGGGCACACTGCAACTACTTTATTCGTCTACTTTCTGAAGAGAATCAGTCCAAGTCCTTAGTAAACATCAGTGCCTCTACACTAATTAATATTGGTGGGTCTGGGGTCGGGAGACATCTTGGTGTGTCCCCTCAGTTGACATTTCAGTATATTTAGATATTAACGTCACTTATAATGGGGTGGGCATTCACATGACCACAGTCACGTGAGTTGCTGCGGCGCTAGAGAGGCAGCAAGTGCTGTTTTCTCAACACATGGAGTAGTAGTGACTGGTAGTGAAAAGGTAGGGTTTAAGCAGTTCCTTGACCTTCGATGTATTAGATAGTGGGTATTCCACACTAAATCGGCCACGCTGCAACTTCTTTATTCATCTACTATCATTCCTGCATATACGCATATCCACCAACAACTGAACCCCCCACAATTGCACCCACAAAAAACCAAATCAGCCCTAATATGACCAGAACAAGAAAAATCAGTGCCCCCAAGATCCTAATTATTATTACCTGAACCCCTGACCTTTTAATACAGGTGTGGAGTTGTGTGGAGCCTCTCCAAATCACATGACCGACTACTACAGTCGCGTTTTAAACCATCGAAACAACCCACCATGAGTAAATTGTCCGTCCACAACGACGTGCCGGAAGTCACAGTAAACGTTGTGCCGGTGAAGATCCAGTATACAGGCAGTGCCAATACGAAGGAATTCTTCACGCCCTCGAAATTCGAATCGGTGGAGCAAGACCGGCCCGTAGTTTCGGCCGAGTTCCGGGGGTTGCATTTGAAAGGCCACCAAATCCCCTTGCCCAACAAAACTGGCTATATATGCACGGCTTCCGAGTTCTTGGTGCAGGATCCTAACGGCGACATCGAGTCCCGGAAACAGTATACGTCTGTGGCCAAATTCAACGGGCTTACTGTTTTCGGCCACGATGCAGTCCCTCCGCTGAATAGCAAGTGGCGAATGGTGGGTGAATGGGACTCCGTGGCCAGTGCCATTCATAGTCGAGATTAATTAAAGGATATCAGGGTGTTATATGTAGGTTTAATAGAAGTGTTTAATAGAAGTGTTTAATAAAAGTGTTTGATATTCAATTCCGAAGTTAAAGGATTGGTATCAATAGAATGACTAGTACAATGGGAACTAGACCAACTGATGTAGAAAGAGTGACTTCACCTTACTTGAAGGAACTCTTGACTAACAAACAAATCGTGCTTCCTGAATACGGTGATATAGTATTGAAGGCATTACATCAACAGGTAGTGTCTGGGGAACGGAAGGGTGGGTGGAACAGATAGATGGTTTTATATTATTATATTTATGTGATGAAGTTCTTACACCTGCTATACATATTAAGAATGTTGAAAAAATGAAAAGAAAATGTATGAAAAATTTAGGATATAACCAAATCAGTGTAATTTGAAGAACTTGTGCATACAGTCATAGAGTCATAGAGTATAGACAGAGTATAGACAGAGTATAGACAGAGTATATAGAGTATATATAGTATAGAATGTGCTATGAAGGGAATGCAATCTGTGCAATGCTAAATACTTCCAGACTAAACGGAGTCGGGATTTTAGAACTTGGTATTTCAGATGTATGAGTGAACTTGTTCACTTTATGTGCCTCATGACGAAATGCTATGATGCTAAAAGGATCATTAAAAAAAAGCCTGCTAACAAAGAATCGTTAATCGCAGCTCGCGAAAGATTGCTCTTTCAAATGAGACAACGCTGCAAAGAGAGTGTTCCAAGGTTTGGAGGACAAACCGTCAGTTATATCCAGATGGAATGAACTAAGAATTTCTCCTATACCTAGACCTAGGGGACAGAGTGCAGATATCTGGTTTCAAGTTTAGTTCCAGCACAGTATTGTGCCTAGACCTAGGGGAGATACAAGTATGATTATTAAAGTTGTAGGTTTACAATGATATTGGAAATATGACTATTCAGGTTTTGTATCAGAGAAAGGAGAAACTATACAATTTGAGTCATATATAATACCTGATGACATGTTAGAAGAAGGTCAATTGAGATTATTAGATACCGATAGAGGTTAAATGGGTGGTCTATGCAAGTGGGTATCTTTTCTGGGTGAAGCAGTTGAGGAGCTTTATTGAGGTCACCGTGGAGGTCACCGTGGGGATCACTTGGCTAAAGTGAATGATCAAGTCATTGGCTAAGTGAATGAACAAGACATTGGCTAAAATGGAAGGTCAAGGCATTGGCTAAGTGAATGAGCAAGATGTAGACTATGTAGAGACTATGTATACTTGGATGTACCACTACACTACATTTCTCTACTCTTTACTATTAAGATATCCTACCATCGAAAGCTGATAGGGCAGGAATCTGAATGAGCCATCTCCAGCTTAATCCATTATCAGAGATTACTTTAGTCAAAAGTGGAAAAGTAGAGAATAGAAGATAGAAAATAAAATAGAAAATAAAACAGAAAATAGTTGAGAATAAGGAATAGTTGAGACTGACTAGTCGTGCGGTGCGTATACCTTAAGATCGCACTATTTTGCAGTCAACGCGAATTCTCACGCCAAAACGTGAAAGCCTCCTACTAACACTACTCCTACCACTATATTCCATTACATACTACTATATACTAAAGTCGGCAATATATTGGAAACTGTACCAAGGACTAAGTACTAAATCTCACAAATTTAGGTAGTCTGTGTAATTAAAGACGAAGGGAGCAATTGAGAATTTGTCGTGAAGTCAGACAGGACATCAATTCAGTAGTCTAGGCTTCATAAGAATTGTACGTTTCATAGAACTCATTTAGCATTCATTTCGAGAAAATGCTTCCCTGCTTTCTGGAAGGCATGGCTGGCATATAACAGGCACTCTATTTCCTCCTAAATTAACAAAAATCATAGGATATGACAAATCTGTTGCTACTTGAACAATCCCGTCTTTGGAATCGCGAGAGTGGCATGAAAACTAGGTCATCCATGTTAGATTCTTGTTACGTCAGGTACTCTGTTTACTATGTTCATTCGCCGATTCCTCAAAACGAGGAATCTGAGCTGCCTATATAACTTTTCAAGAGAAGGGAAGGGTGGGTAGCAGGATGGGTAGCAGGCTGAGTAGGAGGCTGAGTAGAAGACCTCATACAATGGAAATCGTTATTATCAGGCAGAGAGGCTTTATAATACCTCAATAGGTGGAGCACTCCCTATGGTGGATCTGACAATCCAAATGTACGTGCTTTTCTGACCTTAAAGATAGGCTGGAAACTTTCGCTTCCATTAAACATGTTTCCTCCACTAATCGTGAAGCATGTGCGTTGTCAAAAAGTACACACCCGTTCAAAAGAAAGTACTTCGGGTACTGTGATTACGCAACCTTTTGAAATTCTTCACATGGACATCAGCGGTGCGTTAACCTGTACATTATTTAACTCCGTATTAACCCTGTTCACGGTACATCAGGTGGTCCTTTCAATGACCAGGGAGTACAGTCCAGTGTACCATATTGGTTGGTAGACATAAAGTCAGTATCATAAGGCAGTTCGTGAGGGCAGTCATGAAGTCAGTCATGAAATTAGTCTCAAAAGTCTGTCTCAAAGGTCTGTCTCATGAGTCAGTTACAAGAGAGATAAGAGACTAAAAGACTAGTATACTTACTACTTATACTGTCTACTACTTATACCGTCTACTAGAATACTACCATACTACCATACTTCCTAGATTCCATATGGGTTGTGCTCTACCCATACAGTGATTGAGCTCACCGGCCCAGTTAATCAGAGTCTGCTGTTACTAAGCCACTTTTCGGTTCGCCGTTACTACGCCCCTTTGATTGCTCTTCTGCAGAATATTTAAAGATGTTCGATTTCTCTTCTTGAGGAACCATCAACGAACATAGTTTTAGTTAGGCATAAATGTATCAAAGAACATAACAATTACCATACTACCATACTATCTAAAGATCGAAAACAACCTCTTTACTCTTTCTTAAATAAGTTAAACTTAAGTCAGTTAGTATAACCAAAATCCTATATTATAGAATTATGACTGTATTAATTAGATTCTTTTTTCAATTATATAGGTATCTCATTTGATTTAAAAATATAAATATAACCTAATCTAATGAAATAAAAAAGGCTAACCGTAATAATTATAATTTAAAATCAAAATAAAGATATTTCAAAGCTAAATCGGGTCTTACGGCATCTTCCAATTCTGGTTAATCAAAGTAGTTTTTGTTAGATTCTTGTAAGCACGTAAATTACCTAATCGAAACTATATATATTCGTTGATGATTCCTCAGTAAGAGGAGTCGGCCACCATTAAATATTCTGCAGGAGAGTAGCGGAAGGGGTGTAGTAACGGTGAACCAAAAAGGAGTTTAGCAACGGTGAACCAAAAAGGGGTCTAGTAGTATCGGTTCCCGATTAACGGGGCACGAGAGCTCAATCCCTATATGGGTTGTATTCACCCAACTTGGATCTAACAGTTTTGATACTGAAGAAAAGCATGGTGATTATTGAATCACTGGAGTTGAAGTCCTGCATTGAGCAGTTTGAATGATGATGAAACTACCTAGTGATTTTCGATAATTCTCGATTAATTTATTGATTGCTCCACCCCTAAAAACAGTTCTCCAGGCCCCTAATTGACCGGTCTTTTTGGAGGTTCTTGGGTGATTTTGACCCTCGATACGAACCCGTCTCGGATGACCATGGCTCCCTCATTGGAACCCCCGTTTAAAGCATTTGATTGGCCCATTCGCCTTAATATCTCATCCGATTCCCCGGCCCCATCGTGTGGAAGCCACACCACCGGTTTCTGGTACCGGTAACACGGATGGAAGTAGAGGAGCGTTTCCTGCAGGACATCAGCCGTTGACCCCGCCATTTCTCCCGATACATTAACCCGAGTATCATTTTCCGCCTCTTTTGTGCTGTTGACGTGCGGAAAAAACTGGAAATGCTGGTGGAACCGGCTATACGCCGACATTGGCGAAAACCGTGCATGCAAGCGCCAAAAGCATGACCAAGGCCTGGAACTTCATGGGACAGTCGCCGTTTTTATCTCTCAGAGAAAGAAATATGCCTATCATACAGCACTCCAAGCAATATATGCCGGAATACAACTGGAAAATGGCCTTGGGGTAGAGTCGCCCATTGGTCTCCAGGTCGTTCACGTGGCTATACACATAGTGGAGTGCGTACTTATAGTACAAGAGAAACAACCCCAAGATGAGCACCATGAACACGGAAATAAGCGGGGAAATGATACAATAGGTGACTCCAATGGCTCCATAAACTGACACGGCGGCATACGCAGCTCCCCAGCGGATTTTGCGTAGACTGGTGAGTCTCTTGAATTTGCGCCGTGGTGTACTGTCTTTCCACGAGTAAACAAACACATTCATGAGCAACCGATCTATCTGGAGGAAATTGCTTCCGGTCAAAGCAAACGCCTTCACCGATAAATATTTGAAGAAAAAAACCGAGCTTTTCGGGATATTTGCAGCCAAAAGAAGGGGGATGGAAGCTGGTCTCTCGACGACCTGCACACAGATAACAATTAGACTCGTCAGTACTGACACAACCAAAAACTGTTGGATGAAAAGAAACCCAAAGTACCATTTCTGAAGGGCTATTTCCATTTCTGCCCCTGTCCATGTTCCCTTCAAGTAAAGGAGGAGCCTGAAAATCTTAAGCTGGATGGAGATTACCGCACTGAGCAATATGGCCGGCAACAAACTGCTGAAAGTAAGCTTCATTTCCTCCGGAAGCCGTCCCAAAAAGCCCATACACGGAACCAACTGCGTTAAAAGCGGAACCTGCGAAAGAAGCGTAATCATCGACACGGGGATCACATACATCATGATCATCACGGCCATGAGACAGTACACCACATAACGCTCTATGACAGCAACGAAATCGGTGTCACGTGCAAGGTTGGCCCATATAATATCGTTAGCATTGACTCCTATCAAGCTCTGGTTAAGCAGCCCGCAATCCAGCAGGAGAACGGCCTGGTGTGCCATATATGCAGACTCCTGCGAGTTGAACATCAAAAACACCTTATTTTGCTTATGGTAATTGTCCTTGGCGATTTCCGTGATGCGGTTGGAAATGGATTCATAAGATTGGGCCAAAATCTGCGTACACCAGGGTTCCACCGGTTGTTTTTTCTGGAACAAAAGAGCCCGGAACCGGCCCGGGATGCGAATGGCCAATTTCCGTCTTATAATTGGCAAGTCGTAAACAGGAAAATATATGGGAGGATAAAAAAAAGCCGGGTTTTGACGTACACTCGAATTTTCTCTTTCCCGGCCTCTATTTCGGGCCACCCGTTTAAGGTACCGCACATTCTGTACCTCCAAGATATCCAAAGCATCCTGCGCCTGTTTCCATTTCCACCAATACTGGTGGTAATCATCCATTAGCCAAACATGGTCCAAACCACGGTAAAACGAGCTGAAATAATCTTTCAAAGACTCCAAATTCCGGAGATTTTCAGGCACATTGCCCAAAAGTAAGACCCTGGAGGAGGCCTGTCTTCTATGCAGGTCGCCATTTAGATAAATGTGTCTAATCTTAGCAATGCTCAGGAACTCATGGTACATGATAACATTGAAGGAAATAATGGTCACCAACGAACATGTAAAGTGAAAATTCAACTGTGTGGCCTTACTCATGGCGATATTCGAGATACTGAAGCGGTCAAGGCCTGCAGCCCGGAAAGCCAGCGTAGAACTGGTAAGGTTAATCGGGAGAAGCACCACGATATTAAGGAGTCCACAGCTGGCGAAGAAGATCAACAACACGTTCAAAAAGCGGAGAAAAAAATACGTATCGAGGCCCATGGAGAGGAAAAAACTCACATCGTAGTTCCAGGAAACCCATACCCAGTCAAAGTACCCCGAAGGTAATTCCTGCATGCGCTCATCTGCTGGCGTGAAAAAGCACCGTGGCTCATAGATATTCTTGCAGAGTGTACGTAAGTAGCAGAAGAGGAGGATCTGGATGGTGCATGCACAAAGTGCCGTGGCCAAGTGCTTGACCAAGACTGCGAAATCGGTTCCGTAGGCCAAGTGAGCGGATCCGGCCTGTGTATTGTTGAGGAACGTGATGAACTTATCGGGGTCAATGAAGTAGCGAAGGGACAGTTGAGTGAGATTATTGAAGTCATATTCGCCAAGTGGTTCAAGGCCCAGCATCTTCTCAGTTTAGAGTGTATCTGGAGAGTCAGGTTTAAACTTGAGACTTAAGTCTTTTTTCTGGAGAGTGTGGTCAGACTTTTTGGAGAGTTAGGGCCAAATTTTCAGGTAGATAAACGACTTTAATTCCAGCTTTTCTAAATTGTGGATCTCCAATATTCTAATTGGTGGAAGTTGAGATGACAAGGTTGAGGACTAGGTTGAGGACTAAGTTGAGGAGGAGATTAGAGGGGAGATCTCTAGAGTTATGGAGAGACTCTTCTATTATTAGTTCCTGTTTTTGAAGACTCAGGCTTGATTTCTGAAACTCTGGGGACTGAATTTCTGATTTCTTAGACTCTGAATTTAGGCTAATATCTGAAACTGTGAACTTATGCTTTGATGTTTTGGACTCCGAGCACTGGGACCTCGAGGAATGGGACTCAGAGGACTGGGACTTGTAGAACTGGGACTTGAAGAACTGGAACTTTGAGAAGTTAGACTCTAGATCCTGGACTTGAGGTTCTTAGACTCTGAATTTAGGCTGACTTCTTGGACTCTGAACTTAGAGTTTGAAGTTTTGGACTTTGAGGACTGGGACTCTGAAGACCGTGGCTCCAAGAATCTGACGAGTTCAGGTATAGAAAGCTTTTGAAGACCTTGTGTTCTTAAACTTCTGAAAACTTAGAGTTTCCTGGACTTCTGGGTTCTAGTTCTAAGACTCTAAAGACTGAGGCTTTTGAGACCTGGAATCTGAAACTTTTGGTGTGCGTTGTTCCCCGATTTCTGTAGACTTGGATGTATCTAGACTCCTGAAGAATTGGAGTTTTTTCTGTTTCTGAAGATTCTTAATTGACTGAGAACTTGGGCTTTTGACTTAGTCTTCAGGCTCTTGTTCTAAGACTTTGGACACTTAGACTGGTTCAGACTCAGACTTAGACTCGTTCAGACGTAGACTTATACTCGTTCAGACTTGGAATTAAAGACCAGAGTTGAAGATTTGGACTGAGGATTGAGACGTTCTTTTTTTTTCTGGAAATTCCAATTCTAGGACTAGGAAGACTTGGACCTGGGATCTTGGAATTAGGATTTGGAGTTCCCCTCTCTTTTAAGAGCCTAGCTTTTTTTGGAGATTTAGAGTTCAGTTTTCAGATCCGGGCAGAAATTTGAACACCTGACTCTTGAATAGACTAACTCGGTGCCCTAGTTGAGACTCCTGGTTTATCCTGGTGAAGAACTAGAGGATTGAGCTCTGATAATGATCCAGAAACGAGATTTTCTTAGAAATCTTTGATTCGAAGAACGAATTCAATCCTAGTGAAATCCTGTCTTTTTTGAAGGAAGAACAAGGAATAGTGAATAGTGGCCGACGGGTTCTTGTCTGCAGGACCGGATAAGAAAAAGACCAATACTACTGGAGTTAGACTTTCCAAACCCAGACTTGAGAGTACCAAAACCTGGAAATTACCAATCCTTATAAATGCCTGACTCCCAAGCACTAAACGTTAAAAAAATCTGTTTTCAGTGACCAGGTTTGAACACTATAGTGTACAACTGATCAGTATATGAATTCGTACCAACTCCAAGGTTGATCAAGTCGCCGATTTATCTGATTTTGGCCTTGCTAAACTTTTGGATTTCCTCGGCCCTGATGTTTTTGGGTTCTGGGTTTCCAATGGACAATTCTAGGCTTTGGTTGTGGTGTATTTATCAGACTGATTAGTGACCTTGGATTGTACTGGAAGACCTTGAGTCTGGACAGGATTTTAAGCCTGAATTTTGGATAAGGAAATCGAAGCTGCAAGCTGGCCTAACCTCGGGAAGTATCTTTGAATTGGATTTGGCCCTAGACTTGAAGTAGTTGACTTGGTAGAAAGTGCTTATATGCAGGAGATGTCAATATAGAGTACCGTATTGGTTTAATCACGACGCAAGACCAAACAATGGAGAGGTGACTATAGGTCTGGCCAGAGTGTATCTGATAATATATCAAGTACTGTTTCTGAGCCAATGATATAGAAGACTCAGTATTAGACACTATACTCACTCCAGGACTGTATACACTAGCCTGACTAGAACCTCTAAGTATACTCTTGACTGACTCTGACCTATAAATTTCACTGAGTATGTAAAAATGGATCTGACAGATCTCTAAATTCAGCCAAAGTAATAATATCTGTACTATGTAATTATCTGCGGATCAGAATATTAACACTGGCTCCAGAGACTAAGTCTAGAGTATCTGACAGGCACTTACGTATGAGATAAAGACCTTGACTTTACTGGCCTCGACCTTGACTTTAGTTTGATTTGACTGACTGACGACTGACTTTGATTTGATTTTGCTTTGACTGACTTTTTCTGCTTTTTCTGATTTTGCTTTGTCTGAGTTACCTTTCACTGATTTATCTGACTCTGCTTTCACTGATTTGTCTGATTCTGCTTCAACTGACTCTGACTGATTTATCTGACTCTGTTGTAACTCACTTTAACGTTTTTCGATTGGTCTAAGTTTCTTATCCAATCAATGCTGGTCTAACGTCTTGAAAGCCACTTTGTGGGGGAGTTGGAAGGAGACGCAGAACATGGGCTTTGTGGGTGCAACTTTTCGCACCAAATGGAAGGTGAGACTGGAGAACGGAATTGGGTGGTCGAGGTACTGCACAATGCGCTCGTGCACCCGGTGATGCAACACTTCCATGGAAGGTTCTGGTTTTTCGTCGGCGGAGAATTTTTCGAAGCAGTGGACGTTGATGGTGGGGAGAATGAAATTGGGGTCGCTTTGCACCTCGCGGAGAACTTCCTTGTCCCGGGTGTAGAGTCCGATGAACTCGTTGAGGAAGGTGAGTGCGGAGTCGGGGAGGTTCATGGCGTAGTGTGTGATGAACCTAGGAATAGAAAAGACCTGGTTTTGTGGTTCTTTTTGGTCATCCACTTGTCCATCCACTTTCTGTCCATTCACTTTCTGTCCATTCACTTTCTGTCCATCCACTTTCTTCTCATTGTCCAATTTTTGTCCAGTCTGTCCCTGTCCTTCTACTTTTTGTCCTGATTTAACCCTCCTTCTCTTTGCCTTCCTCTCAATACATCCAGTCTCTCTCGCCCAATCAAGAATCATCCGCGGAGAGTCCCGGATAAATTGGCGGCCATCCAAATTATGGCACTTGACAAAGTCCGGCACGTGATTCCGTATCACGTTCTCCCCCAAGTACTGGTACGACTCCGGGTTCAAGTCGTTGGCCAATACAAACACGTTTTTACGGCCGGCAGGAACGGCAAATGGGCCTACTCCCGCAAACACATCGCCCACCGCTTGGCCCGGCTGGAACTGCTGGATAAGCCGCTCGTGCTCGGTGCTTAAGCGTGAGTTCCAGTACACACGGCTAAAGTCAAAGCGGAATTTGCACCCACTCTCGCTTTGCTCCACAATAAAGTCGTCTTTCCCGGCAAGCACCTCCATTTTGAACGTGCGGAACTTGGTGTCGATGGTATCGACTTTATCGACCACGGTTTCGATCTTGGGGTTTTTGTCCAAGACAATCTGGCCAATCAACGGCCCGTATTTCTTGAAGTCGTTGCGCAAGTTGAAATGTGCTATATGGCCCGCTTGGGCATACCCTGTTGGGATATCGTGGAGGAGATGTTCGGGAATGACTGCATGGAGAATGTCGTCGGCCTTCCAGAACAAGTAGTCCAACTTGAGTGTATAAGGGGCCACTTTAATGTCGTATTCTTTAATTTTGGTCAATGTCGTGGGCGACATTTTGGCTTCATACCCATTAATGTCGTTAATGTCGTCCTTCAAAAGCACCCCTTTGGTACCGTTAAATGGTACAATGTGTTTGATGCCCTGTACCTGCAAAATGTCGTTCTGGCACGCCTTGACAAAATCCCCCAAAAAACGGGGCTGCGGGAAATACGCCACCAAAAGCTCCACCTCCTTGTGGAACAAACTGCGGTCCAAAACCTCCATGCCTCGGTGGACGGGTGGACTGAATTTACCTGAGCCCATCACGTGTCGACGATACGATTTATTCCAAACAGATCGGGAAAATGGGGACTGCACACACAAAAACAGAAGTACGTTGTTTTTGTGCACACGCAGGAGAAAACTATATAAACGGCCGCTTCTGGTGGGGTTGCGCTGGAAAAGAGTCACCGTGGCAGAGTGTGGTGAAATGGTGAAATGGTGAAATGGTGGGGGGAGGTCTGGGTGTGTTTCTCTTCTCGCTTCTTCCAATGCCCATCGCGCGCACCCACCCACCTCTTGAACATATAAGATGTGCTGACCCGTGTATGCAGGAAATGTGGTACCTGCGGTACAACGGAATTGGACAAGCCTCATAAGGTTCCGAGGAACGCATGAGTGCAGACTAGTATTGTAACTGGGTCTTGGCGTCAGGAGTAGTCAGGTTTGACTTTAGACAATGTATTTCCAAGTCCGGTGCAGGAGCAAGGAGTCCAAGGAATCCAAAGTATATATTGAGGGGATTCCGCTCTAGGTTGAGCGGTATCACAAGTAACCAGAATATCACGGATTTCCTAGTACAAATTAGTAGCACTACTAAGAACCAAAAGAGTGAACAAAGACATAATCGTTCCAGATTATAGACCTAAGAACGGTAAAGTCCAACAGTATTCATACACAATGTTAAAAAAGGGTTTAACAACTATACAAGAAAGGGATATAGAAAAGGTTGTAAAAGAGACATAAAATTAAAAGGGGTTATAATATTAAGCTATTTACAGACAAAAATAAGCTGGGCCACAACAAAAATTTTGGGGGTCGAAAAATGGTTTAGAAAGGCCTCATTAAACCCTTAAAATAAAAATGGAACATGTGAGAATGGATTAGGTGGGGGAAATGCAAAATAATAAAAGCTGTGAGTATATATACGTGGGTAATAATAAGTATGGATATGGATGTATGGGGTGTGTGGGGTGTGTGGGGTATAGGTGTAAATATGTGAATAGTGAAATCTGTTGAACTTGTGGGACATGTGACATGTGTCAACCTGTGAGTGCGGGCAACTGTGAAACATGTTGCCTGCAGGTCAACGACAACACACAGGCTTGAGATGAGGTGGAAAGGTCCCACATGTTTCAGAGATACATGGTGCAGATGAAACAGGGATATGTGCACGATGAGGACGTACACTCATCATGCACAGTCATTTACGAGACGCCGGTTTCGGGTGAGGGAGTCCCCGGGATTGACTATATATAGAGAGGATCCCGCTCTGGTTTGAGCGGCATCAATTGTGAGAATAGTTCACTGATATCTAGTTTAGAGAAGAATATAAGTGACCTAAGATGAACCCTGAAACACCATACTTGAGAGAGTTATTGGAGGCCAATGTCATAACAATTCCAACTTACCAGAGAGTCTATGGAAACTCTCAACAGTATCATGATGGAGTATGTAAAGATAAATAACAAAGCCTTACAAAATGTGGCGTCATTTAGCCAGTTAATCTGTTTATTGACGAATATCTTTGGGTTTGAACGTGTTTATGCTTTGCACACTGTTTACGCTGATTACAATATATTTTGTAGGTATAAAATACACGTCACTCGACCGACTAGGAAATTTTGTATAGGGGTCCAAGTGTTGAACTTGCGGGACATCTGTACCTCATGATCACGTGCCAGCAGGCACGTGAGCAAAGTTCAGGTTTACGTGTCCTACCGGTACGTGAATGGAGAAGCACGCAAGTGTTAGAATTAACACTTGATGCATAAGCAGATGAGCACATTTCTAACGTAAGGAGGAAATTGTCGCTAGGAGGATTATTTAAGCCAACCTGCATATTGGCTGCTATGTAGGCCAATATGGCTTGGCCTATAAGAAGGCGTAATCCGCGTCGTTGAGACAGTGCGGATAAGTAAATCTGTCACGGCGCCCTTAGGTTGAGTTTATAGGAATCTAACAAACGTTATCACTGCTCCACAATTGCAAGCGCAAAGCGTTAAATCCAACACCAAGGACACAATATGTATGTGTGTGGTTATATGCAGGATGTGTATTTAAGTAGGTTTTTGGGACTGACTCAGAACTCCCAGAAAAATTATAGGAAAGTGTATGATGTAAGTCGGCCATAAGGTCTTATATCACAGAATCTTGGTAAGCCTAGTCTTATATAATTAGTTGGTGAAAATCATGTAGGTGTAATGATTCTATGCGGTAATAAAATACCATGAAAATGGAACCATTAGCATAATACCACGAAAATAGTACCACTTATGTAGCACCAGTAGTAAAATACCGTTGGCGTAGACGGTCGAATCCTTTTCAACAAAAGCGACGTTAGGGTCACTGCGGATCCACTCAATGGTGGCTTGGAATCCAACGATACGTTTGTGTGGAAGAATATCGACTATGTGATCCCATACACTGGAGGCGAGCGGAAACTCATAGACTCTGTTTCGGGATTCTGCTTGCCTGGGCTGTTGACTGCATTGATGGGAGAATCGGGTGCAGGAAAAACAACCCTCCTCAATATCCTAAGCCAGAGAATCGATGTGGGCGTGGTTACTGGAGACATATTGGTATTATAGACTTAGGACTCACTCTGAAAGAATGCTAACTTCCATATATTAATGGTATGGTAGTTGTCGGCAGTGAAAGTGAACATACGGTTCTTGAGGGAAAGCATGAAAGACCTACCTGTCTAAAAATGATGTGATGCTAGTTGTTATGTTCTTTAATACTTTTATGTCTTATTGATACTATGTTCGTTGAGGGTTCTTCAAAGAGAGGAACCGGAGCGGCTTATATAACTTTGAGAGAAACGTGGTATCGATAAACTGTCCATCAGAACAATGGTCCATTATTGTACGAATTACTATGATGGTCATTGCAAACTCCACTATGATGGGCGTGATACGGAGTTTGCGGCCATAATAGTACTTCGTACAATGATGGCTTCGTACAATGATGGCCTGGGACGGAGTAGGCTTCATGATACCTCTATAGACAGGGCCCTGCCTATGGTGGATCTAACAAATATAATATAGAGTATAGTTTAATAATGGGGCATGTTATGTATAAATATATTTTTATCATAGCTGTTAGATTCTTGTAAGTACGTTTATTACCTAATCGAAACTATATTCGTTGATGATTCCTCGACAAGAGGAATCGGCCGCCATTAAGTAGTCTGCCGGAAGGTAGCCGAAGGGGTGTAGTAACGGTGAACCGAGAAGGGGCGTAGTAGTATCGCTTCCCGATTAACGGGGCACATGAGCTCAATCCCTATATGGGTTGTATTCCACCCATCTTGGGTCTAACAATAGCGGGTATTATTAATTATGAATAAATGGGTATAATATCTGTGTGCGCCTTACCGCAATTATTCATTTTCTTTTGATTAATGACTCAAGGTATGGTAATATCATTAAAGATGTATAAAATTATAAGATATATTTTATCTATCTTAGTCATATTTTATTCAAAGGGTGATCGCGGATCTAAATCATTGGCCTGGTCAATGGCTGGCCTCAGTCTAGTAGTCTCCAGCAAGAAGTCTATCACCGAAGCAGATATCATGGCAGCAGATACCCCGGCATAGATACTCTACTATTCTACCAATATACTACTTTACCAATATACTACTTTACCAATATACTACTTTACAAGACTTAGAGAATCAATTATAGTATTATAGTTCCATTTAAAAAAAAAAGATATCCCTCATGTGAAATGTACTCAGTGTGATGTGTGTGCAATCATAACCTGTTGATGTAATGCCTTTAATACTGTATTATTGTATTCAGGAAGCAGGATTTGATTATTAGTCAAGAGGTCCTTCAAGTAAGGTGAAGACACTCTTTCTACATCAGTTGGTGTAGTTCCCATTGTACTAGTCGTCCTATTGATACTATTCCTTTAACTTCAGGATTGACACTGTTGGGATTAAATTAATGACTTCTCAAATTGGGTCGTATAGAATTACTTGGTGATCTAACTAAGTGAGTAGAGCAAAGAGTAGAGTAAGTAGTTGTTAAAAGGCAAGATTAGTTGCCAAAGGCTATACACAAGTCGAAGGAATTGACTATGAAGACACATTCGCACCACTAATCTCCTATGCGAGTTTACGGATTCTCATTGCACTTGCTACTCACCATAAGGTGATCATACATCAAATGGACGTGAAAACAGCCTTTCTCAATGGCAAGATTGACAAGAACATTTACATGAAACAGATTCCAGGCTTTCCACAAAAGCTTAAGAATGGTTCCAACGAGAAATGTGTCTTGAAACTCAACAAATCCCTATATGGTCTAAAGCAAGCCCCACTTGTGTGGAACCAAGTTATAAATGAACAAATCAGCAAGATAGGATTCAAACGAGCTACCAATGAAACATGCATTTATCTGAAGAAAACAAGGTCATCCTTAGTACTAATAGCATTATATGTGGATGATCTATTGGTTATTGGTAACAACTCAATTGATGTGTCGAGAACAAAGGAAATGTTAAGCAGCAGCTTTCAAATGAAAGATTTAGGAGAAGCCAAGAAATTTCTTGGTAAGAGCAAAGCAACATCTTCATTAAAAAGATAATAGTGAAACTCAATGGTTACAGCTGTATCACTCTAAAAGTTACTCCATGTTACTCCATGTTACTCCATAGTCACTCCATAGTCACTCCATTTAATCGAGGTATCAGTTATTGGAACAGTTCTTCAGCTCTCTGAGATCCCCGATATTTCTTCCATGGATTCTTCACTCGTAGAATACTATTCTGTGCAGGATCTTATATCTCTCTCTTCTCTCTCTTCTCTCTTCTCTAGTCACTGCCTTAGGCAGTAGCATCTTCTGCGGCCTTAAGCTTCAGCTCAACCTCCCCCTTCCAGCCCTTGCGCTTTTGCCTGTCCTCGTAAGCCTTTTTATTGCTCAAGACCCGCTCCACTATAAACTCCGTGTTCATGTGCAGGTACTTGTGGTTAGGCAACTGGACGAAGTTGGCAGTTTGGGAGTAGATGGCCTGGTCGATGGCCGTAGGCCCGTGCACCACAGCCTCCACTTTGCCCGGCAAACTCTGCAAAAAAGCTGTGCTGGGCTCATATGGTGCTCCAATGATAAGTGCATCCACATACCGACACTGGAGCACACAGAGACACCGCTCAAAGAGATTCATGATGGGGTAATTAAGGCCTTTGTGCAGGTTGACCACGTGATCCTCATGAAGTCCCACCACAACGCCAAGATTCTTTACTTTTGCTTCTTCCGAGGCCAAGCGTAACGCCTCAATGTGGCCAGGGTGGAAGAGATCAAAGCCTCCATCAATGTAAACCACTCCATTCAGTATGCGGTCCTGCAGCAAAGCCCCGGTCTCCACCACAGTTTCAACAGACCCAAAAAAACCACCTGATTGGTCAGAAGCAACAGGATCTGATTTTGGTGGTGATTGTTTGTAGACATAAACACCGGGGCCTGCATGTAACCCCGTGGAATCCGTTGCATAGCGGCGAAAAGCGTCCAAGTCACTGAACACCGGGTGTTTTGAGCCCTGGGCCTCCAATGGCCTAAAATGGTGGGCTTTATTCATCAATAACATCCGGCCCACCAAATCCGTAGTCAGGATATTGGGGGTCCGTTTCACCACCACAAAAAGCCCCTTTTCCTTCACATCCTTATAGCAATCCTCGCCATTTGCATCGGTGGTGATATCGTCTCCATGCACCACGTATTTGCATCCGAATTTGGCCATGAATTCGGGTTCCGTCACGTACGGAGCATCGCCGATGGCTCGAGTGCTCCATTTACACGCATTGACCGCAGCCATGCGCTCATCCATTTTCATGACCACGGGGCCTTTATTATGGAGAATCTCTGCATCGGAATGCACTCCCACGTAGAGCTCTTTGCCGAGCTGCCGGGCCTGGAGCATGGCTCCTGCATGGCCTACTGTTAGTATCAATCCAAGTGTTGTTGTTTGTTGTTTGTTGTTTGAGTGTCATGTTTCATGAGTGTTGGAAATGTTTAGGAATTTAGCGTCAAGTTTTTCAGGAATTAGCGTTTCAAGTTTCAAGTTTCAAGTGTTGCAAGTGTTTCAAGTGTTTCATCCAGAAAGGAGTATTTCAAGCATATCATTAAGAAAGGAGTGTTTCATGAGTGTTTCATGTAGTTCATTTTCATGTTTCTGATTTCTTAAATGTTTCTTGTGTTTCATGTCTCCAATTCCACTATTCCACTATTCCACTAATTGACTGATTCACCAATTCGCTATTTGACTATTTGACTAGTTCGTTATTTCACAGGTTCAAAGTTTCACAGTTTCATGAGTGTTCACTGTTCCATGAGTGTGCACTAGTGGTTCAAGCGTGTTTCATGATCTACTCAATCACCAGTTCACTGTTTCAATAATCCACATTACCAGTTCACTGTTTCAATACATTTAGGTGTACTGTTTCATGAGTGAGTCACGATACATGTTCATTTTTCACTGTTTCACTGTTTCGTGTTTCGTGTTTCGTGTTTCGCTTCACTAGCGTTTCATGTGTGTGTATCATTAGTTTGAACTTCCACAGATTTACTGATTCACAGATCACAGATCACTGTTTCATAAATGTCTCATGAATGTCTCCTGCATGTTTCATGAGTGTTTCATGTGGTTAACAGTTTCGTACATTTCAAATGCTTGATGATTCCGTGTTTCCGTGTTTCATGTGAGTTGCATGTCAGTTTTATGTACCATTAGCGATTCAAGTGATAAATGTGATGCATGTTCCATTGATCCACGTGATTCACTCTCTCATATAATTCAAGTGTTTCATGAGTGCTTCAAGTGTGTTTCATGATTCACAGATCCACAGTCTAACAGTCTAACAGTCTAACAGTTTTACAATGTCACCGTTTCTTTGTTTCCCAGTTTCACATTTCACATTTCACATTTCACATTTCACATTTCACTGTTTCATAAGTGTTTCAGTGTTTCAAGTGTGTTTCAAGTGTGTTTCATAAATCACTTATTAACTGCTTCAACACACCCATGCGCTAAATTTCGTGACTGTTTCATGTGTTTCATGACTGTTTCATGACTGTTTCATGACTGTTTCATCTTTCCTGATCATGTGATTCCGGTTCCATTGTGTGTTTCCGTTTCACTCTTTCGACACTCCAAACCATGTTTCATCTTAGCTCATCGTACATACCATGATGGGTAAAGTCGAAACACCCGTCGATCCAGATTCGTTCGTTTTCGATTCCTTCGGGTCTTTCGTACATGTTGTTGGAGAGTGGAGTCGCGGCCTGCTAATATCGTGGGCCGGTACCTAATCGTCAAAGATCCGTACACCACACCCGTGCACCATAATTTGACCATGGCATAAATGAACTTGTGTGAGACCGGAGAGAGCTAATTCACTAGATCTAGATCACGCTAGACCTGTAATGCCTAGAACTAGAACGAGACTACCCAGTCCCAGACCCAGAGACTAGTCTGGGCTATCTGTAGCCCGATTGCTGCTCTCCGACCGTGAAACCCGTGCCTCTCTTGGCCAGTTTCGGTTTCTGAACC
>NKZK01000588.1:0-46955 GCA_002370145.1 [Candida] ipomoeae | reverse complement strand
GTTGACCTGCAGGCAACATGTTTCACAGTTGCCCGCACTCACAGGTTGACACATGTCACATGTCCCACAAGTTCAACAAAAAGTATTGTGCATGTCAATCATTGTGACGTCTTGTGGGAATTGGCCTTGAACTTATTGAACCTGCTCCTGGAACTAAGAATCCCTGTTCTGCTCTGTTCCTTTCGTTTGTTCTTTTCTTTTCGTTTTTCTGCATATGGGCGACCAGCACATCAGCCATAGCACCACTTGGAGTTTAGCATGTGCCACGGTTCTTGTGTGCATGTGCCACGCTTGCGTGCATGGGCACCTTCCAGTTGTTGTGGGAACTAGCCTTGAACTCACTCACTGACTCACACCCTGAGTCTGACAGTCAGTTCACCAATGGAGGGCACAAACTGGTGTTTAAAATGGACCTTAACGGACAATTGGACAATCGGACGGTCGAAGATCAAGACAGTCAGACAGTCAGACAAGCAAAGGACCTAAGGTCCAAAAACCAAGGACCAAATACCAAGGACTAAAGACCAAGGACCAAAGACCAAGGACCAAAGACCAAAGATCAAACGGTCCTAAGAAAGAGAAATAACCACATTGCCAGGAATCCACACCAAGTGACTATATATCCACTCCATCCAAACTAACTCATAATATTGGTAGACGTGGTTCTGGCCTAACGGAGACGTGGTTCTGACGTCGTAAACCTGAATCAGCCAGTCTCTCACTCACTCAGTCTGTAGTCTTAGTATCAGTCTTAGTATCAGTAATGATATCACACCCTCTCAGTGTCTCAATGTCTCAGTCTCACAGTCTCTTAGTCTCTTATATTTCTCAGTCTCAGTCTCAGTCTCAGTCAACGTAGTGATTATTCTGCTATAGTTGAAGGAAATGTCTCTTTTTTCTGACTAAAACGATCATGTTCTTGGTATATTTGTAATTAGACCACTTCGTCCATGCAACCCTTCCAAAAGTCTCTTCCAAAGTCTCTGGTAAACTTCTACTCTGCGCAATTCAGTCTCAGTTCAGTCCCAGTTCAGTCCCGGTTCAGTCTCAGTTCAGTCCCGGTTCAGTCTCAATCTCCGATCCTTTTTGTCTCTTTATAGAATAGGAATAAATTTCAATCATAAAGAACACCGGAAGATCTATGTTGATGGGCCCTTAGATGGATATTCCATGACCTGCATAGAAACCATCTCCAGGCCTTTCTATTGTTCCAATCAAACTCAATAAAATCCATCAAACTCAATCAAACAGTCAAATCAGAGAGTCAAATCAGAAAGTCAAGCTAAATTAGTCAAACTTCACTCATTTATTTAAACTTCACTGAATTACTCAAACTCAGTCACCATTCTGGCGATTGAGAGACTGAGAGACTGAGAGACTGAATTCTTCCCTGGGCCTGCATGTTACCACACATTGTTCTCGTAAGAGTACCCGGATTGGGCCGAGGATGGGTTCTTCAAGTTCCTCGGATACAGCAGGTGCTTTTGGCCCTGTCTCTGACCTTGACCATGTCCCATCTTATGTGCCTGATGATGTGCCTGATTATGTGTCTGATGATGTCCCAACTTATGTGCCTGATTATTTGCCAGACTCTTTGACGGACTCTGTGACGGACCCTGATTCTCTGTCTGAGAATATGGTTGGCCCTGAGTCTGACGCCGATTCTCTGTCTGAGTATATCGTTGGCTCTGAATTTGACTGTGGTCACGGGACTTGCCCCAGCCACACTTGAGTGGCCGGCCATTGAGAGAAAGACCCGACATTTGCACTATGGCCATGGCTGCATGCTCATGGGTATCGTACCTGCAGAAGGCACAGCCCCGTTCGGGGTGGAACTTCAAGTCCACGATGTAGCCGAAACTTTGGAGCAACGGCACCAACTCGTCCTGCAGCTGGACGTGGGCCACGTTCCTGATGTATACGGTGGTTTGCCAGGATGGAGATTGGCACACGACCATATCATAGGGCTGGGGATGGGGAGAAAATTTGGGTGCAATTTGAGCATTTGTGCCATTTTGAAACACCAGGTAATTTGGTCCATTTTGGTACATTCCATACATTGGAGGAACCAGGTACTCTGGGTTTGGAAGTATGTGGTTTGGTGGGTTCTGAAATGTGTGATTTCCAGAATTTGGGGGATTTCCGTTTCCAGAATATTCGAATGTCTGATTTTCGGAACGTTCAACGCTTTGATTTCTGGAATTTCCAGAACCCACATTTTTAGCATTCTGGAGCTGATCTTTTTCTTCAGAACCCACAGTTTCTGCATTTTGAAGCAGATTTTCTTCTTCAAAACCCACAATTTCAGCATTCTGAAGCAGATTTTCTTCCTCAGAACCCAAATTTTCAGCATTTTGGAGCAGATTTTCTTCTGCAGAACCAAATTTTTCAGGACTCTTTTGACTCTGGGCTTTTGGAAAAGTTAAAGCCCCATTGAAGTTATACAGGACCGGCTGGAACTGCTGGTTTGGAAAACCTAAAGCACCATTGATATACTCCGAAGGAAGAGTGGAAAACAGAAAAGGAGCATACTTTTGCAGCAGTCTGGATCGACTTTTGGGGGTCCGGTTGGCCTGGCCTGCAGGTAGCTTGTACAGGGCCCAGTTGCAGCGGATTTTCCTTCCTAAAAGGGCTTTTCCATTCATGGTCTGCTTCGCCTCCTC
Organism: [Candida] ipomoeae; assembly: GCA_002370145.1. Classification (NCBI taxonomy): domain Eukaryota; kingdom Fungi; phylum Ascomycota; class Pichiomycetes; order Serinales; family Metschnikowiaceae; genus Metschnikowia; species [Candida] ipomoeae. The sequence continues at coordinate 44,292 of NKZK01000588.1, read as the reverse complement.
TGCATCGGCCATATCTAGAAACGTAACAAACCCGTACCCTCGGGACCGGCACGTTTGCATGTCCCACATGACATGGGCCAGCCTGAGCGATGCAAAGTGCAGGAAAAACCGGAAGAGGCCGTCATCGTCCACTTCTGTCGAAAGATCCCCCACGAAAAGATTGAATGTGTGGAATTGGCTCTTGCTATGCGTGTTGAACGTGGACGATTGGTAGGCAAAGTTGATGTTAAGACAAGTGTGGTGGATCACGTGACCATTAAATTGTCCAATCGCTTCCACTGCATCTTCTTCACTCCGGAAATGCACAAATGCATAGCTGAACCCGGGTTTATTTTTGTCGGCGATCATTTTGACCGAGAGAACGGATCCATTGGCGGAAAGCACGTTTTCGAGCGTTGTTCCGGTGATGGACCGGTCTAGACCGCCGATGTAGAGGACACTTCTGGCGATTTCCCGGCCTCCGGCTTTTGCACATGCCGGAGAAAGGCCAGATTTGGAGCTTAAAGCCTTTTCTCCGGACTTAGCCGTTTTGGGATTGGTCTGTACCGGGTTTTCTCCAAGTTTTCCGGATTTTCCGGATTTTCCAGACTTTCCAGATTTACAAGGTTTTCCAGGTTCTCCAGATTTTCCAGATTTTCCCAATTTTCCAGTTTTTTCTCCTGGGTTTTCAGAACATCCGGTGATTTTTCCCAATTCTTTGGAATTGTCTACGGAATTTCTCGTTCTGGGTCCAGAATTTCCAGAAACTGCACCGTTTTTTCCCAAATCTCCTCTATTATTTCCAGAAGTTCCAGAAATTCCGGGAAAACCGGAATTTCTTGTGTACTCAGACCTTCCCGATTGGGAAATAGGACCCTTTCCATGAAAATTACCCGAATTTTCACCAAATTTTCCCAATTTTCCCAATTTCCCAGACTTCCCCGATTTCTCTGGTAAGTGTCCAAGATCCAGGGCTAAATTCCCATCTGGACCTTCTCGTTGTCCGATTTCCCCCGTTTTTCGAGGAATTCCCGATATTTCCAGGCCTCTGGATCCAATTCCCGTACTCCCAAGATCTTGCAAAGCCTCTAAAAGCCCCAATTTCTCGTCCAAACAATTCAGCAGATTGAGATGCACATTTTGATCATGATTCCGAGGATTTTGAAGTGTACGTTTCATTTTATTTTCATCAGACATCATCGTCAGAAAACCAACAACTACATTTTCCTGGGAAATCGAACCAATATTTGAAAACACGGATGCTTCGGGCTGGAGGCGGAGCTGGGCCAAATCCGGATCCAGCATGCTCGGTTTGGGCAGCCGGGCCGGAGACATGGGGCCGGAGAAACGGGGGTAGTATCTGCAGGAACGAGTTTTGGGAGCCGGGGGCCGATGTGCAGGACTACGGCTAGTGTGTGCAGGAAAACAGGAAAACCGAAGGCAAGCGACAGTTTCAAATCTGTATGCCCGGTGTTTCAGATCTTCCTCATGTCTCCAGCATGAGTTGCGATCACTTGCTGCACCACGCACTGCGCACCGTTCGCCGCGGCTTGCAATATGAGTCCTGCACGACCCTGGTTATGGGCCCTTGGTCAGGCCTCCACAACCAACTCTAAAACACACACACTCATAATGTACACTAAATAATATATAATTAGTAATATATAGTTAACAGTATATAGTTAATAGTATATATCACACTGGGCAGTGCATAGGAAATGGTACATACTAAAATATACATAGTAAGTGGTAGATATGACAGGTGTATAGTCGCACAGTAACATACCACCAGTGCATCCTCTATTCCTTGTACTTCAAGGGTACACATCACTTATATTTCTGTAATTCATATAGCAATGCCTTATGTATACAAAAGTTATCTTCAGTGGCTTACAAGTAGCATGAGAGTATGCTTTTAGCTATAGTCTTCAGTAGTATACTGTGATGGAATTACTCCACTGTGTTAGATTCTTGTGAAACGTTCATGTACTAAGTTACTTTTGTTGGTTAAGGATTCCTCAAAACAAGGGAGTCGGGCTACTTAAGTAGTTGACAGCCGGGTCGCCTAGTCAACCGATCGTTTCTAAGTCCTTGCGGGAAACCTCTTCACATTCCATCCTCTATTGATCTTTATTGATCTCTATTGATCTCTATTGATCTCTATTGATCTCTATTGATCTCTAGTGCTGTCTAGTGGCTGTCTAGTGGCTGGCTGTTAGTGGCTGTCTGTTGTGTTTTAATACTACTCCCATATATACTTCCTATGACTACTTCTACTCCCACTAAAGCAGTACAATATGGTAGTACTCTATGGTACTCTATACTCTATGATACTCTATACTCTATGATACTCTATACTCTATGATACTCTATACTCTATGATACTCTATACTCTATGATACTCTATACTCTATAATATCCTATGGTACTCTATGTGTAGATTCTCGCTGTTACGTCAGCTACTCTATTTCCTATGTTCATGTAGTTGTATACTTTTGAGGGACGTGGCTGCAAGAGGAGAAACTTTCGAGCTTTTGCAGCTAAGCGTTTGCATTCTTTGGATAACGTTATACACATGAACTCGGGCTTATCACATTCCTTCCTGGTGCTTTATGCCATGGTGACTGAGGAGATGGCGTTATGGAAAATGGCCATTGTTAGATCAGATGGCGTAGGCTTCATAATACCTCTATTGGTAGTGCCCTGCCCATAGCGGATCTAACACACTGAGTATAGAATTACAGGCATGGATTTCGTCTTATTCGGCCAAGTGTGACAGATTAAACCACCAAGAACAACGGTCAGAACACCAGTAAACCCGTACACTCCAAGCACAACGGCCAATACTCTAGGAACGGCCATCAGAGATATGAGAGGCCATTGTAGCCCAGTGTGGAAAGTAGAACTCCACTACTCAACCTGGATACTTCTAGTCTCATACAGATATCTTAGATACCCCATATTCTTTGTAAGAAGTTCCGTAAACTGATTGTGTTAGACCCACCATGGGTAGTGTACTACCTATGTGGATGTTGAAACCCTGTACTGGTCGATCAGAGGTTGAGCAGCCTCTTCGGTCCTCATTACGACCTCTATTCCTCTATGCCGGACTAGTCTATGTAAGGTGGGATGGTTCCACTAGGAGGAATCAGCGGCAAGTGAACTTAGTAAACAGAGTACCTGACGTAACAAGAATCTAACAAATACGCCATAGTATAATACACCAATACACCTATGCAGTACTACACTGGTACTGCCCATTATAGTATACTGGTTACACTCCATTAATGCTGTACTTCAGCTGTGCTTTCTGCTCATTTTGCTGTGCTTTCAGGTGCGCTTTCAGCTGTGGTTTCTGCTTTTCGCTGCCCACTTTGGTGTTGATTTTCTGGTCTTTTCGCTCGCATCGTTGAAAATGGAGTGCGGGGATGGCTGCAAATAATACAGGTGGACCCCGGTGAGCGAGGCGGGCGCCCCCTCTTTATATATTCGCTCCGCTGCTTTGTGCTTTTGTGGCATGTTTCATTTCTGAAACATCCTCGTCTTGGCACTCGCCACCCATGCACGCCTGGATGATTCTCGGAGCCTTTTACTCGGAATCGAATGACAGGGTCGAATCGCCGGGTCTAGACCCTTTTGGTTGCTTTTCTAAACAATTCTGGCAAAAACTCTGGTCTGAATATTTCAGTATGGACCCGAGTAAGAAGATTTTGTGCTGGGACATGAGGTGGATCTATGATTTGCCGTAGGCTACACTCTGGCTGTGACGGGCAGTACACAGTAGACACTAGACACTAGACACCAGACAATAGACAGTACACAGTACACAGTGGACAGTGGACAGTGGACGGACATAATTGGCTTGAAAAAAAGTTAAGGTGGATATAGACTCCAGTTCCAATGGTTACGTAGAACGAATGTAAATTTAGGTGGGCAGTGAAGAGTATCATTTACGGCTACGTAGTTAGTGTTCTAAATCTCCAAGTAATGGGTTCAGAGTATGTAACTAGCTCAGATTTCTCTCTTTGAGGGATCATCAAGCAATACAGAAGAGCTCACTTATGTGCTATCAAAACTCTAATAGTTGGTACTACTAGAGAAAAAATGCTGAATAGTGAGTATGCGGATAAACCACCCTACATATCAAGTGTCCAGCCTGGACTCATGGTTTGGATTGCGTCGTGTATATCTTACGACCAGCTTCATCTCAATAAGGTAGTAGTAGTAATCAGTACTAATACAGAGAGCTCAAGTAATAGTTGTACGGGATAATATGTAACAATAGTAGTAGCCAGTTAGAGTAGTAATGGTAGTAGTACTAGTATTAGTAGTGGTACTAGTAGTAGTGGTAGTAGGAGTAGTAATGGTAGTAGTAGTAAGGTTGGTAGTATCAGTAGAGCTATTAGTAGTCCTTGGTATAATACTTGGTATAGTACATTGTAGTAGAAAAAGTCAGTAAGAGTAGTACTAGTACTAGTACCAGTAGTGGTAGTAGTAGTACTTGGTATAGTACATTGTATTAGTATTAGTAGTACTATAGTACATTGCAGTAATAGTAAGCCGTAAGTGAACACAGCTTGGTTCCAAATTGAGTAGTCAGCCTAAAATGTTCCACATAGTGAAATCTGCGTTTTCAGTTTGGGAGGTGAGCTCAGTTGAAGTTACTATGGTCCTGGTACCGCCTGGCTAGTGCCGTACTCTGTCTGCGATTATAATCATTCCTATGAGTTATGTTCCACCAGTAGTACTAAAAATAGCGAAGTGGACCGTATAGAAGTAGACCAGTGAATCAGTGGACACCAGAGCAGTACAGAGTCGAGACTAGAGAGTCGAGATTACAGAGGAGTGTAGCGAGTAGAGCAGTCCATCACAGACGATAGTTTACTGGTAGTAGACTGTATTAGTATCAGTATTGCAGCTTGTGAAACTTCTCAGTTCCGAAAAAGTTTGATTCCTGGAGACTAAGACTAAGACTAGGACCGTTATGAATTCTGGAATGAGGCTCTAGGGATTCTCAGACTTGGTATTGACACTGAGACTGAGAATAAGACTGAGAATGAGACTAAGTAGAGAGTAGAGAGTAGAGAGTAGAGAGTAGAGAGTAGAGAGTAGAGAGAAGAGAACAGAGAGTACAGAGTAGAGAGTACAGAGTAAATCAGCAAATCAGTCAGTGGTACGGTACTTTTATAAAGAACATAGTGTGGTGTTAGAAAGGAATCAGTGTGGCATGTCAGTGGGTGGTATTCAGATGGGAAAAGAATACAGAATAGGACTGAGTACCACACATACCACATTACTAGAGTATGACACTTCTCTCTAACATGAACTGTCCTAAGGAAGAGAGCAAAACTCCAAGTCCACTATACGCCCAAGATCTAAGCCATGAAACCAGGGAACTCTGACTCCAGGCTTAATATTTATACTTGAAGTACCCTAATGTTTATACTGGAAGTCGATCAGAATTGTAGCTCCAGTAATCACATCATGTGATTTCCTGATTAGGCTAGGTCCATAATACTAAACTCCTCCGATGTATCTTTTGGGCCATGGATATTTCCACTTTGGGTGCAAGATGTAGCTGGAGTAGTCTGGTAAGGACCGGAGATAACCAGAGGGAGGTAGAGTAACGGAGTTCGACCAACGGAGGCGGCGGAGATAAAAGGAACGGGACTTTTGTGAAATATGGTGGTTATTAAGTCATGTATACAGGAAAATGGAGGCACGAAACGGGAGTTTTCCGGAGTAAAACGATGAATGTGAAGAGAACGGAGATAAGCCGGCGCGGAGTTAACTTCATCTCCGCCATCTTCGTAGATACCACATTTTGCGCGGAGATTAAACGGAGATACCACCTTGTGCGGAGATAACCGACCAGCATGGCCATATATCCGAAGTACATCCCGCCAACCACTTCAAATCTCCAGTCTTATAACCTCTTTATATCTTCTCTAAAATCAACAGTATAGCTATAATGGCAGGTGTGGGTTAAAGAGTGAATGGTATTATCCAAGTGGTGACAGTATCAATAGTGACAGTATCAGTAGTGATAGTACCTGGTGACAAAACTAGTAGTGACTACATCCCTAAGATCCAGTATCTACTATACTACTACTACCTTATAGCATTATACATTATAAACTACTATATCATTATGCTATACTACACTATAGTATAGTTTTGTTAGGTCCTCTAGCCAGGGACCATTAAAGTCTTATCAACACTTATGTAGTAGATTTCACCATAATGCTACAACTACTGTATACACTATAAACTATACCCTATATACTATACACTACACTGCTATACTACACTACTATACTACAATACTATACTACAATACTATATGTTAGACCTACCATGGTAGACACACTTCCCATAGAAGTATCTTTCAACCCTACGAATGCCAATGACTCTTCCATTCGCCATCTCTCGTGACATGCTGTTTAGTCGCCTTGCATCGCTGCCCCAGTATTCACCGACTAGCTATTTAAAATCACCCAGCATTCCCACTCGGGGAATTCATCAACCAATTAACTCAACTTCAAGTACTAGACGTACCCAAGAATCTAACAAAAAGTTAAATAAATATTATAGTACCTGCATTTTGCTAAAACTGGAATCCACAATACATACACTTTCTATAAGAACTAAACACACTGCCATATACCACTATTGGATACCAACTTTCAGTTTAAAGTTGGTTTAGTGGATATAGAAAAATGATTTAGTAGATATAGAACTGAGGCAAATTTGCAGCCCAATATACCGCCAATAGTATTTGGTGTAGACCAATAGTATTTAGTGTAGACCAATAGTATTCAGTGTAGAGAGTAGGGACTGAAGTTCAGACACGGGGTCTAGATCTGACAATCACATGCCTGCACCTGACTCAAACACCTATTGTATTACTCATGTAGTAAGGAAAAAAAAGGGATTGGCAGGGGGATCGTCGCCATTATATACACTGGGGATATGCATTCCTGCACCAGCTTGAAACACCTGTAGGCCCTGAAACATGTACCCTGCAGAACCCCCTTTAGAACACAAACCCAAACTCCAGCCCAAATTGCAAAAAGCTCATAACCTTTGACCTTGCTCTTTATTAGGGCTATTTTAAAGAGGGCTGTTTAGATGGCGTTTCATGTTGTGCCTGGTTATGATCCCCCGGAGGTACGGATGTCGCCGATTTTCTCGAAACTCACATCGCGGTTTCTTCTTCGCCACCTGCACACAGCACCTCTTTCTCCTCATGTCTCAGATCACAACCGGGGATCTGGGCCTCGTTAAGGAGATCAAGGACCGGCTCCTGCATGCAGGCGTCTTCTCCAAAGTCCCTAAGATCCACAAGCAGGACGGCGCGTACTGCATCTACTCCTCCGCAGACCCCGCTATTCTCGAATCTCTTCTCCACCCGCTCCCCTCGGTTCTCATCCGTCCCTATACCCAAAACATCAGCAATGGCACTACACAAACGCTTGGGGAAATGATCGAGTCGTTTTTGGAGACGCATCACGTGCACATGGACCCCGGAATGGCCGCATCGCTCCCTCGGAAATGGTCCCTCTACCCTCCCATGGTTCTCTTTAATGCGCTGACTTTCGACCACCCGCATTGGGACACCGTATTTGCAGGTCACGTGGGCACCCTCCTCTGCCGGGAAATGCTCCTGTTCCCCGAATTTCGCCGCTACACACATTTGGCCGTCAATAAGCCCATTACCGAGGATGACGTCATGCGGCGCCCGTTTAATATCCACCCACTCTACGGGGACTTTGGGCCCAAACCAACCGAGGCCTTGTACGCCGCACCCTCGGAAGCAGACCTCAAAAATGCTTTCTTCTGTCACGTGACCCAGAACGGCATCCACCAAGCTTGGGCACCCATGTACACCATGTTCTCCCGGGGAAACATCAAGGAGAAGAAACGACTCCTAGACCAGTACACCAGCCTAAACGGTACGACGGCTCTTGACTTATATGCAGGCATCGGCTATTTCAGTCTCCTGTACCTCAAAAACGGAGCACAGGTTTTTGCGTGGGAGATAAATCCGTGGTCCATCGAGGGTCTACGCCGAGGGCTTAGCGAAAACGGTTTCAAATTTAAGGTTTTCGGCCGCCTAGACGACTTTTCGCCGGAAATCTATGCCGAGCTCCGGCGGTCCGGCATACAAGCCTACATCTTCCACGAGTCCAATGAACACGCCAGCACACGCCTCAAGCCCATTGTGGGCGAGTTAGCCGTGAGTCACGTGAACCTCGGTTTGTTGCCCCTGCTGCGGCCATCGTGGGGAATCGTGCAGGAGATATTACTGGGGAACCGGACTCCGACCACCGTGCACGTGCATGAGAACGTGTACATTCTGGAGTTTGACGGGCTCAAAAAGTGCGTCGAGGCTGACTTCAACGGTCACGTGCGCCACCTCGAAAAGGTCAAGACCTTTGCCCCGGATATCTGGCACGTGGTAGTGGATGTAGACGTAAATAGTTAGTACGGGGGTAGGAAAGTGTTTGTAAATTTAGTGTAATCCGGGGTCGGGGATCGGGGTAGGAGAGTCTATGTAATTATAGTGTGTAATACGAGGACCGGGGGTTGAGCCGGGGTATATCACGTGACCCACCTCGGATCTGGTGGAGTGACTTTAACAACTGTCACGAGACCTGTGGACACTCTGTTCGAAGGAGTGTGATGCAGGAATGGAACATTGTTGGATTCTGCAGAAGTTGGCGTGATATGCAGATGGGCATTGTCTAGGTTCCGAGGGCGTCCGAGGGTGCCGACGCGGGCACTATATGCAGGCCGCGCCATTGTCCGAAAATTGCCGAAGTTTTTAGCGGGCTGTGTGCAGGCGGCGAACATTGTGAAGCTTTTTGGGTGATTGAGGCTAATGCGTGGTGTGCAGGAGATCCAGATGATAAGCCTCCAGTTTCAGAGTGGTATACAGGAAACTGGCGGTACTGGAGCAGGAGACGGGGTGTAGTCTGCAGGACCACATTCTGATTAACCACCAGTCTAAATGTCCAGTCTAAATGTGGCATACAGGAAGCATTGTCGATTAGGTGTCGAGTTTAAGGGTGGTATACAGGCCTAGAACATTGTTCAGTTTCGAGGCCCCTCGAGATTGCAGGGTGTCCATGCAGGCATTCCGACGCCGGCACGTCGAAAGATTGAGCATAAGCGAGACATCAAGCATGGAGAGTAGGAAACTAAAGACGTTTCAGAAACGTATGAAAATTTACCCGATACCCGAAACCGGCCGCAAGTTGCTCTCTTCCATGCGCATGGTCGCATGAGGGCCCACCCGCCTGCGGTTTCTCGGCCAGCGGTTTCTTTGGCAGCCTGCACACAGCGGCCCTCGGACGCTAAATCTTGCATATAGAACCCGTACCTCCATGACCTGGCCACACAGCCTTACTGGGCTTTGCAACGGACATGACGCTTGGTTAAGCCAAGAATCTGGGGCCAACCTTAATGTGGAAATGTCAGGTTACACATTCCCCAACGCGAGTCCCGATTGAGAATGGCGTCCTTTTTAGTTCTCGCTTAATGTCCCGTGTGTGTTTCAGTTCTCGAGGAGAATTATTTTTTTTTGTGTGGGTTTAAGTTTAAGGCCACGGTGTCCAGATTTGGGTGTGGGTTTACACAGTGACTGCACATTGGGTTCCTGTGCATTCGTCACGTGCCCACCCTCGAGTGGGGCTGCCCCGTACAAAAGACCCTCGACAAAAACCCTCCCCCGGGTCTGTCGCCCCCCGGAACCGGTGACTGCAAAAGAGCACCACTTCGGCGCATCCGAAGACGTAGGTGGGCATGAGCATCCTGCACACACCCTAGGCAGGCCAGCCGTGCCTCCCTCATTGAAACGGCCAAGACCTGCACCTCATGCAATGTGCTTACAAATGAACAGGACTTGCCCGGAGGTACGGGTCACCCGCCGGCAGGCCCATACGTACAGCGCAACTCCGCACCATCTCTCTCTCAATAAATACCCCTGCTCCCTCGCTGCTCCACTACGCTTCCTTTTTGGCTGCTGTTTTCATATTCGTGTCTACGACTTTCCCCACCCGTTTTTTTTTGTGTCCCCCCCCAATTTCCCTTCTTCCCTTCTTCCAACGATCCTTTAACCCTTTCCCCTTTGGGCCTAGTGTCTGTGTTATTTACTATTAATCTTCCCCTCCTGTTATATTGCTATTCTTAGCCGCTGCCTATTCTTAGCCGCTACTTAGCCGCTACTTGGCCGTTACACACCAGTCCACACAACACCCACACACCCACAAAACCCACACACCCACAAAACCCACACACCCACAAAACCCACACACCCACACACCCACACAAAATCCTCACACCCACACACGCATCCCGCAATACACACAATTTCTGCACCCACCATTTTCACCCACCATTCTCACCTCCTTCAGATACTTTCTACTCCTTTACTGTACGCCTTTATTGGACAAACCTTTATTGGACACACCTTGATTGGACACACCTTGATTGGACACACTTTGATTGGACCGATTATTTCTTCTTCAATCTGATTTCCTATTGGTTGATACGATTGGTTGCTTTGCCATTTGTTATTGATTATTGATTGTGGATTGCTATTTATCAATTGCTGTTCGTGAATTTACTGATTCCTATTATGCTGGATTACACGGACGACTTTGTGCACTTTGTTACGGTGTCGCCGCCGCCCATGGACAGAGAGGACCAGAAAGACCTGTTCCTTAGCATAGACCAGAGCATTTCGCTAGGCCAGCCGGACTTTTCTCACCACTCAGACTTTGCTCACCTCCAGAACAGCACTAATCCGCTGAATCTCGATGGCGTGCACACTTTCGGTGGCCTCCACCACTTCAACAATAGCCAATATAGTGGTGACGGGCTCCAGGCGCTCCAGAGCCTCAATAGCGTGCACAGTCTCCTGAGTCCGCTGAGCCTCCACAGCCCGCAGAACTTCCCGCCCAGTCTCCAGAGCCCCCAGAACCTCCCTCAAAACATCCAGAACATCCAGAACCTCCGCAATGTCTCGCAAACCCCGGCCTCGGGCACTGAGTTGGAAAGCTCGCTTGTTTCGCCCAACTCGGCGTCTTCTCATGACAGAAACGCCCTCAATCGCTTCCACACTGACCCCAACCACTCGGGTTTCGATAGCAATAGCTTTCTTTTCTCCAATCCCACGCCCATCAGCTCGCTGAACCTCTTGGCTCCTTCCCAATTCGGCCTCTACGGTGGTGGCCTGGCTAATTCCAGCTACGCCAACTCGGCATACTCGGAAGTGTCTCTGAATGCCCAAGTGCCGTACCAGGATGCCGCGTCCCACTTCAGTGCTGCCTCCGCCAACTATGCTGCAGCTCTTGAGCCAAAGGACTCGTATTTCGAGCCTCTTCCCACCCAGTTGCGGTCTCGTGACCTGTTCAACCAGGAAATCTCGCTAGGGCAGTCCATCTCCACCACCAACTTGATGCAGATGACCAGCCCCTACGACTCGCCGGTTGCTCCCGACCCCAAGTTCTCCCATAGCCCTACGGTTCCTCGTAATGCTTATGGACAGTCCTACAGTGATATCGGGCAGCAGCTGTTCCAGCTCACGGAAAACAATCTCTCGAGCTACAACAATATCGAGAACAAGGTGACCATTTCCATCCAAGAAGCCCCCGGGGTCGTGGCCCGCAAAACTCCTTCTCTTTTCAGCAATTCATCGCATAACTCGTCCAATACCCCGGGACAGGGCCACCACTCCAACCTGGCCCAGCCACACCTCCAAAGGCCCGACTACTACCCCAGTGTACCTTCCAGTCCTTCCGGAGCCAGTCCTGCGTACTCGCTCAATAGTCCGCTTGAAGCTTCGGGCTCCGACTCCCAATTCCTCAACCCCGAGGATTTCCAGAACATCAAGCGGGGCCGTCAATCGGCACATTCCCGAAAAGTGCATTCGCGGTCCAATTCCCGGTCCCGGTCCCGGTCCAGAGACCCCGGCAACTATAGCGGGGCCGAAACGTCCGATTACGACTCGGATTACGACGGAGAAAAGGAACAATCCCTAAAAGCCATGTCTGCACGGGAGAAAATGTTGGAGCTAGCGAACGCACCGGCGGTGACCAAAAGAACCCAGATTCATCCTTCGCTCTACGCCTGCAACTTGTGTGAGAAGCGGTTCACCAGACCCTATAATCTCAAGTCACATTTGAGAACACACACGGACGAGCGGCCGTATATCTGCAATATTTGCGGCAAGGCGTTTGCCCGGCAGCACGATAAAAAGCGGCACGAGGAGTTGCATTCGGGTGAAAAGAAGTTCCAGTGCAAAGGTGTGTTGCGAGACGGAACCGAGTTTGGATGCTCGCGTAAGTTTGCCCGGGCCGATGCTTTGCGCCGTCACTTCCAGACCGAGGCCGGAAAAGAATGTATCCGTCTCTTGGTGGAAGAGGAGCAGGCGTCGCAGAACCAGAACCAGCCGCATAATGTGAACTCGGGCATCCAGCTTCCGGACGGTAAGTTCATGAACTCTTATTTCCTGGATGTGCCAATGGTTTCTATCCAGTCTCCAGAAACTGGCTACGACTAACACCGATTGTCGCAGTTCACAGGACATTAAGGATGCTACAGGTATTAAGGATGTTACAGGATACGTGACATTAAAGGGCATTTAAAGGATTACAGGAATCAATGGACACAGGACATGATTGGCCGAGTTGATCTAATGCTGTCTGAGTGTCTGTCTAATTTTGTGTCATATGGTTTCTTTAATGCTCTTTAGTAGTCTATCTATTGATCTGTTTCTAAGAGGCGATTTCGATCTGCTGTTTACGAAACAATTGATTTTTCTATGAGTCAATGTTTATGAGTCGATGTTTATGAGTTTTACGAGCCGATGTTTAGAGTTGATCTTGGACGTCATCTGTGGTTATATACAGAATAGTTTGTTGGACAAGCAAAGAGTGAAAGAAGCTAGAGTGACGTTACAAGAAAAGAAACAAGACTGCATGGAGTCGGGATGTTCAGAAACGTTCAGGGTTTCATTGTCTTTATCCGAGATTTTGTGCTGTTTGTTTGCTGGCTCATAACCAAGCGTCCAGCATATGCGTGTAGTCAGTATAATATAGTTTGTTGAAAAACGGTAACAAGGTGAACGCGCTCAATATCCCCAATGGCTTGCAGGGATAGCGCGGTAACAAGCACCCGTTCTTCATATGCACCTGAGGTTACTACAACCGCCTGGTGCCGTGAAGGTAGAGCTCCCACATATATAAGGGAGTCGGTACCATATCCATCTTTTAAGTAATTGAATCAAATATCATCTGTCTGGGGCATACCAAGATGCCTCCAAGAGCCAGACCCACCAATATTACAATGGACACTGAAAACTCTACATCTTCTTCTTCTCTTGAAGTAAACACTCCTGAAGTGTTTACATATCTTGACGAGACTATAAGGACAGTGTCCTTCAGTCACTGTCCACTGGACATTACACCATGGTTAATCTATGGTCCACCTGGTGCCGCAACTATGGTTACGGAACATGTGTTGTCTAATCTACATAGTTAGTGACTGCATATTTATAACCCATATCATCTGCACAAGAGGCAATGTAGGTTGAGTAAAGTGAAGAACGGCTGGTGGATCCGTACACCCAACGTTCATGAGACGCATAAAGGCCCCGCCAACTACGTCAATTTTGGTCTTATATTTACAAAACTAGGTTCATTGCAAAGCTACAGTTCAGGCAATTACAATGGTACTACTACTCAAAAATTTGGATGGTTGGATCCAAATCTACAGCCGTTTATTCTCAGTTAACTGTATTAGATTGGGGATTTATAGTTTGTAGTAGTAGTAGTAGTAGTGTACAAAGTATGAGTAGGAGTATAGGATGGAAGAAAAACAGTGGAAGTCTTTGTTAAACAGACTTAAACAGACCTCACTTTGCAATATGACTATACACACAGACTGTACCATATCGATATACACTACACCAATGCTCCAACATTACTACTCCAACTTTACTACTCCAACTTTACTACTCCAACATTACTGCTTTATGCACGTAATCCATAAACAGGAGGATATTTGGTACGTGTGTGAATTGGGGGAGAACTGTGGGTCAGCTCGGGGCTCTGTTGGGTTAGTTCCTTATAATTATGTGGTTGAGGGTGACTCTCTTTTTTTTTTTTTTGAACTTAAGATTAGACCAGCAGAAGAAGGTCTAGTTCCACATTATAATATCTAAAACCATAATATCATGCAACCCCTAAACCTATATCCCGTAATCCTATATCCCAAAATTCTATAATCTCAAGGTCATTTTATATATCACAATGATCCTATTACCCTAGAATCTGTTACGTTCTTGTGTAACTTTGAGGTACTAAGGTCTCTTTATTCGTTTATGATCGCTAGAGAAGGAATGTGAGCTGCATTTTTAGTGTTTCGAGAGAAAACGTGGCTTCGAAAGGATGTATACGACGTACTGGACTAGAAAGAACATCAAGACTATTAAAGCAGCAGTAGTATTGCAATGGACTACAAAAGAAGTGTTGAAGCGCACGTATAAGCACTACTTCATTATGGTCACGGCCACGGCCACGGCTGGTGTGACGTACGACTGAAGCAGTAAACAAATCAGAGAATCTGGTTTATCTCGTATTTTGAATCTGGTTTATCTTGTGTTTTTGAAGCTAGTGTAATTTGCAAGAATGGGTTTAAATTAGTGTAGTATAACGCAGTAACAATCGTGGAAAGGGATGATGAGAAGACAAGGGAAAGGCATGGTGAGAAGGCAAGGGGTGTTGAAAGGAATGGGGGTCAAGGACAGAAAGAGAAGACTTCCTTTCATACAGAAAGATTTTTCGGGAAAGAGGCACAGGAAAATGAAATGGCAGTCATACAATTCTACGAGGCATTGCAGAAGTCGCCAGATACTATGGAAGAAAACGGACGGCTACATATGTTGGGCAACAAGACACTCTCCATACGAGTGGAGCATCTCTTGCAGGCATTGGGTGCCAAGGTGGAGCTGCACCAGATGGCCAGCCAATTGGACGATTACGAAAAGTATTTCGATAGCTGTAGAACCATCAAAAACAAGGACCCGCAACGTGTGAAAGAGTATGCCGAGCCGAGTAGCTCTTAACCATATGCTAGAGTAAACTTTCTACATGCAGAAAGTGAACTTGACTAATGCAATAAAAAGTTAATAGTCCCCGTTCCTTTCACTTCCTGGCTCACCTCATTGTGACTTACTGGGATTGAATGATTACCACAGATTGGAGATTTGAATTATGATATATATGTCATAGTATCTATACAGAGATTATATAGCATGACAACGAGTTAGAGACAAAGATTATACAGAGTATAATATGTGAGCTGCTACACCTTAGCCTTGATTTTCGCTAACATCAGGCAGAAAAGGTCAACCGCACCTAGAGTCTCCAAATTTGGGCAAACAGGTATTTTAGTTAGTGATGTTTATGATGATTTTGTTTGGTTTTGGACTTTAACAAAAGTTCCTTTCTGAAAGAAAACTTCCTTTCTTTCAGAAAGAAAAAGAATAGAGAATGTCTATGAGATCCACAAATGGAATTTTGATGAGTATTGTTAGACTCTTGTAAGCACGTAAATTACCTAACTATATTAGTTGATGATTTCTCAGTAAGAGGAATCTGCCACCATTAAATATTCTGGGGAGAGCAGCCGAAGAGGTGTAGTAACAGTGAACCAAAGGCGATTGACTTGGCACGTGAGCTCAATCCCTATATGGGTAGTATTCCACCCATCTTGGATCCAACAAATATTGTCAGTACTTATACATTAATTAGTCGCAGTAATGGTAGACATTTAAAATGGCAGGTACAGGGGACGAATAAATACACATGGCCACTTATTGTACTTTTAAGCTATAGACACAATGACACATTATCTCCCTTTTCAGATATTAATAAATTTATATTAAAATTAAAGATAATATTTTTGAATAAAGTGGTAATGAGAATTCATGACAGTAGGTGCGCATCACTTTTGTATTCCTGTTGAATGACTGCAAAAATCTGTGAACTACTCACTTCACTTTACTCCACTCTACTCTAATACACATACAACAATTCTACAATTTTAAAATACCACAATGCTACTTACGGTCATTAAAAAATCACTACTACTACATAGACTACTACTACTACAGATACTACTCTTCCACTACCACACAGGAGTACTATCATGAATCAAAAGGCTACACTGAAGATGGAGTAGAATTTATAGATACTACAGAACATATGCTTAGTGTATTACTTTTAGGAAACGAAAAATAGACCAACAGTATATTAGTCTCGAGTTAATACAATCTAGTAGTATCTGAAGCCTACATGTTTTTCAAGACTAAATAAATCCATTACTATTAAAGTAAATCATATATACATCACACTGCCGGTACATAATATGAGTGTGTCGAATAAACAAAGTATGTTGGTAGTAGTAGCAGTAGAGGATAGAAATGATACTGGAGTAGTAGAAGTATCGAAGTGGTAGTAGTATGGTGGTAGTACCTGAGTAGAGAACTAGTATAGTACTAGTATAGTAGTGGTAGTAGCGATTACCATATATACTATCAACACCCCACACTCTATAGCACCTCATTGTCAGATCCATCATAGGTAGTGCTCTACCTATTGTGGTATTATGAAGCCTCTCCGCCTGATATCTACCAATTATCTACCAGCCACCCCTTCTCTTGAAATGCCACAAAACAGCTCAGATTCCTCCCTCTGGAGAACCATCGGCGAATGAACATAGTAAACAGAGTACCTGACGTAACAAGAATCTAACAAGTAGAGTATAGTAGTATTGTAGAGTAGTATCATAGAGTAATACTATAGAGTAGTATTATAGAGTAGTAGTATAGAGTAGTAGTGCTATACTTCTGTCTTTACCAAGGTGGGTATGCCAGTGTTTGGTCCTTGGGCTAAGGTTTCCGATCCACACTTACACTGAACCTTTGAAAGACCATTTTTCGGTGGCTCATAAATTGCCCAATGCCCTAAATTTCCTAGAAATCAAGGATGCAAAGCTCAAATTTGAAATCTTCGGAATTATAATTTGATGGATAAAATTGCCTGGGACAAAAGTTCATTGGAAAATGGCGCCGTACAGGGTGATAGCCCCGTTCAGTCTGCCGGTACTATAATTTTATTACAAAGAGTCAGGTTGTTTGGGAATACAGCTCAAAGTGGGTGGTAAATTCCATCTAAAGCTAAATATTGACGAAAGACCGATAGCGAACAAGTACAGTGATGCAAAGATGAAAAGAACTATGAAAAGAGAGAGTACATGAAAATATTGTTGAAAGGGAAGGGAAGGGCAGATGTTAAAGGGACTCCTTAGCTCAGTAGGAATCCCCCCAAGAGTCTTTCCTCTCACCCGTCTTGAATCACGGACCAAGGAGTCTAACGATTATGTAAGTGATTGGTCAACTCCCAAATGCGTAATGGAAGCAATTGGTCAACCCTACCCTCCTCCTAAAGGGCGGGAGAGGAAGCTGGTGGAAGCTCGTACGGTTCTGACGTGCATATCGATCGTCAAATCTGGGTATAGGGCCGAAAGACTAATCGAACCATCTAGTAGCTGGTTCCTGCCGAAGTTTCCCTCAGAATAGCAGAAGCTCAAAACAATTTTATGGGGTAAAAAAAACGAATGATAAGATGTTTCGGGGCAGAATTAGCCTTAGCATATTCTCTAACTTTAAATACGTAAGAAGAATGTTAGATCCTTGTTGTAACGTTAAGCACTAAGTTATCTTTATTCGTTGATGATTCTTCAAAAGGAGGAATCTGAGCTGCTTTTTTAGTGTTTTCAAGAGAAAGGGTGGCTGGTAGATGGCTGGTAGATGGCTGGTTAGAAGGCCTTATACAATGGACATTGTTAGTATCAGGCAGAGAGGCTTAGAATACCTCAATAGCTAGAGCACTACCTATGGTGGGTCTGACAAAGAAGATGTTACTTTATTGAACATTTTACGTATGTAGAGCTTTTAGTGGGCCATTTTTGGTGAGCAGAACTGGCGATGCGGGATGAACCGAACGTAAAGTTAAAGTACCATTTCACGCTAATCAGACCCCACAAAAGGTGGTCTTGATGGAATCTGTCAGATCACCATAGGTAGAGCATTTAAGTACGGTTGATTAGCATGACCGGAACCGGGGTAAACCGGGGGTTGCGAAAGCCCGGAAACACCCGTACACCAGGCTACACCAGGACAAAAAGGCCCAACGCAAACGACTTTTTTTTCACTTCTGTTTTGTAAAAATAGGTTTTCTGGATTCCTAGAATTCCGGACTTCACAGTGTATATTTTTGAGTCGAGACGTTTTGCGTGGTGGACTTTTGGACGTCTTGTAGCTGGCCAATTCCGACCGCGGCCCTTAATTCCGGCCAAGCTTGAGCGTACCATATCAGCATCAGTGCTCATAATTGTACATCTTAGGTAGTGATCTACCTATTGTGGTATTATGCGCCTGATACTAATAATTTCCATTGTTAAGGGATTTCTACTCAGCTCCTACTCAGCTCCTACTCAGCCTTCATTGTACGGAGTACCAGAATGGCCTGAGGTGAGTTAGAACAATGATCGCTAAGGAGTTGTTTCCGCAGCCACCCCTTCTCTTGAAAACACTAAAAAAGCAGCTCAGATTCCTCCTTTTGAGGAATCATCAACGAATAAAGATAACTTGGTACTTAACGTCACAACAAGAATCTAACAGTATTATAGAGTAGTATTGTAGAGTAGTATCATAGAGTAATACTATAGAGTAGTATTATAGAGTAGTACTTTAGAGTAGTAGTATTATACTTCTGTCTTTACCAAGGTGGGTATGCCAGTGTTTGGTCCTTGGGCCAAGGGTTCCGACCCACACTTACACTGACGCCTCAAAAGACCAGTTTTCGGTAACTCGTGAAATGCAAAATGACCTACATTTCCTTAAATATTAATGATGCAATTTTGGAACTCCTCTAGACGGTCTTGGTGGAATCAGTGTAAAGGTAAAGACCATGGAGCCATGTGTTGTATGCAGGTTTGATGAGGGTTATATACAGTATATCACACCTTATATACACACCCATCACCCTATGTACACTCTATTTCCATCTCTCTGCACACCCGTGCATTATTACGCACAGACCATGCGAAACCCCATCTCCACCCATCAGGCAACATGTCACTTAAAACAGAGGAACTGTTCATGGACCGCATCTCGCGGGGCAATGAACAAGCCCAGAGTGCCCTGGAGAAAGAGCTCCTGCAGATAGTCCAGCAGCAGCAGCACGTGCTCATGCAGCAGAGCCAAACTGCTCTCGAAGAGCTTTTTGCGGAGAACTCCACACGTCCAGTCAAGGTACGGAACGTGCAATTCTCCAATAGCCAGGATTTCCGGGATACATTTCTCCAGCACCAGATCCGAGGGTTGCTTCTGGAAAAACCGGTCAATTTGGCCCATTTTTTGCTGCAGCTCCTGCACCTGTACCTGAACTTGGTCAAGCTTGATATTCTAGAACAATGTGTAGTTTCGGTGCACAGTGTTCCGTCCCAAAGCCGAGCCCCGAGAAATCTGGTGTTTCCGAGTTCTTTTCCGGGTTCTTTTCCGGGCTCGGGCCCATCTTTTTCGGCCTTTTCGCCCTCCTCAGGCCCATCTTTGTCGGCATATTCCTCTACCTCGGTGTCTTTCAAAGACCAACTTAAAGCAAACCAAGCGGAAACCATGGAGGTCGTGCCCGTATTCAGTTTCATCCCCCAGAAACGCTTCTACGCCAAAACAGGTACTAATATCGGCAATGGAGAAGGCGATGGTTATATACAGTTCCAGCTCAAAAACCTCTTTGGGGGAGCTGAAAGTGTAGTTTTTGATGCTATTTCGGGCACAAAAACCCCCCTGTCGTACCTCTTGAACTACTCCCAACCTATCCTAAACGATGCCCGTTTTTTGTGGGACTCTCTGGCCTTCACACACACCCGGAACTTGGACTGGATGCAGGGCTCGGTGGATACGAAAGGAATGGCACATAAAATCAGCAGTCGGTTGGGCGGAGCATGGAGTTTCGATGTGGCTTTGGAATCCGCCTGGAGACGTTTGAGTAATAAGGGCTCCAAATCGTTGGAAGTCATGGTGCAGCTGAAAGATACGCTTAAAAGCTCAGTGCTTTTCAATTTAAAGTACGATACACGGGACCATCACGTGACCCCTTCCAAAGGCCAATTTTTCCGGCTAGGTTTAGAGAAAAGCGGATTTCTTCGCTTTAATAATGTGGCATACACTAAAATCGTGGCTGAAGGTCAAATGGCGGCCTCTGTGCAGGACCACACATTAATCGTGACCCAAAAAGCTGGTGCTCTCTTCAACGCCCAGCCCGGCCCGTCCAGTATCTTGGACAGGTTCCATGCAGGCGGCCCCAACGATGTACGGGCCTTTTCCGTGCAAGGTCTTGGTCCCAAAAGCGCCAATTCGTCCGTGGGTGGGGATTTTTTTGTTAGTGGAGGAGTTTCCCTAATCAGCCACATTCCATACACTCCCAAGGACACGGGCTTCAAAATGCACAACTTCTTGAACTTCGGCAAGGTCGTGTGTGGCGGAATTTCCTTTCCTGAGGCTCTCAAACATTTCAGGAGTGACTACTCCGTAGGCTACGGCTTTGGTATACTCTATAACCATCCACAGACACGGTTTGAGGTCAATTTTGTTTTACCTTTGGCTGCGCATTCGGGCGATTCCGTCCGAAAGGGGTTTCAATGTGGAGTCGGAATGTCGTTTTTGTAAGTGGTTGGTGATTGGTGAAACGGTGTTTTAGAAGTTGTGAATGGGTTCTGGTGGTATATGCAGGATCTTGACAGAAGACCAGAACTATATGACTCTTCTTGCATCAATGGTAACGTGTTAATCGTTTATGGTTTATGGAATGTCCTTACTATAAGAACAACGGCCTCTAACTTGTGGATATGATGAATGGATTCTGGTGCTATATGCAGGATTAACCAAAAAACCACAAATTCATGATCCTTCTTTTGTCAATGGCAACGTATTAATCGTTTATGGCTTTTGGAATTTTCTTGCTCTAAGCATTTCGTGAAACGGCTTCCAACTTGTGAATATGATGAATGTGTTAGTCCAAATTCTTCAACCCCGAAGATTATCACCCCAAAAACCATTCCAAAACCATCCCAAAAACCACTTCAAACCACTTCAAAAACCACCGTTCCACTTTTCTGATCCACATCCCCACTCCCAGCCTGAGATGCCTATGTCCGGTGCGTATTTCGCCTTATAAATACGCCCTCTCCCCATTGTCCAATTCATGCACCATATTTTTGTCGCTGTCTCTTCAGTTCCAGTTTTGCTCATCCCACTGCTTCCTTAACTATTCCAGTTATTACCAGTTATTACCCCAGTTCATTTAGTTACTGCTCGTCCGCTGCTTCCACTGCTAATCCTCCGCAGTTCCACTTCTCATGTCTGGCTTGGAAAGCCAACACCCCAAGCACCATACGCTTGGTATGGGCGACAATGTGGTGTCCGCGGCCAAAGCAACTTCAAAACCATTCCAAGTCACTCTAACATAACACCAAAGACCACTCCAAAAACCACCAGGTATCTGCTGCTGTGGATGTTCCTGTACAGCCACTTCCACCTCTAG
This sequence comes from [Candida] ipomoeae, assembly GCA_002370145.1. Taxonomy (NCBI): domain Eukaryota; kingdom Fungi; phylum Ascomycota; class Pichiomycetes; order Serinales; family Metschnikowiaceae; genus Metschnikowia; species [Candida] ipomoeae. Next base: position 22,636 of record NKZK01000588.1, on the reverse strand, counting down.
AGCCCGTGGTTGAAAGGTCCTGTTTTTGTAACCAGCCGTCTTTTGGCGATACGATTGGATGCGATAATGATAAGTGCAAGAATGAAGACTAGTTTCACTAATTGTGTGGGTCTGAATGGGTTCTGGTGTTAGATGCAGGATCACCAAATGATTTCGATCTGAACCTTAAATCAAGGGTAATGGCTCCAGAGACCATAAATTACACGTCTGGAAACTTCGTTTGGATATCGAGTCCGATGACTGCGTGAAAGACACCCAAGTCTTCGACTCAAAAGATGCCGATAACCCATACTTAATGACCATTTTATCGGGTCACACCAACTCTGTTTGAACTGTTACGGGACATGTAAACATCATCATATCTGGCTCCCACGATACTACAGTTTGATTTTGGGCCTTTCCCTAATGCGCTTAATGCCCTTTCTTTAATGGGCTTCCTAAATGACGATGGATGGGTTTTGGTGTTATATGTAGGATCTGTCAAAAAACCAGACTTTTATGACCCTCCTTGCGTCAATGGTAACGTGTTAATCTTTAATGGTTTATGGACTGTCCTTTATGGGATGTCATTGCTATAAGAATTTCGTGAAACGGCTTCCTAAAACTTGTGAAAGCGTTGGATGTGTTCTGGTGGTATATGCAGGATCCATAAAAAAACCACAATTTTATGATCCTTCTTGCGTCAATGGTAACGTGTTAATCGTTTATGGAATGGCCTTAGTATTCCTACAATGGCTTCCAACTTGTGAATATGATGAATGGGTTCTGTGTTATATGCAAGATCTTGACAGAAGACCGGATAACAATCTTGACCATAAAGCTTAAGGGTAATGGCTATAGAAATGTGAACTGTCTTCTCACTCGCTTCTCCGCATCTGCTTTCTTCAATGGGCTTCTTAAATTGGTATGTGAATTGGCTGTTGGATGGGTTCTGGTGCTATATGCAGGATTCCCCAAATGACCAGGATTTCAATCTCCACCTGAGATTGAACCATAAAATCAAAGGAAATGGCCTCCCCCTGATGCGCTTCTCTTAATGCGTATCCTTTAATGGGCTTCCTAAAATGGTATGTGAATTTGCTGTTGGCTGTGTTCTGGTGCTAAATGCAGTACCCCAAAACCAAGGTCCTATAACCTTACGAACGTCAGCCTTACAACCTTCAATGATACGTTAATGGTTTTTAAAATGTTTTTTCTCAAGGCCTTTGGATGTGTTGTGAATGAGTTTAGTGTGTTTCAGGTATTTGAAGCATCTATCCGGTGGCTTGGCGGTCTCCTTTCGGTGCACCTAGCATTGACCAATGAAATCTACGACTATCCTGCTTACCTAGCGATAGTGCAGAAATACGATGGGTTCTTGCTTAAAATGGCTTACGACTTGGGTCTGTTTGTGCTATATGCAGGATCGATTTATTTTCAACCAGAATCAAACCCCCACCTTGAAAACAAGGACAATGTGTGTGAACGTTTCAGTGGCTTCTCGACTTTCCTACAATGCCCCTGTTATAATTATTGTGAATGTGTTGTTGGGGGCAGTTGTTTTATATGCAGGATCCTCTTCAAAACCCAGGATTTATAACCCTCACAAGCATCAATACCTTGAGCGGTTTAATGGTTAATGAAAAGTCTTCCCATAAGTCTTTTGAAGTTGTTGTTGGCATTGATTCTGGATGAGTTATGTTATATGCAAGCGAGTTCAAATGAACTCAATTCGATTTCAACCTTGCAAACCAAAGACAATAAGTATGGATGTTTCAGTGGTCTCAGGACTTTCCTACAATGCCCCTCTTATAAATGTTGAGAATGTGTTGTTGGATGCACATGTGCTATATGCAGGATCCGTTCCATAATCCAGGATTTATAACCCTCACAAGCCTCAATACCCTGAGAGGTTTAATGGTTAATGAAATGCTTATCTTCAAGGCCTTTGGAATGTGTTGGGATTGATTTCAGGGTGTTTGTGCTATATGCAGGCAAGTTCGAATGAACTCAATTTCATTTCAACTTACAACGTCATTAAAATAAATGGTTTATGGTTTATGGTTTATGTTATGAATGATTTATGGTTTATGTTATGAATGGTTATGGTTATGTACTCTGGGACCATCTTCTAGCCCATTTATCGTGTTCCTCGATGACAGCAGGAATAATAAGACTCTCAATTTCAGTGGTCTCATCAGCAACACGCACCCATCTCTGGTTCCCATCAGCAGTCACAAACACCACCTCCTTTTTCCGGGTCTGCAACAAGTTACCTATGACAAGCTGGTGGTGGTAGCGTTTCAAGGCCTCAGAAGCCTTTTTAATGAGAATGCCATCGTCGGTTTCCAACTTGAACGAAACAATCATGGCCTGGGGAGCCCAACTGTCCACCAAACGACGCAAAAACTTGGGCACCTGCTCCAAATCCACCACCAACTTGCCACTGGGCTGGGCCTGGATTTTATGCGTTGGCATGCGGGAAGAAGGCAAAAAAAAATCCAGCACGGCAGCCGCAAGGTAGAAAAGGGCCCGTTCCTTCTGTTGCAGCAAGCTCTGCGAAATACTGCGCAAAGTGTGTACGTACTGGTTGACGGTGGTGAAGGGCACAAGGAGAAGCGAGCCGGAGTTTTTGGCTTGGTGGTATTTTCTAAGCACCGTCAACATCTCATCGGCAAATTCCGGCGAGATCTCCACCTTATTATTTTTCTCCACCATGAAGTCAAGAAAACAATTGGTGGTGTGCGAAAAGTGCCTCAGGTACGGCAAAAGCGAGAACTCGCGGTGTAAGAAGATGACGGCATAACCATTTTCAAGAAAGTACTCGGCAGAAGTGGCACCCCTGGTTCCTGCAGAGAAGTTATCGATGAACCTAACCGTATTGTTTTCAAGGGGAACCGTGGTTCCTCCACTGGTCACCAATACAATGCGTTTTCCCGTCTGGTTGCAGTGGTCAATGAAGGCCTGCACCTGCACCTCGACCTCGGGCAAGTATGCAGGCGGGGGGTGGGTCTGGAAGAAGCGGTCTTCGTCCAAGACCTGAGCTACGGGGAACGGGCCCAAGTTGCGGTCGATGGCCGCGGAGATCTCGGGGTTGGCCGTGTGGTAGTTTTTGGGCGTCATGTGCTGGAGCTTGAAAAGTTGTGTTGGATCTGGGGACATGTCGCGCCCCACGTGACTCCCCACGTGACCCCAATCCGGGGTCCAGTCCTAATTCGAGTCTGTCCAGTCCCAATAGGGGTTTTTCCAATCCATTCAAAGTCAACTGTCCAACTGTCCAGTCCATCAAAGTGTCAACTGTCCAACTGTCCATCTGTCCAATTGCTTGTTGGTTTGGTTGGTTGGGTGGTGTGGTGTTATCTGCAGTACTGCTAGAAGATTGGTCCTAGATGTTACAACTGGCACTACTTCTGGTTATACTATTTGCAGGATTAAATGTGGAGAAACCTGTGGCAGAGAAAAGTGTCATGTGCAGGTTCTGGGAAAGTCTACTTCCTTCAGAAACTTCACCCAATCTGTTATCGCCCTCTGTTGCAGCCACTGCTTGCGCACCCATGGTCACCCATTGGTCCCCATTGGTCTTTTTTTCTAAAGGTCAACTATACGAGGCCAGCAACACTTGAGCCGCTTTCTGGACTTTATCTAGGAGAACGGCTTCACTGGCGTATTTTTAACGATGGCAATGCTTCCGTTGGTCGCATTAAGCTCACCTTAGTTAATGGTTACGCTTATGCTTCTCTAAGGTGTAACTGACTTAATGAGGGATTTTACGAGAAATATGGGGCCTTAAGTTCTTCTTTATCGGTGCAGGAAAATGGGTCTATGAAGGTATTGGGAAAGTCTCCATCCAGAGACTCAATTCTTCAATTTAGACTCAATTCCCCAGTTTAGACTCAGAATTCCCAGTCTAGACTCAGAATCTCCAGTTTAGACTCAGAAGTTCTAGGCCACTTTAGAGACTGAATCCGCAGTGATTCGCAGTCGCAGTGTTTTGCAGTCGGGGTGATTTTTTGGTGAAGTGACTTCATACAGTGAGGTTCAGAAACACAGCAGTCAGAACAATAGGTCAATAGGTCATTTGGTCATTTTGGTCACCAGGAATTCACAATGATTTCAAAACTCCATGGATCCTGCATCCACGAAGCACTTGGCCCATACCACTCCCCTGGCATCAGAGAGCTGAGTAAAGGTGCCAGTTAAATTGAGAGTGATGTACCAGTGAAGGTGATGGTTTCAAGATAATGGATTAAGGAGTCATCCCTATCTTGGCCATTTTGGACTGTTTTGGGCTGTTTGGGCTGTTTGGGCTGGGCTGTTTGGAGGACGTCTGCAGTATTAATGTATATAGTCAAGCCGTATAGGCAAAGAGATCTGTAGCCACAGTTTCACTGACCTTCCTTGTGAGCCCACTCTACTACTAGCACTGTAATACTATCATTGCTATTGTATCTACTACTACTTATTACTGACTACCACTAAACTTTACCCATAAACTAATACTACTCTACACTACCACTCTACTGTACTATATGATGAGTAGATACTGTGAGTTACTACATGGTTAGTCCCTTGCCAACATTACAGTCAGACTAGTCACTGGACTACTAGATTACTAAGTCAGTCAATAATTATAAAAGATATTATGAAAATTAATACATAGTACAGTGGTACAGTGCAGTAACACAATAGCACAATAGTACGCTAAAAACGGATTCTCCAGTTAGTGAATAAGTCACATTCAAAGGTACCATGTCAAAGGCAATACTAAGTACTTACTACTCATACTCACCCATACTTTATACGACTCATACACTTACATCTCATACTAATTATATGTGGCCTAGCCAAACTCTCATTAATAAACACTGATCCGGTAGATGTATTAATGAGTACTTGTTTAAGTCTAACAGTCGTCCTCTCAACTAGTGTAGAGTGTAGAGTGTAGTACTGTAGGATATAGAATAGTACTATTAGTACAAGCACTAGTGTAGTATAATATAGAATGAGTGTTAGTAGAGATAATAGAGAGTAGAGTAGAGTAGAGTAGAGTAGAGTAGAGTAGAGTAGAGTAGAGTAGTATAGTATAGTATAGTATACGACTACACTTAAATCAAACACCTATTACTGGCCACTTATTACTGACTACGGACTACTTTCTTCGACTACTCTACCTTTAATACTGCACTACTCCATACTACTACTCTAGTATTATACTAGTAGTTTTATTATACTAATGCTAAGCTAGTACTGCTACTCTACTTCGAATCTTCAACTACTAATACACTGCTCTACTCTACTACTCTACTACTCTACTCTACTACTTTACTACTCTACTCTATTCTACTTTATTCTACTGACTACTACTCTACTACTTTACTCTACTGACTACTCTACTCACTGACTACTACAACAAATGCTCTACTCACTGACTACAACTATGCTACTTACAGACTACTCTACTCACTGACTACTACAACAAATGCTCTACTCACTGACTACAACTATGCTACTTACAGACTACTGTACGATGAAGAGCTATTTACAAACTGGAACTCAATCACTGGCCGCATCCTATCGGACCCTCGCGACCACCTGCCACCTCAAAAAAAAACTGGTGTATCACATCAACACCCGCACCAACCAACCACCACTTTAACAACATCTACTAACACTACTCTATCCTATTGAGACACCAGTACAGAATACAAAGTCTATACCCAAAAATATATGTAGTACTCTAAAAACTGCACAAAAAAAAGAAAAAAAGAAAAAGTCTTTAAGCCTGATTTGTGGATTGTGGATTGTGGATTGATTATGGATTGATTATGGATTGATTCATGAATATGGTTTATGAATATGGTTTATGAATATGGTTTATTGTATGGAGTACTATGAGAAGTGGTGCGCATTTTTAAGTAGTGGCTGCACTCACACCCTTAAGTGATGCCCAAATCACTACCTTGAGTCACTCTGAGTCACTTTGAGTCAATATAGAGAGGTTGAAGAAGTTGAACCAAATTACCAGGTCGACTTCCATGAATAATTGAACCGCAAAATTGAACGGCAATCATGACGGTCAAGTTAAGCATATGAGACATCATGGTCAGAGCATCATGGTCAGAGCTGACTTCGTGAGACACAGAAAAAAAACGTGACAAGCAATCTGTTCATCGAATTTGTTGATTTTTGAAATTTTTGTTTGGCACAGTGCTTTCATCTTCATTTTGCACATGTCCGTCATTAAATTTGAGCTCCTTTCCTTCATATTCTTCTGAAACCTCACCTTCATCTTTGATTGGTATTTTCCCTGCATTGATATTAGGTCCAATTCTTTCACCTTTGTTTGGAACATTTGGGGCTTTTTTATGAGGCACAATACAAATATTTAGCACTCACAGCCCCAAATTTTCTTACACTTCATTAGAAAACTGCGGAATGGGCCAGTTAAATAACTGTTCCAGGCGGTAATTAGTTGGTTGTAATTTGGCTGTAATTAGTTGCCTTTGAGACAAATACTAAATAACTAGTACTGTTGATCGGAAAATAGTACTGCACTAGTGATTCGATAATTAGCAGTACACTAGCAATTGGATAATCAGCACAGAGACTACTATTACTATTACTACTCTTACTCTTACTAATGGATGCATAAACTTTCTCGTGAAAAATACCTACTGAGTTAGAAGGTTAGAGGTTTGGGAGTCAAACCTTCAGTGCTAGCACCCCCACCAAGTTGCCTAGGAACTCAAAGCAAAGACGGATATTGAAGGAAAAAGTAAAACAGTCGGAAACCCCCTCCATTGCAGATATCCAAGCGTTTTACCCCTGGGTAGGTGTTTTCCAGAGATCCAAAGTATTGTAATTTTTTAAATATTGTTTAGGATTATTTTTCATCGGTGACTCTAACCACGGAATTTTGGAAAAGGGCCTACCAGATGAAATGTCACGCGTTCGTTGTATTTTCGGTTCTTTGGGGTGTGGTGGACCCCGAACTCCGTGAACAGCTCCGAAAGGTGTTAATTTTTGCTGATTTTTTCAAGCAATATAGTCCTTTGAGGCAGAGAAAGTTGGTCAATTGCTATAATTTATACTTCATCCTTATAGATATGTAATCTTAGTAGATTAAAGAATACTAATAGTAAGACTCGTAGTCTTAGTAGATTGTAGAGTACTAATAGTAAGACTCGTAGTCTTAGTAGATTGTAGAGTACTAATAGTAAGACTCGTAGTCTATCTATGTCCTCTACTCTCTGGTACCTATGCTTTCTATCTTCTACTTTCCACTTATACTCTATACTACTATACTAATAGTACTCTCTACCAATAGTAATCTCTACTTTAAATGCAATAGTAAAGTCTAATAGTATAATGTATCATGTATCATGTATTATAGGTCTGTATTTGCTATAGGTATCTCACGTGACTCAGGTCATGTGAACTCTCTCCCCAATATAAAAGTTTCTGGTGTCACTTTTTATAACACCAAAAACATATATTAACTGAGGATACCACTAAGATGTCACCCGACCCCAGATCCACCAAAGTTTATTAGTGTAGAGGTACGGATGTTTACTAAGGACTTAGATGGATTCTCCGCAAATTTCTATTGTGGTGTGAATTCGCACTCGAAAGACATAATTGCACCCAGTGTATTCTAAAAGCATACAATCCAAGACCCAGAGCATTTAAATAGGAAACGATGGCTGAATATCTAGTTCAATGCTAGTATACAGTCTGTAATCTTTAAGGTTTCCAGTCATAGCGTAATCCTATGTTTCATAGTATATAAGTCTATGGTCGTGTGTAGCCCAATCATACTGGTACTTAAATCTGGATAACGTACAACATATAATGTCAGATTCACCATAGGTAGTGCTATATATTGAGGTATTGTAAAGCCTCTCCGCCTGATACTAAAAATGATCATTGTTAAGGCTTTTTGTTCGGCCTTCTACTCTCTTGAACAGCTATATAAGCAGCTCAGATTCCTCCTTTTGAGGAATCATCGGCGAATAAAGATAACTTAGTACTTAACGTTATATCAAGAATCTAACAGTAATATCTCTATAGACATAGAGTCCATGGTAGTATCTATACACTATTCCATATTCTTTTCTATTTTCCATTTCATACTCTATACTCTACTCTATACTCTATTCTATCTATGTTCTATCTACGTTCTATCTATGTTCTACTGGTAATATCTTATATAGCTCTATAGCTCTATAGACATATTTTCTATGGTATATTTCTGGTATATCTCTATGGTATCATATAAGAAGCCCAAATTACTTATATCTCGAAATAACAGAATTCCTGATAAGTATCTCTTACTAACTGCTATACAATCTAAAAAGTTATGAGCCATTAAAGATTGCGTTAGATTTGGGTACATAAATCCTAAAAGGATTGGTAAATGTAAATGTATATTATAGATTTACGGAAAGCCGTATGCAGTGAAAGTTGCACGTACGGTTTGGGAAGGGCTCTTTTATTTAAATAAATTGGCTACTTCACCTTTACATTTCTTATTACCATTTATATTATCGGCGCTCTATAGACCTATAGTCCCATGGTAATAAGTCATAGTTTCCACCGTTTATTTGTTGTGTAGTACTATGTTCTATGGTGAGACATGACTCAAGTCATCTACGTTCTAGTAAGGCCACTCCCCAATACTCCACAAAACTCAGTCTAATCAAAACTCCAGTTTAATTTACATCACATCACATCTACAATATTAGCACTCAAATGGAATTACACTAAAATAGTATTACACTAAAATTATATTACACTAAAATTGTTAGATTCTGGTTACGTCAGGTACTCTGTTTACTATGTTCATTCGCCGATAGGGATCCCAAATCTGCTGCTTTGTTTCCACCAACCACTTTAGTGGCCCCACTTGAATTCTCCCCAAAACCTACAGATCACCAACGTTCTACAGAACCATACAGTACCGCATTTGACTATTTAGTTTCCGACCCAGCTACGTCCATAACCCCGCCTTTCACCCCTTACACCTTAGGTCACGACCCGAAGGGTGCCTCAACTGGCCCCGGGGAGGAGTCCTGGCGTCAACATTAATGAGCATAGTATTAGTAAGGCATAAATGTATCAAAGAACATAACAAAAATTGTGTTAACACTAAAATAGAACTACACTAAAATTATATTACACTAAATAGTATTACACTAAAATAGTACTACACTAAAATAGGATTACACTAATATTCTTGTAGAATACGAATTTATTCTTGAGTCTGTTCTTGAGTCTGTTCTTGTTTGAAGCTGGGGGCTTATCTGCAGTACACCAGCGACGGCCCGCCATTGGCCAGTGCGGTGCGACTCCGACCATGAGCGAGTAAAACATTTCCTCCTTCTCCTCTACTACTACTCAACAATGAAGTTTGCCACCCCCGTCATGAAACACTACTGGCCATTCGCCACCGGAGGTATGTTCCCGACGAGCTGCTTCTGTGCAGTTCATAGTCAATAGTCCATTTTGTCCAATCTGTCCAATCTGTCAATTCTGGAATCTGTCCAATCCACCTGTCCAATCTGTCCAATCTGTCCAATCCACTTTCTGTCCAATCCACCTCTGTCCAATCTGTCAATTTCTGGAATCTGCCCAATCAACTTTCTGTCCAACCTTTCTATCCAATCCATGTTTCTGTCCATCAATCCATCGATCTTTTCTATCCCTCAATCGTTACTCAATAGGGCACTCCACAGTCCTACCTTTATTGTCCAGACTAAAGCCATTTCCTTGTCCACTCTGTCCCTTCTTGTCCCTTCTTGTCCACTCTCCATTACCATGGTGATTCAACAACTTCCTCTCTTCCTTTACCGTTTTTCGGTTTCTGGATGTCTTTGACATCCAGCGATTCATCCAGCAAATCCAGCATTCATCATTCATCCTTGCTAGAACCACACCTAAACTTCCAAAAAATCAGGAGACAGACATGGACCTCTTTATCTTTTACTAACAATCAGCTGCCGTTTCTTACGGATTGATCTGGAAGGCTGCCGAGGCCTCGCAAAACTCCGACGAGTTCATCAACGACCCAAGACACCCTAGATTTGCCAGCGGAGGCAAGTTCATCGACTTGGAGAAGAGAGACTAAGTGTAATAAACAAATTTCAGATATAGTGTTTAGGAACAGAGTAGAGGTACCGAGTAGAATAAAGTGTGGAACACGGTGTAGAGCACGGTGTAGAGCATTGGTAGTGGTACAATTGAGTCATACAAGTTACATGTTCTAGATGCAAAGTTTATCAGTAGAAGTAAAGAGCCATGCCTGCATAGCCCGTTATGGAGAGACGGAGAGAAGCCACTTGCGGTAGTTGGCAGTGATGACCGTGCTCTCCAGCGTCTTCTCCGTGACATATACAGGCTCCAGCAAGGAGTAGGCGGCCGGCAACGACTGGTACGAGTACTTGGATCCGTTGCATGGGAGCGTGGGCGAGTGGGCCGTCATGCAAGTAGCACACTCATAGAGAAAGCCCTGGGATAAAGGCAGTTCCGAAAGTGGCAGCTCCGACAAGGGCAGCAGCACCAGCAGCGCCCCGGACACCAGGTTCTCGCGGGGGTAATCGAGCGGGTCGTATAAGCTATGGTTGGAAAGGGCCGACGAGTTCGACACGTCCGACACGTCCAAGTCCTCGTAGAAGGGGTTCCATTCAAATGCACTCTCGTCAGTCATAGCCAACAGAATAGTAGTAGTAGTAATAGAAGTCAGAGACTTATAAATAGTCAGACTTATAGATAGTCAGAGACTTATGGATAGTCAGAGACTTATCGATTTAAGGCGAAACAGCAAAGCAGTATCGTAGACCAACCAGATGAAAGTAGTTGGGTCAGTTCAGTAAGAGCTATGATCAGTCAGTTCAGTAAGAACTATGATTCAGTAGTCAGAACTATAAGTAGTCAATTCAATGCAATAGAACTATAATTAGTCAGTTCAGTAGTGCAATGGTTTTTGCAATTGACAGGAAGTGCAATGGTTGCAATGAACAGAAGTTCTTGTTCTATTTTTTTTTGTTGTGTTGTTGTGATGTTGAGGGGAATGGGAAAGCGGCGGCTTAAGTAGTGAGAGGTGGGACAGGTGCGAGTCGGCTTGGTTCTGAGTCACACGCGCAGTTGGGTTAAGTCACTTGGGGTGGAAACAATCTGCGACTCGGAGTTGCTCGCGCTATATTCCGGAAGGCCGTGAAAATGGAAAATGATCTGTGCGAATTCGGTCAGACACGACAAAATCAGATAATTAGACAATTAGGCAGAATTAGACAAGTAGACAGTGGCAAACGACAATTAGACAGAATCAGACAGTGGCAAAAGACAGAATTAGACAGTGGCAAAAGACAATCTGACTTAGACACACTGAAAGGCTGGACACTAAAACTGTGGCACTGAAAAACTGGACGAATTAATTAATGGAGTGGATCTAGAATTGATTGTTGACCCTGTTTTGACTGGTTTGTTAATTGGTTGTTGGATCTATTAGAAATCAGATCTGGTGCGGTGGATCTAATAAGTAGTGGATCGTAGGGGATCGGATGGGAACGGATCGGAACTCAATTGACTATTGGTAGATATTCTAGCTCCTTAAATTCTCTTCTTAAATTCTCTTCTTAAATTCTTTGCCTTAAATTCTTTTCCTTAAATTCTTTGCCCTAAATTCTTTTCCTTAAATCAACCTCTATTTTTTTTTTTTATAAGCTCAGGCCTTGTGGGGATGGGCTTTGTTTTTTTGGGACTGGGGATTTTTTTGGGACTGAAGCTTTTTTTCGCAGGCCCCAGGTTTATATGCTGCTGGCGCGCGAAAGTTGTGGTTGTGGAGCCTGCACCGCACCCACATTATAACCACAATATGTGGCTGTGGACCCTGCGCATGTGCGGCTCAACACACTGTGGTGGTCTAGAATCCACGTTTCCTTTTTCGTTTTCTTTTTCGTTTCCTTTTCCTTTTCCTTTTTCGTTAACGTATTTCTTTATTCCTTTTTTGTATTTCGTATTTCTTTTTTCGGTTCTTTATTTGCTACTAGTCAGTGAGGATTAGTGAGGCATAGTGAGGCGTATTAGTCAGCGAGTCAGTGAGTCATATTAGTCAGTGAGTCATGCTTGCTTTAGACATTGCGTTCTACATTGTGGATCCACCCACCATATGAACCACACCCACCATACCACTACACACCACTATAAACCACTATACTATATACTTCCATGTACTAGTATACTCACTGTAATCTAGAATCCACACTACTCACTCTATACACTATACTCTATGTGCACCACATTTACTCTATGCACTATACTCTACTGTGCACCACTATATTCCTATACTGCACTCTACACCAGTCTATAATAGAATAATATAATAAAATGCTCTACTATACAAAACCATATATTACTAGACTCTACACTACCCTATAGTTGAATACTCTCCTAGAATACTCTACTATAGAATACTCTACTATAGAATACTCTACTATAGAATACTCTACTATAGAATACTCTACTATAGAATACTCTACTATAGAATACTCTACTATAGAATACTCTACTATAGAATACTCTACTATAGAATACTCTACTATAGAATACTCTACTATAGAATACTCTACTATAGAATACTCTACTAGAATACTCTACTAGAATACTCTTCTAGAATACTCTACTATAGAATACTCTCTTACACAATACTACACCATAATTCACTCTACAATGTGAGCTATTTCTGTGAGCTATTTCTAAGACAATTTCTAAGAGCTATTTCTGTGAGCTACTTCTGAGAGCTATTTCTGAGACAATTACTGAGACAATGTCTGAGCTATTTCTGAGACAATGTCTGTGAGCTAATTCAGTAATCTATTTCAGTGATCATTCTGGGGGCTGGAACTGGACTAGTTCTAGACCTTACCGTATCTGTCCTGTACATGAGTCGGCTCTATCCGTTATCTATTTCTCATTTCTGCATTATCTCAGTTTCTCATTTCTCATTTCTGCATTATCTCAGTTTCTCATTTCTCATTTCTCATTTCTCATTTCTCATGTTTCAGATTGTGCATTATCTTAGTTTCTCAGTTTCACTTTTCTCAGAGTGCATTATCTCAGTTTCACTCTTTTTCAATTTCACTTTTTTTTTCAGATCGTGCATTATCTCGATTTCACTCCTTTTCAATTTCACTTTTTCAGATTGTGCATTATCTCGATTTCTCAATTTCTCATCTCAATTTCTCGTCTCAATTTCCTCTGCATGATTTTATTCTAACTGCGACTGCGGTTGCCATAAACCGACCCTACGTCCTCTAATCACCCCACCATCCTCTATATAGTCTCCTAATCTCCCCAATCTCCTATTGCCTTTTTATTTTATTGCTATTGTCTTTTTTTTGGATTTCTATTGTATTTTTATTGGATTTCTATGGATTTCTATGTACTTCTATGTATTTCTATGTATTTCCCAGATCCATATTCAGATCCAATTCTACTCTATGAGAATATACTACTCTATCTACCTCTATCTATACTACTCTACCTATACCATTCTATACCACTCTACACATCACTCTATATATCACTCTATCCACACCTCTAACCATGCCATTGTATCTATACTACTCAATCCTTCTACCACTTTATCACACCTCTATCTATGTCTACTCAATCCTTCTACCACTCTATACAAACCTCTATCTATACTACTCAATCCATATCTACCTGTATCAATACTACTATATATCACTCTATTAACACTCTATTAACACTCTATCCTTATACCATTCTATCTATACCACCCATTCTTTATAGCACTCTATATATCACTATATACCACTCATTCCTCATATCACTCTATCTATACTTCTATCTATACCACTCAATCCTTATACCACTGCTTGTATCCCACTATATCTATAACACAGTCCTCTCACAAACCCTCTCTCACCATCTCCCTAAATCTACATGCTCTTTTTTTCTCCTTTTGTTTCTCCTTTTGTTTCTCCTTTTGTTTCTCCTTTCCCCTCCTTTCCCCCCTTTCCCCTCCTTTCTCCTCAAATAGGTTATGCGGCTTACACTACTGGAACAATAAGCTCCTGCACACGTTACTAGACACTTGGGAGGCTGACTCAAATAAACTTGCTTATTTAAAACTTTAGCTAATCAATTAAATCTCTTCTGCTTTGGGCTGATGCTGGCCCGGGCTCCTGCATCCGGCACCCACCAACCAATCAGAACACACTCCTAACCGAAAACGGACTTATTGTTAACTTTTTCTTGCTCTGGTTCGGGGCTTTCCGGCTCGCTTAAACATTCTGTGCTTGCTGTGGTGGGTGTGCGCCCATAGTGCGGCTGAGCCTGGGAGAAACCGGGGCTTCGAGAAGTCTACTTCTTCTGCTGGATTTCGTACCAACACGTGATTCCTCAAAAAACTTTCCCAACACAAATAACCACACCAACTATACGCATGCAGAACTATGCACTCACCATAGTACGTTACTAACCATAGTACGTAGCACTAAACATACCCAACTATGTAATACTTAATACCGAAGTACGTAACATCAAATACCGAAGACGTATACCGAAGTATCACTTCTTCAGATTTGAGTTTCCAAAAAGATTGCAGCACCACAATTTCACACATGGTCTCCCACTGCATTACTCACTGTGGCCCTAAGTGGCTTAACTAACGTTGATCGGACGGGAAACAGTGCTTTCCACTTGGTATGGCCGCAACCGAAAGTAAATTTTTCGAGGTCTCCATCCATTCTAGTAGCCCATTCCTTTCTACACGCTATAAACTTAATTTATCTGGGTACATTGAAGATCGAATGGCTGGATGGATGTCTGCTGGTGGCTTACTTGGACACTAGGACACTGTATACACAAATTTCCAGTCCCAAATTGTAAATACACGGCCCTTCAGCATGGAAATTCATCATCCCTCCCTGCCACCTTCTTTCTACTCTTCCATACCCTTACAATCTGGTTGGGATGCTTTTTATGTAGTGGTTATGGCATGCTCTTATATGCAGTACAAACCAAGATTCAGTCCCAGTAGACTTTAGGTTCAACAGGCCAACGGTTATGCGGGACCCGTTAGTTCCATGGAAAAGGTTCTACTTCAATGACTGTACTGTGTTAGAACATGAGGAACCAGTACAACTCTGATGTACTAAATGTTCCATGTGACTGCATGTAAGCAGGACAGATGAAACGGTGAATGGTTCATAATATGCAGGAGTAGTCTAATGGTGGTCGACGCCCCGCAGAAAATGGGGTGGGTGGCAATAGACAAGGACTAAGCGGAGAAGAGAGTAAGTTACTCTTATGAGAAATCATGGAACCAGGCCAGTCTGAGAACAGTGTGTTCAAGAGATTCTTACTATAGTATAGAGACAGATAAGAATAGAAATTACTGACATGAATACTTAAGTTCCACAACTATCCGCTCCAGTTTGGGTGATTTTAGATGATAAATCACAACAAGAATTGTCTTTTAATGTTGAAATAAGGAGCCAAGTACTCTCTATAAATTCTATAGTGGTGTACGGGTCTAAAGTATGTCCCGTACAGTTCCACAATCTACACTCTCACATGTCGACCCTTGGAACGTCTCAGATTAAAGAATTGTCCTTGTCATATTGAAATAAGGAGCCAAGTACTCTCTATATGTCAACGAGTACCTAGCAAGTACGAAGTCAAGGTACTTCGTAGATGCGTTGGATGCAGACCAGTGAAACATTATGTGCAAATTATTAGTGGGTGAAGAATTTTAACCCATTTCGACAGGTCTAGCACTTTGGTCTTGTAAGGTACAACTTACATATCCCTGTATATCAATACATACTAAAACATAGGTTGAAACTATAAATTCATAGTGCTGGTGCACGGGTCTACAGTCTCACAATCTACAGTCCACAATCTACAGTCCACAATCTACAGTCCACAAGCAGTACGCGATTTCCTACCACTACATTCTACGTTTCACACACCCACACACCAATGACCATCTACTCGTTCTACATCTTCGACCGCCACTGTAACTGCATATACGCACGTGAGTTTGACCGTATGGCGTCGCTGGACGCCGTCAACCGCTCCAACGCAAGCGACATGGCGCAGCTTCTCTTTGGCACCATTTACTCTCTCAAAAACATCCTGGCCAAGCTCGCGGCCCCGGATTCGAACCAGGGCAACATGCTTCGGTCTTTCAGTACCGGCCAATACCGCGTGCACTTTTTGGAATCTCTTAGTAACTTCAAGTTCGCCTTGGTGCTGGACTTGTCTTTGGATAACTTGCAGCCACAGCTCTGGCACTTGTATGCAGAGATCTTTGTGAAGAACATTGTGCTGAATCCTTTGAGTAGCGTAGAGTTTGCTGAACTGCGGTTGACTAATCCGCTTTTTATCCAGCGTTCCGATGACTACTTGAAGAGCTTGGCCATTTTTTAGGGCCCTGGCCATTGTGCTATATGTCAATAAATAACGGATGGCGAGGGATTCGAGCGCTGGGTCTGGTAATCTGGTAATGGTCAAGAGCAAGTCAGATGGTTTCATATGGATTTTTTGGATTTGGAGAGAAAGGTCGTGGAATAAGAAAAAGGTCGTGACCAATGGGATCACCAGTCAAAGCAATATGATCAAAAAAATATTGACTAAATCCAGCAAATCTTCATTCCCAGGTCTTACTTAGGTCACCCCAACTACCTAGGAGTATTGGAAAACAACTACAACAAACTGCAACAAATAGGGCAAACCGGAAATTCTTGGTCGATATTGAGCTTCAAGAACTCGAAAAGTTTGCTAACGAGCTTGACCTCGAAATAGAACAAAATTTCAGACCAATCCAGGCACCACAGACTCCACAGACTCCACAGACTCCACAGACTCCACAGCCACTACAGCCACCATAAGTGCATGTGCCTCCCCAACAACAGATGCCCCAACCACAGATGCTGGTGGTCACAGTAGTTGCTAAAGAAGCTGCAGATACCGGTGGCCCTAGTTGCTCAAGAAGCTGCTGCTACCACCCAAACTAGCCTGGCCCTTATAGCCTGGCCCTTATAAGGAGAGGAACGACGAGAAGAACTACTAGAGCTAAACCAACACGCCTGGATAAGTTCAGAGTGTCGAAACCAAAAACAAGACCCTCTTTTATAGCGCAGTCCCACCCAATCACTTTGGGAGTGACTCATTGTTTCGGAATAGCTGTCAGAGAATGTGAATGCGTTGGACCTCAACAACAGAAAAAAAATAGCGGTAAATGGACCTGGGGAGTCGCCAAACTTGTCCAAAAACCTTCAGCGAGGAGTAAAAGACCATTATCGCGGTTGCGAGGTATTCCAAAAGGATTCCCACGGGGTTCGATACCAGTGACTTCTTGAACGTAGTGAGGAAATAAAAGGTCCATGACAGGGGAGAGATATAACCGTGCGCTTGAAGCCAGGTGATGACAAACAGGACCCAGATCTGGACGGTATGGTAATCGGAGGTCGGTACCAAGGTTCGGCCATAGAAGGCAAGGACCCCTAAAAGGCCGGTGGTAAGGATATAACGACGGTTGGGTACGTCCTCCATGTTAGATTCTTGTTACGTCAGGTACTCTGTTTACTATGTTAATTCGCCGATGATTCCCCAAAAGGAGGAATCTGAGCTACTTTTTTGGTGTTTCAAGAGAAAGGGTGGCTGGTAGATGGCTGGTAGATGGTCCTGACATGTTGACAATCAATCCTAGCTCTTGAACAAGTGCAACGTCTGCTGGAACAAGGCCACTTTCTCATTGGCTCAAGCAACCTCTTACCAACAAGGATGGGTTTTCAAACAGACACTCGTTGGTGGAACACTGCATGTCCGATCCCAACTTGCGAGTGTTTGTATCGCAAGAATGGCTTCTTGCCAGTTCCAGACGTCAAGAGAATCATGAAGGAGATCTCCTTGGGTATTAAAAAGACATCTGGTGCTGAAAACAAAAAGTTGGAGGATGTGGTAAGATTGTACCAGCTTGTCAAAAGTTTACCTCAGTTGAACGATATACTTTAAATGTCTATGGGAGATTGCTTATATTACCATAAGCCAGTGTTACTATGAGAATGACTTACTATGAGAATAAGTTGATGAATTTATTAGCTACTATTAGCTACTATTAATGGTGGACTCTTGATGAGTTACTACTGAAGTACTGTTACTCCAAGTTGCCGTTACTGTCACTATGAGTTACTGATACTGAGTTACTGATACTGAGTTACTGATACTGGGTTACTGATACTGGGTTACTATAATATTGAGTGACTGGGATACTATAAGAACTGTCATTATGACTACTATAACATAATGCTACTCAAAGACGAAAAAACAAAGGGTTCGATTGATAGTAAATGGATTGTCTCCATCTCGAGAAATCTCCAGTCCTTGCTCAAGTTCCAAGAATTCGCTTGCTCAAGTTCCATGAGTTTGTGGTGAACACCATTGATGCTACAAAAAAACAGTACTGCACTACTTAATTTTCGTGGGTCTGGTGCTGAGGAAAATCTTGCAGATGATTTTTTCCGATTTATTTTTCATCAAGTCGACTGCTTTCGATAATTAATTTGGTTACTTTTCTTTAAAGAGTGTTTCCGTGGCCACTCTTTCTCTTGAAAACACTAAAAAAATAGCTCAGATTCCTCCTTCTGAGAAATCATCAACGAACACACACTAGTATCGATCAGGCAGAAATGTACTAAAGAACATAACAGCTATGTGTATGTGTATAATGTGACTGTGACTATGACCATGACTGTGTGTATAATTCACTAGTGACTATGACTATGACTATGTATGTGTATAGTAGAGTGAGTAGAACTAAGGACATAATGAGTCTATCTGTATGTCATGCCTTTTTTTCAGTTCTGGACGTGATTTATGAATCTAGATTGAAAATGAGCCGGATGAAGACAACAAGACATTGAGAGAAAACTACATTTATGAATATCGTGGCCAGTTTACCGAGTTAAGCATTTATTAATGTGGTGGAAATCCTTAAGGACTCGTTTGGGTACCCTATAAGCCCTATAATATAAGGAGGAGCCAGCGAAATAGAAAATAAGGACGAATTACAGTCGCCGTTTTCCACAACAAAGCAGGATCTTTGACCTAATAGTTTTTGGTCACATACTGAGGAGGAGCAATGCCAAGGAAGAGAACTTCTGACCATGGGCAAGTATGGCTTTTCAAGGGTCGAATGTTAGATTCTTTTAAGCACGTAAATTACCTAACTATGTTCGTTGATAATTCCTCAGATAAGAGGAATCGGCCGTCATTGAATACTTCTGCAGAAGAGCAGTCGAAGGGGTGTAGTAACGGTGAACCAAGAAGGGGCGTAGTAGTATCAGTTCCCGATTAACTGGGCATGTGAGCTCAATCCCTATATGGGTAGTATTCCACCCATCTTGGATCTAACATCGAACATATTGTTTGATTTACCGTTTCGTTTATTGTACCTTAACATTATGAGGTTAAGTGACGTGTGTGTGTGTTTTTGAAAGGTTGGGGTGGGAGTTTGTTTAAGGAATTGGGGCACAGGGCTCCAAACCACCCCCAGATATATTCACCAGATTTATATTCAGCCACCAAATCCAAGGTAAGATTTGGAATATTTTTGATTCAGAAAAACTGAGTCACAGTCTTATTCTCAGTTTTTTATAGTCAGAGTGAGTCGGGTAGAGTCTGGTATCAGAAGAAAATGAGTCAGAGTCAGCCATAGTTTATCTGAGTGAATTTACAGATTAAGTCTTATGTGGTTGTTTAAGTATGGTGCTGTCTGACAGGTCAGCCTCTGTGTGTTACATTCTGTTCGAGTGAGTTAGTCAAATAGTCTGTCTGAGCTCGGCTGTCTTGGTTTCTGC
Source organism: [Candida] ipomoeae (assembly GCA_002370145.1). Classification (NCBI taxonomy): domain Eukaryota; kingdom Fungi; phylum Ascomycota; class Pichiomycetes; order Serinales; family Metschnikowiaceae; genus Metschnikowia; species [Candida] ipomoeae. Next base: position 2,768 of record NKZK01000588.1, on the reverse strand, counting down.
CATGGTTTCTGTCGGGGAATTAGAGTCAACATAGTATGGCAGTAGAGTGACAATACTCATACGTATGTAGTAGTAATTAGTAGTAGTAATCTAGTAGTAATCTAGTAGTAACTAGTAGTAGTCGTAACTAGTAGTTAGCATCATTGCTCATTAACGAATTACTAGAATCTAAAGCCGCATGTTTATATATGTTAATCTCAGGATATGATCTATAAGCAGTCATCCATAAGTAGTGCTCCGTAGGTAGTATACCAGTAAGTCCAGCTCTAGAGTCATTTATGACGGATCTACTATACATTTGAGTTTGTCTGTCTGTCTGTCTGTCTGTTTATGTGAGTTTATTTGTCTGAATTTGTCAGTCAGTCAGAGTGATTCATAATTATAGTTGCCTGAGGTGGTCAGAGTTCATCTGTCAGGTTGTCTTTCAGACTCTTAAGATCAGAGACAAAGTCAGTATGATTTAACTGAGCCCGACAGAACGACACTGGACCAATGTTTCCGTTTGAGAACAGCCAAAAATCTGGTAACTATAGATACTGATTACTATGGATTCTGGCTACTTAACACCATTTACCAATATATAACACTCAACTTGTTATACTATTAAACATTATTTCTGATTCTGGTGCTACATCCATGACTATTAAGATTAATATTAGTCAGTAGTCAGTGTATAGAGACAGTATAGAATAGTACAATGTATAGAGACAGTAAAGAATAGTACAATGTATAGAGTAGTATAGTGTACAGAGTAAGACAATGTATAGAGTAGTACAGTGTATAGGGGAGTATAGTAATATCTTGACTGCAACATATGTACCATCGACTGTCAAGTTGGGAGTGTGTCCTGCTCTCTGTAGTGGACATTACGAGTTACAGTACCTGCATAACCAGGTTTACTATAATCAAATATGAGTTCCAGAGACAAGACTTCTAGTGTCAAAAACGGAATTTGAACAGGACTGATTCTGATTCACTGCATCTTATTATAAGTGGAGATCATATCACACATTTTGGCAGGGCTCACCAAGTGTGAACTAAACAGTGAATGAACCAACACGTGAATCCAGTTATGCAAAGAAAATTTTATTTGAAGAAGCTAGAGGATCACCGGTGATCCCAAGATTATCATGAGAGATTCATAATGTGATTGCGTCTTAAACTACAGAGTGAACTTAGAGTGAACTGAGAGTGAACTGAAGTGCGGATTAAAGTGGGTGAAATTAAAAATGACTATGTGGCTGAGTGTGGAGTACTTATAGTGGCTCATATTCGACTAAAACAGTGGCTCAGTGTGGAAGAGTGGTTCAGTATGGAGAGTGGCTCATGACAAAGAGTGGCTGCGAAGAGTGGCTCATGCGAAAGAGTGGCTCAGTGTGAATGCAAAGTGTTTCAACTTGTGTTTTAGTATATATTGATATACAGGGATATGTAAGTTGTACCTTACAAGACCAAAGAGCTAAGGCGAGGCCTCTGCCCCTCTTATACTATTTTGGTCGTCAATAGCCGGCACAGCCCTATTGTCCTGGATCCACACAGCCTTATTGTCTAACAATAGTCTGCAGGTCCCATTCATCTCGGGCATGTACATATCTCACTTGTCTGCATACAACATATCCACGAAGTACCTTGCCTCCGTACATGCTAGGTACTCGTTGACAAAGTGCGATCCTCACCTTCTGACCTCCTGACCTTTTCACAGACTCTCACGTGCCCCAATAGAAATGTGGTTGATTCATTGGTGATTTTTCTTGAAATTTTATATTCTTAAAATTTTATGTTCTTGAAACTTCAATATTGCCAGTGCACATTAAGTCAACACTTTCAGGGAATGGCAATTTGAGTTTGCGACTTATCTCCCTTCGTCATCGGATTTTCAGTGGCCTCTCGATTATCCTATCTTTTTATTTTTGATATGAAGCAAAAAGGTAGGTGAAGAATGAGGTGACTGTATAAATTAAATGATGGAGAGTGAGAAGGGGACGATAGTGAAAAGGTGACGATAGAGTGAAAAGTGTTGAACATGTGAGATGTGCTTGTTGTGCTTTACTATTCTTAGGTTCATGAACTGGAGCTGTTATGTCATTGGGAACCAATGACGTCCTATAGTTGTGGAACTTAAGTATTCATGTCAGTCATTTCTATTCCTATCTGTATCTATCCTATACTAAGAATCTCTTGAACACCCTGTTCTCAGACTGACCTAGCTCTATGATTCATAAGGGTAACTTCCTCTCTTGTTCACTTAGTCCTTGTCTGTTGCCACCCACCCCCTTTTCTGCGGGGCGTCGACCACCATTAGACTATTCCTGCATACTATGAACCATTCAATGTTTCATCTGTCCTGCTTACATGCAGTCACATGGAACATGCAGTACATCAGAGATGTACTGATTCCTCATGTTCCAACAATTTCTACACCGCACTACTACACCACGCTACACTACTACACTACACACAATACACTCACACAATACACTCACATAATACACCCACATAATACACCCACATAATACACCCACATAATACACCCACATAATACACTCATAGGACAGACTCATAGGATACAGGATACACTCATAGGATACACCCACATAATATACTATACCATAATACTATACAATATTTTACTATTATACACTACTAACTATTATCCTGCAAAAATATACTACTGACTAGTACACTACCGCACTACACTACACTACACTACACTACACTACACTACACTACACTACACTACACTACACTACACTACACTACACTACACT
>NKZK01000586.1:0-33434 GCA_002370145.1 [Candida] ipomoeae | reverse complement strand
ACACTATACACTATACACTATACACTATACACTATACACTATACACTATACACTATACACTATACACTATACACTATACTACTACACTATACACTATACTACTACACTATAAACTATAAACTATACACTATACACTATACTACTACATTATAAACTATACACTATACTACTACACTATAAACTATACACTATACTACTACACTATAAACTATACACTATACTACTACACTGCTATACTATACGCGGGTGAAGTCATTAAGTAGGTGGTAAGTAGTAAGTAAAAGGAAGTAGGGAGTGGAAAGTAGGAAGTAGTTAAGTCAGTATTAAGTAGTAGTACTTTGGTCAGTAGTAGTAAGAAAGAGTAAGTAGTAAAAAGTAGTAAGTAGTAGCAAGAAGTAGTCCATTGATTCAGTAAGTTGTCAGTAGTAGTTGGTAAATGGTGAGTCAGTGAGAAGTCAGTAAGATGTACTTTAAACATCATTGAAGGTGAGTAAGAAGTCAGTGACAGCTAACTAAGTAGTAAGTAGTAAGTAGTAAGTAGTGAGTAGTGAGTAGTGAGTAGTCAGCAAGATGACATATTTGAAAAGTAGGTGAGAAGTAAGTAAGAAGTAGTAAGTAGTAAGTAGTAAGTAGTAAGTAAGAAGTAGTAAGTAGTGAGTAGTGAGTAGTAAATAGTAAATAGTAAGTAGTCAGCAAGATGACTTTTGAAAAGTAGGTGAAAAGTAGGTGAGAAGTAGGTAAGAAGTAAGTAAGAAGTAGGTAAGAAGTTGGTACGAAGAGTAGAAGGAGTAGAAGTAGAATTAGTACAGAGTGGCGGTGGAAGAAGACTACGTGTGGAAAATGGAAATAGTGGAGCACTGTAGGAAGAAAAACGTAAGCGGTTTTAGGATTTAAGGTAGAAGAAAGAGTAGTGGAAAATTGGGGGAAAGTGGAAAATTAGGGGAAAGTGGAATATTAGTGGAGAATTAGTGGCACTTTGGTGGTACATTTGTGGACAGTTGGTGGTACATTAGTGAAAAATCAGTGGAAATGACCCTGGGTTGCTCTGTATTAATCCTATAGTACCAGTTCCGTAGGTCCAGTTCATAGTGCTCACTATAGTTCAGTTTAAAGTTGTAGTCTAGGGTTCTGACCTAACACAGTCCTTTTTTCGGTCTTATTTATGGTCCTATTTCAATACTAGAGTCTTGGAGTATTAGTGATATTTGGAATAGCCACTGTGAATGCCCCAGGGAAGAATCGTGGTCTTTTTAAGCTATTATTTTTTGAATCCTGCATATAAGGACCTCTCCAACTCCCTACTTTTCCTGGAGTTTCTTGCACCTTTTCAGCTATTTTTAAAGTCATATTAGTCTGCAGGTCCTTCTCCCCAGGTTAATTACATGCCTTGGATGAATAAAAAGCACAGATTCAGAATACCATTGGTCGTGCGCTACCCAATTAAATATGGTCCACTTCTTAGTTGCAATCTTCCCAATGAAACAGCACCCAAATACCAGTACGAGATTCTACAACAATTAATCCTGCATCCATGTCCTTTACAATAAAATTTTATGCTTTCCTGTTATTAACCTGCATATAGATTACACTGTCCTGTACACAAGACAATATACAATCTTTTTTGGAACCTTCTCCCAATACATACCCTAAAGCTTATCCCCGCAAAAAATAAACCTAAATAGAATGTGTCAATTTAACCTATTTGGGACCGTGCAGAGAAAGAAATAAAACGTGTGTCCTGCACATAGCCACGTCATGAGATGCCCGCAAAAGTCTCTCTCAACGCACGACGCACCCCTCCCCCACCTCCACCAACTACCTTCTCCAAAATCAGTACACATGCTGACCAAACCTTACTACGAGGCACTCCCCCTGGACTTGAAGCCTGTGCACTACAACCTCTCAGTTTTTGATATCGAGCACGACTCCTATAAAGGAACCGTGGAGATCGAACTCGAGGTGCAGTCCCCCACAGATGAGTTGCATCTCCACTATAGAGAACTCCAAGTGACGCAGGTGCAGGCCAAAGACGAAAATGGCAATGTAGGGGTTACTGTGGCGCAGGAAAACGTCCAAAAAGAGTATTTTGTACTTAAATTCGACCGCGTGGTGCAGTCCAGAGTGTGGGCCAAGCTCGACTTTTCGGGCCGCATCCAGACCAACATGGCGGGCTTCTACCGGTCGCTGTATACCGAAGACGGCCAGACAAAGTATATGTTGTCGACGCAGTTTGAAGCCACCGATGCTCGGAGAGCGTTTCCATGTTTAGACGAGCCAGACCGTAAAGCTACGTTCTCGGTGAGTATTACCACTAAACAGGAAATGTGTGTTTTAGGTAATATGCCAGTTTTGGCGGAAAAAACGGCGGAAAACGGCGGAAACGGCTTGAAAACAGTCACCTTTGAAAAATCCCCCATCATGTCCACTTATCTCTTGGCATGGGCCATTGGAGAGTTCGAATACATCGAGAGCCATACCAAAGACCCGTACACCAACGGGAAACCTTTACCTGTTCGGATCTACACCACCAAAGGGTACACCCAAGATGCAGAACTCGCCTTGGATTTGGCCCCCAAGATCGTCGATTACTTCAGCAACATCTTCGAGGTGCAGTACCCGCTTCCAAAGCTTGATTTGCTTGCGGTTCATGCGTTCCTGCACAATGCCATGGAGAACTGGGGTCTCATCACCTACCGAAACACTGCGCTCTTGTATTCCGAAGGGAAGCTGGACCCAAGCTATAAGCAGAAAGTAGCATATGTCGTAGCGCATGAAATCGCCCATCAATGGTTTGGGAATTTGGTCACCATGCAGTGGTGGGACGAATTGTGGCTCAATGAAGGCTTTGCTACGTGGGTGGGCTTCTATGCAGTCGACCACCTTTTCCCCGAGTGGGATATCTTTGCCAGTTTTGTCTCGGAGAGCTTGCAAGAAGCCTTACGGCTCGATGGGCTCCGGAACTCCCATCCAATCAAGGTTCCGGTGGTAGATGCCTTGGATATTGACCAGTTGTTCGATGCCATTTCTTACCTTAAGGGAGCATCTACAATTTTGATGCTTTCGTCGTATTTGGGCCAGTCCAAGTTTTTGAAGGGCGTGGCCAATTACTTGAATGGGCATAAATACGGAAATGCCCAGTCGGGCGACTTGTGGGCGTCGCTTTCGGCCGTTTCGGGCATGGATGTGGGCGAAATGATGGATGCATGGATTACGAAGATCGGGTTCCCGGTGGTGCACGTGACGGGCGATTCATCGGGCGTAGTTCTTACGCAGGAGCGTTTTTTGAATGGTGGAGACGTCACGGAGGCTGAAGATGGGACTGTTTGGTGGGTTCCGCTTAATGCCGACTGCGGGGCCGACGAGGCCGAGATTTCCGAGATTTCCGAGTCCGAAAAGTCCGAAAAGTCCGAAACCTCTAAAAACTCCGAAAAATCACTTTCAAATGCCCTGCTTTCATTGGACAAGAAGAAAACCCACATCTCTTCCATCCCCAATGGTTTCTTCAAATTGAACAAAGATACTCAGGCTCCATTCCGGGTCAACTATGAGCCACACTTTTTCCAGACGCATATCTTGGCCCATTTCGCCCGTCTTCTGACCAAAGATAAGGTAGGAATCATTGCTGATACTGCATCGATGGCCACGGCAGGCCAGAAGAAAACTCTGTCGTTTTTGGACTTGCTCCGCCAAATCTGCATTGAAAATGACCATTTGGGCCAGGAATACGTGCTCTGGCTCGAAACCACCAACTGGATCGGCCACGTGGTGACCACGTTCGATTCCCCCGGACTTGCTGATTTTTGCAGGCAAATTTATACGCCAATTGCAGTCAAAATGCTCCGTGAAAACGTGGATAAAGCCGATTTCAAGCGGTCCAAGTTGAAGGCGCATATCTTGCACGTGGCATCGACTTATGGGATCCCGGAACTCGACCAGTATGCACACCAGGCCTTTGCCGACTGGAAAACGGGTAAACAAATCGACCCGTCACTCCGGAAATTCGTGTTCAGTGCCGTTGTATCATCTGCGTCCTGCACACAGGCCGACTTCAAGGCTATCGTACAGGAAGTCACCAACCCCACGTCTCTCGATTCCCGGGAGGTGGCCTTATCTGCACTTGGCAATATTGGCAATGTGGAAATGGCGCAGACCTTGATGACTTATTTAATTGACGAGTCCATCATTCCCACCATGGATGCCCATTTTTTGGCAGTTGGTCTAAGCAAAAACACCAAGGTGCGCAGCCTCTTCTGGGCCTTTGTCAAGGACAACTACAACCACATCCACCGCTTAATGTCTACCAATATGGTGGTGCTCGACCGGTTCATCAAGACCATATTATGCAACTACCAATCGTTTGAAATGGCCAAGGATGTCCAGGATTTTTTTACTGGGAAGGATATCCATGGTTTTGAGCGCGCGCTCCACCAGGTCTTGGACCAGATAAACATCAGGGCTGCATGGAGGGAGAGAGATGAAGGTGATGTTGAATACTGGCTAGGAGCGTAACTGCACGCCTGCACGAGCGATAGCCTGCACGAGCGATAGCGAGTGTAGTCATTGGAATCACTCTATGAGTGTAGTCATTAGAGTGAGTCTAAGAGTGACTCTATGAGTGCATCCAATGTACTAGTACCTCTATTGCAGCCATTATGAGTCTATGAGAACAGCAGTGTATAGTACAGCAGGTGTATTAGTACTGTGAGTGTGACTCTATGACTGTATGAGTCAGTGTATAGAAAAGACTGTATGAGTGTACGAAAGTGTGTGAGTGGAGTGAGTGCAGTCATTGGAATGAGTCTATGAGTGCACCCAATGTACTAGTGTACTAGTACCTCTATTGTAGCTAATATCTCTCAGCACGTCCTTTTTCTTCCACGTCAATTTCCTATGCACCCCCATTCTCCGATTCCAATTCTGTGTGTAGTACCATTTCTGAAATTTCATTTGACTTTCAAAGAACAACTTTCGTTATCCAAAAAACCTGCGTCACCTTTCAGTCTTCAGTTTTATCGGCATAACTTCCACATGTATCATTTGCAATGGATGAGTAAGCCAAGTCCCACTGTCTTCATTGTAGCACACACCAAACGGTCTTGCGCCTCCACATGAGGGATATCTTCACTCAAGCCATCTAGTTTCTTGAACACTCTTCAACGTGAATTGTACCTGAGCAGTCTTATTGGTTTCTTGTGGTTTCCAAAGTTTCAAAGACTGCAAGAGAATGCGAACCACATCGTTAGCTTTGATCTCACTGATTCTGAATATTTTAATCCAAAACTAGTACCTCTATTGTAGCTATTATCTCTCAGAACGTCCTTTTTCTTCCACGTCAATTTCCTGTTTTCTTCTATGTCAATTTCCTGTCTTCTTCTATGTCAATTTCCTGTCTTATTCTATGTCCATTCCCTGTCTTCTTCTATGTCAATTTCCTGTCTTCTTTCTACGTCCATTTCCTGTCTTATTCTATGTAAATGGAAATGGAAAAGAAAAAGTGTATTGTAAGGGTGTGCCAAATTCTATGGTGTCAGTAGAACACCTAAGGATGATAGTGCAAGAATCTAAAAAATGCTCAGTACTCATATACAATTTTGAAACAAGGTTTCATAACTATAAAAGAAATAGAAATAAGAATGTGGTAAAAGAAACATAAAAATATTTTGTGCTATATACCACTAAAAATAATGTGGGCATAACAAAAATTTGGGTCGAAAAATAGTATATAAAACCCTCACCAAATACCTGGGTGGGGAAAATAATATGTGAGATCTGCCTATTCATGGAATAATAACAATAATGATAATGATAATGATGTTGATGGGTGGGTGGGACTATGTGAGTGCCACCATCTTGGGAAAACATAAAAAGATGAATAACAACAAAAGGTTGCGGTATACATTATGCAAATCTTCAGAAAATATACACAAATCATCAGAAAACATACACAAATCATCGGGAAACATACACAAATCATCGGGAAACATACACAAATCACCAGTTTATATCTCGAACATCTTTTTAAGTCAAACAATAGTGTTTTATAAGTACATTTTATCTCTCACATAAACTTTGGAAAATTCTGTACTGGGGGCCAAAGTCACAATGCTTTTCCCTGTCTAGCAGACTCTAGTGGAGTATTTGGACAGGCAGCTTTTTTTCTTTTAATTCATGATGAACTTAATTGTATCTTTCATAATCCCGTCCTGCTCGCCAAGGTTCATTACACGATGTCACAATCCCACTTCTAAGGGTTCATTACATCTTCACAATCCAGAGGCTTGTATGGGGTTCATTACCGGATACGTTCAGATCACCATAAATCACAAGAGATTTCCTGCCTTTATCCAATATCTCACTTTCATTTGCTATAAATATATATCAGTTAGTAGCCATAAGTATTTGATCATCTTCTCGATATCTCCTCGATTCAACCAGTTTTTTTTTTGCTTCTCCTTTTCTAGCAATGAATTCAGCTAGTTAGTCACATAGTCAGTGTCACATAGTCATTGTAAATGTCATAATCGTAATCCTGAGACTCAGACATATGAGTTGCAAATCCGATCTTCTTCCACGTCAATTCCCTGTCTCTTCCACGTCAATTCTCTGTCCTCTTCTAAGCCCAGCAAGTTTCAACTTATGTTTTAGTATATATTAATATACAGGGATATGTAAGTTGTACCTTACAAGACCAAAGTCCTAAGACGGGGCCGCAGCAGCGTCTTATAAAATATAAACTTTTCCGCTCGTCTGAGGCCTGCACAGTCCACTCTTCTAAGGCCTACACAGTCCTATTTGTCTAACAATGGTCTGTATGTCCCATTCATCTCAGGCCTGCACATGTCTGCATACAACATACCCACGGAGTACCTTGACTCCGTACATGCTAGGTACTCATTGACAGCAAGAGCTTCCGTATATGCACGTCTATAGGATCCTCCATTGATGGTGCATTTCCGGAACTCCAAGAGGTTTTGCGTGAGAGTTTCTGTCTTGTCACTGAAAATGTACTCAATCTGCCCCAAATCATTGGAAATACTTCACGACAAAAAATATACAAATGTTCTTCAATCTAGAGAGTACATTCTATAGTGTTACATTTTGGAGTAGACTCTAGAGAGTGACCTACGATTATCTATAAAGTCCAGATCCCAGTCTTAGTGATCTAGCCTTAGTTATCTAGTCTTAGTTATCTAGTAGAACTACTCTAGAAGCATAGTATACCATTTTTAGTACTCCAGAAGCAGCTCTAGTAGTCTTTAGTTTTAACACTATGTATAGTCTCTAGTAGTCGTCATAGTATAAGCCAATGTCCGAATAGATGAAATACGCCTGTAGGATTTGATGATGTCAATGGTACTGTATAAGGAGATAGGCACCAAGGACTGGTAAAGAATAACTGCCACGAAGAAATTCAAGAAATTTTACTGGCCCGTTTTTAAAGGGTGATCCTGTAATGGTGTCGAATTCGTATTAATCTCGTGACTGGTTACTTAGAGAGACGATAATTATCCCCACTGGATATTCCTGTCACGAAGCAAATGACAAACAAAAGAACGAAGTTGATGAAAATGTAGTAATTCAATTCACGAGAAAAAAATCCGAGACTTTTTGCATGGAGTGATGCCCGATTTGAGCATGATTTTAGTCTCAGATCCCGTGAAGATCACTACTCCAATGACCCACTCCAATGACCCACTGCAATGACCCACTTCAATGACCCACTGCAATGATGTACTTCTAAGGAAACAACCTCCCAAAATCAAGTCGCTGATAGGTGCAAATTCTTTGTTTTTTCTATGAGAACAGCAGTGTATAGTACAGCTAGTTTATTGGTACTGTGAGTGTGACTATGACTGTTTGAGTCAGTGTATAGAAAAGATTGTTTGAGTCAGTGTATAGAAAAGATTATTTGAGTCAGTATATAGAAAAGATTGTATGAGTGTATGAGTGCCCAGTGTATCAGTAGCTCCATTTGCAGCCATTCCAATGAGTGCTGCCAGTGTATTATTACTTCATTTGCAGCCATTCCGCGAGTGTAACCAGTGTATAGTACTATGAGTGTATTGTTAGATCCACCATAGGCAGGACCCTGCCTATGAAGGTATTATGAAGTCTCTCAGTCCGATTGTTACAATGGCCATTGCAAATGCCGTGTCACGGCCATCGTTGTATGAAGTACTATGATGGCTCTTTCGAATATTCTAGAACAATCCTTACCATTGTTCTAGTGGAGAGTTTTTCGATGCCACGTTTCTCTCAGAGTTATATAAGCAGCTTTCGGTTCCTCTCTTTGAGGAACCATCAACGAACATAGTTTTAGTTAGGCATAAATGTATCAAAGAACATAACATGTATAGTACTATGAGTATAATACATCCAGTGTATTGGTACAGCCAGTATATAGTACTATGAGTGTATAGTACTATAAGTATATAATACAGCGTGTATATAGTACAATAAGTGTACGAGTGCAGCCAGTGTATCAGTACTATTAGTGTATCAGTACTATTAGTGTATCAGTACTATTAGTGTATCGGTACTATTAGTGTATCGGTACAGTTAGAGTAGTACTATGAGTGTTTTAGTGCAGCCAGTAAATAGAACTTAGCAAAACAATCACCAGAGTTAGAACAGAACCAGACCAGAAGTAAATCAGAACTAGTCGAGACCCTACCCTAGCTTTTCCTCTCTTCAACAATACCCATAATTGATTCATCCGTATGCAATCAATGAACATGCAATACATCTAAAGATATCCTGGCTCCTCAAGTTCAACAAATACCACTAGTAGTAATAGCACTAGTAAGTGTTAGTGGCAGTAAGCGGCAGTGGCAGTGGTAGTGGCAGTGGTAGTGGTGGTGGTGGTGGTGGTAGAGGTAGTGATAGCAAAATAGAACGTGGATAACGTGGATTTAAGGTGGATAGAGAATAATAAGGAATGGAAAAAGGGGAAAAAAAAGTAGGGAATGAAACGTTTTGGGAGTACTACAGGTTCATCGGGTATTTATGAAGAAATATTTCAACTACTATTGTATTGTGTATTAGAAAGAGGTGGGATAAAAGGTGGGATCAGAACCGTTGTAAGAGAGTAGAGTGTTATATTGTTATAGTAAAAAGTACTGTATCTTGTGGACATGTGTTAGAGTTGAGATAACAGAGCAGAGAGTGGAAACTAGAGTAGTGTTTTCATAGTAGAAACGAGACTAGAAATCAGAAACTAGAAATCAGAAACTAGAAACCAGAGAGTACATACTAGAGAGTACATACTAGAGAGTAGATACTTAGGGATTTGAGAGTGCACACTTCATACTAGAGTTGTATGTGCATTTAGAGAGTAGAGACAACATACTCGAGTGTTATTTATACATTAGAAACTAGAGTATTACGTGGTTATTATAGACTAGAGATTAACGTATCCTGTGGATATATAGTAGAGACTACACAGTAAATATCTGTGGCTAGTAGAGACTAGACTGGAGAGTATCATATGTAGTAGTAGTAGTACTGAATCTATGATAGTAGTAGTGGCAGTACTAGTACTAGTACTGGTAGTGTAATAACATACCACTCATTACATTGTAATACATACTAGTCATACTTTATCGTCCCTCCACGTTGATTCCAATCTATGCTACCATACTCACTCCAGAGTAACTGCCAGTCATATTTATTATCTTAAAAAAGAATTGTAATTTTTAATAATATATTTAAAAATAACTTAAAAAGTTAAAGTTATTAAACTACATAAATAAATAATTTAACCCTAAAGAAGATAAAAATGGTAAAATAATAGTTGAACAAGCTGTTAATATTGTACTAAATACTATTTTCAATACTCCCGCCTTCGACGGATTTAACTTAATAAAAAAACTATTTATAAATGCTCCAATTTTAGATTTAGTTAATACATTAGCTAGTCCTACTCTTTATTATATCCTCTATGATATCCTGCATTCTCTGTACACCGCAATATTTTTTACTATACCCTATCCTACCTTATCCTACTCATTGACTCTGTACTATACTCTATCTTATCCTACACTTCACCTATTCCCTCCACGCCCCTTTATTTGCTCTTCTGCAGAATATCTAGTTATGGCGGATTCCCCTTCTTGAGGAATCATCAACGTATATAGTCACGACTAGGCAGATATATTACACGTAGTAGTAGTAGTAGTATTAGTAGTAGTAGTAGTAGTAGTAGTAGTATTAGTAGTAGTAGTATTAGTAGTAGTAGTATTAGTAGTAGTAGTCACTAGTAGTAGTAGTAGTATTAGTAGTAGTAGTAGTAGTAGTAGTATTAGTAGTAGTAGTATTAGTAGTAGTAGTCACTAGTAGTAGTAGTATTAGTAGTAGTAGTATTAGTATTAGTAGTAGTAGTAGTAGTAGTAGTAGTAGTAGTAGTAGTAGTAGTAGTAGTAGTAGTATAGTAGTAGTAGTATAGTAGTAGTAGTAATGGGTAGTGTTACTGGTCTTACTGGAACTACACTACGATCCATACTGTTCTCATAACATATTCTCTTTTACATACAGTCAAAAACCTTAGGAATCCATTTCGTGGGTACCAAAAACTTAATTCGGGAAGTCAAATTCTGGTCTTCAAATTCCAGTCTTCAAAGTCCGGGATCAAAATCCTTTTGTCACATTCCGGAAGTCAGATTTCGTCAAACCTTTGTCGAAAACATCCTTCTTCACATGGTACCTTTTGTTGGAGAGAATATACATGGGATGGGGGAGCAGATTCGCCGAGATGTCGTCGTTCTTGGTGACATTGGCAGTGGTTCTTCCCTCATACTGTGGCTTCCTACTCAAATCTTCTGGTACTGCTGGAGCTCCTTGTGAGCAATGTGCTGGTGCTGGTGCTGGTGCTGCAGGTTGTACGTTGGGACTATTTTTGGAGGGGATTACATTGGGGAAATCTTTAAGGGAGTCAGATCCGTGGGAACAGAATGATTTCGAATTAGGCAGGTGTCCGCGAACATCAGCCCAATGGTTTTTAGTCCAATCTGGATCATCTGGATCATCTGTTTCAGAAAGCTCCTCCCTCTTCTTCAAATATATCTCGATCGGCTCACAATGCTGGTCCTCCATTGTACTGTTGTTGTTCATAATCAGTGTTCGTCTCGGGTCAGCTATGTTCGTACACAAGAAAGGCGTAAGCGACGTGATCTTCAGCTCAGAGTCCAATTCCAAACGGGTACCGTTGATCACGTTTGGAGGGCCAAAAGCATAAAAAAAATCCCTGACCACGCCAAACGTCTGCTTCTCTCCTTCATATTCAGTGGTAACAAACCCATCAGTCCAGTTGAGCTTGGGAATGGGTTCCAGATGAGGATTCTCGGCTAGGCAAAAAACATTGAGGAAAGATAAAGAATCGAGGGTGACTGGTACCAACCCCTTAACGCTGGTGATAGGTACAAAAGTTCCGTTGATTTTGGCGTAGAAGGCACGAGGACAGGCACTGGCAGTTGCAGCCATTAAAAGGGCCTGAAGAATGCGAGAGTGTTTCATTTTTTGATATTTTTTTTTGAGCCAATAAATCTGTGCTCATGACCGTCTTATATAGTAGGATTTCTATAACCAACCGGACGTCACGTTTTTCCCGTGCATTGTCTTGCTTCTGAAGAACATGACCTTGTATATGGAATGTTCTGCAGGCAAGCCCGGCTTTGATTCCCAGTGGGATCATTACCCCCCTTATTGTCTTAGGGGGGAAAAAAAACCTGGCATTATTATTCTTCGGTATGACGGGTATGAGGTATGGGTTTCAACATTACTAGTTATGGCTTTACGTATGCAGTCTATGACTATATTACCTTCTCTCTACCATGCGGATTATGAAGCTGACTAAATGATCATATGAGATCAGACATTATTTTAGACATTAAATTCAGACAGATTCAAAGAGACTCAGAGAGTATGTCAGAGAGTATGTCAGAAATTATGTCAGAAAAAAAAAAAGTCAGAATACTGTCAGAATACTGTCAGAGGTTATGTGAAAGGTTATGTGAGAAATGATGTCAGACACTAGACTTCTATGTACATGACTATTCTTGATGGACTCAAAGATATATCTACATTGCTCTGTATGATGCATCTATGGTCTATGTACATTGACAATGGATTTTGACATATACGTGATCTATGGGTTATTTGTCTACACCATAACATGATCCGTTACCCCCTGTAGATATAAGATACGTCATGTAGGTACAGGTAAAGAAAGAGAAGGAAAAGAAAGACAATGATAAGAAAGAGAAGGAAAAAAAAAAGAAAAGGCATAGAAAAGGACAAGAAAGAGAAGGACAAGAAAGAGAAGGACAAGAAAGAGAAGGACAAGAAAGAAAAGACAAAGAAAAGACAAAGAAAAGGATAAGAGAGGAAGGAGGACGACGTCACTAGAGACAGTATGCTCCAACCTAAGGAAGCTAAGGATCATATTGCTAACCACTGGTACTATACATAGTATGACCTACTATGACCGTTTTCGTATCTGCCTTAAGTATGCATCTATGTATATGTGGGAGTTACGACGGTCAACATATACATACTACTCTATACACTTCACTATAAACAATATACTACGCTATACACTACACTCTTAGACACTACTAGACACTATTAGACACTATTAGACACTACTAGACACTACTAGACACTAATGCTGTACATTTTGAGCACTGTGACCTACCATTTGTAGCCATCTATGACTAATGTATACATACTACTATACACTGCACTACACTGCACTACACTATACTATACTATACTATACTATACTCTATACACTATACTATACTATACTATACTATACTATACTATACTATACTCTATACACTATACTCTATATGTTGAACATGTGAGATGTCCTGACCCGTGTGTGCAGTGTTGGAACATGAGGAATCAGTACAACTCTGATGTACTGCATGTTCTATATGACTGCATGTAAGCAGGACAGATGAAACAGTGAATGGTTCATAGTATGCAGGAATAGTCTAATGGTGGTCGACGCCCCGCAGAAAAGGGGGTGGGTGGCAACAGATAAGGAATAAGCGAACAAGAGAGGAAGTTACTCTTATGAATCATATAGAGCCAGGTCAGTCTGAGAACAGGGAGTTCAAGAAATTCTTAGTATAGGATAGATACAGTTAGGAATAGAAATGACTGAGATGAATACTGAAGTTCCACAACTATAGGATGTCATTGGGAACCAATGACATAACAGCTCCAGTTCATGAACCTAAGAATGGTAAAGCACAACATGCAGGGATGTGTTACCTGCAGTACAGCGGAATTGGATAAAGGGACAAGTCTCATAAGGTTCCGAGGAGTGTATATGTGGAGACGGATAGTATAAACCGGGTCTTGGCGTCAGGAGTCATCAAGTTTGACTTTAGACAAGGGATTAACAAGTCCGGTATAGGAGGATGGAATTCAAGGTGACGTGGTATATAAAGAGGGGATCTCGCTCATGGTTGAGGAGTATCGATATAGACCACAAGACAGATATTCTAGTCTATATAAGTTGCACAAGTTAAGAGTACAAGAGAAAAGAATGAGCACTACTGTACCAGAATTGTTGACACTCTCGAGAAGAAACAAGATAAGCGTTCCAGTCTATGCGAGACTTTATGGTAATTCGCAACACTATACACTATACTCTATACTCTATACACTATACTCTATACACTACTATACTCTATACACTACACTACATTATACTCACACTATACATGTATCCACTGTACACTATACTCTATACACTATACACTACTATACTCTTCATCACACTACACTGTAATATACACCACACTACACTGTAATATACACCACACTACACTAGTAAACGCTAGTAGACACTGGTAGACACTAGTAAACACTAGTAGACACTACTCTATACTATACACTATATCATACACTATACACTATATCATACACTATACACTATATCATACACTATACACTATATCATATACTATGTTATGTGTTAGACCTGTCATGGGTAGACACACTACCCATAGAGGTATCTTTGAGCCTACGAATGCCAATGACTCATCCAGTCACCATAACCCGTGACTTGGACTCATTCATCCATTCACCATAACTCGTGACATGGCGTTTAACTGCTTTGCCTCACTCCCCCGGTAGCTATATGGGGTGTGGGTTGGGAATCTTACTGTCTTAACTTTTTTATTTTGTTTGTGATACACTTTTTTCTACTTGTATTAAAGCGTCTTTCTTGTCAACAGCTTCTCAAAAAATAGCTTGCTTATTTGTCTTGGTAACGGGTTAATGAGAATTTCATACTAACAACTTTTAAGGTTCTTACCTAATTACAACTTAAATCAGGCCCCCAACATAATCTAAATCAGGCCTTCAAAATTAAGCTTCAATTGGGTCCCACAAAATTAGATTTTAATTATATCAATGACCATATAATATTTCTAAGCAGAACAAAGGTTCCAGAAGTCTGATAGACCTGTCAAGCTTAGACTAGCCAAATTTTTCGACCCCCTTACAGCTGCTCTATGTAGATTGAAGTGACATAAATCAGTAGTTACAACTCTAGAGCCTTTTGGTTTGCCCCTACCAGCTTCAGCCCTAGAAGAGTACAAGTCATCAATTGTATAACCACTCTTTAATGACGCTTTTTTCTTATCATCATCAAATTCTAAAATGTCTTTACACGGTATATTGTTTTTAACTACACAGTCTGGTTTAGCTGCAGTTTGTTTAATTGCGTCATATCTATACTCGTTTATTTTTTCTACGTACCCAGTTATTTTATCTATGTCTATGAAACTATTTCTCAGCTATATAATCACCCAGGATTCCCTCTTTTGGAAAACCATCAACGAATGAACATAACTCCAAGTATTAGACGTATTCAAGAATCTAACTCACTATATTTTTTAATAACGTTTGTTAACCTAAACTTGTATTCGTTGATGGTTCCTCAAAGGGAGGTACCGGAGTGGCTTATATAACTAAGAAGAGAAACGTGGCATGGAAAAACTCTTCACCAGAACAATGGTGAGGATTGCCATCATTGTACAAAGTACTGTGATGGCCACTGCAAACTCCACATCACGGCCATCGTTAGGATCGGACGTCGTAGGCTTCAAATGCCTCTATACGTAGTGTCCTACCTATAGTGCATTAACACACTATACACTATATCATACACTATACACTATACACTATATACTACTATACTATACCATACTAGTAGACACTAGTAGACACTAGCAAACACTATACTATACTCTACTCTATTCTACTATACTATACTATACCATACTAGTAGACACTAGTAGACACTAGTAAACACTATACTATACTATACTATACTATACTATACTATACTATACTATACTATACTATACTATACTATACTATACTATACTATACTATACTATACTCTACTATACTATACTATACTATACTATACTATACTCTACTATACTATACTATACTATACTATACTATACTAGTAGACACTAGTAGACACTAGTAAACACTATACTATACTCTACTCTATTCTACTCTATTCTACTCTATTCTACTCTACTCTACTATACCATACTAGTAGACACAAGTAGACACTACACTACACTGCCATACATCTCTACCGGGAATACGATCCTGAGCATGGTCTTCCTATGGTCAACTAAATAGGCATCGAGACTGGGAAGATGTTAGATCCACCAAAGGTGGTGCTCTACCTATTGAGGTTATTTTGAGCGTACCAGACGTAACACGAACGTAATAGATGGAACATCAGGTGGCCCATGAATTGACCAAGGTGTAAGATCCAGTGGATGGGTCATATTATACGAGACGGACCTCCAGACCTCATAGTCTCATTGCATATGTAAATACGTAGAAGAAGTGTTCACTACTGTAGAAGAAGTGTTCACTACTGTAGAAGTATAAGTATCCAGTACAGTGATCTAAGTGGGAGATGGGTTTGGTGGTCTAAGGGCGAGATGGGTTGGTGGGTGTGCTTTTTTGGAGCCATAGATGTATATTTCCACTCTTGTACCTTTAAATTATAGTTATCTTTTTTTTAATAAAAAATGTATTTTTTATTGATTTTACTGGCCTCAATGAACGTTATGGAGGATTTTGTGGGATTTTGTGGGATTTTGTGGGGGGTTATGGTGGAGTTGGAGAGGGAAACGTGGTTTTTCATAGGGTCACACATTCACGTCAACAGCACGTCAACAGCACGTCAAAAACATGTACTCGCGTCGAAATGTCCACCGATTTAGCCGTGCCAACCCTTTTTCTACCCCACTATTGTCAACAAGTACCTAGCATGTACGGAGTCAGAGTACTTCGTACATGTGTTGTATGCAGACCAGTGATGCACCGTGTGCAGGTCACTAGTGGGTGAAAACTCTTCACCCGCCTCGCACCGTCTAAATTACTTTGGTCTTGTAAGGTACAACTTACATGTCCCTGTATATCAATACATATACTAAAACATAGGTTGAAAACTATAAACTCACTCTACCCCACTGTAAACTCCATAGACTGTACTTGCCAACCACAATATCTTGAAATCCTCTAGCCCTGTTCTTTTCTCTTTTATCGTGGACCATCCATAATGTCAAGCTTCACACACATCTCATTTATCCACTGCCTTGGGAGGAAGGAGAACCCACGGTTTTTCTCCAGATCAAGACGATATCCATGTAACAGGATATCCATGTAACAAGATATCCATGTAACAAGATATCCATGTAACAAGATATCCATGTAACAGGATATCCTATGCTTAATTTGAGTCGAAAAGGGAGAAATTGTTCATTCCATGACGACTTCTTGAATGGATATCTGCAGTTCCACGTACTCAAACTCCACGTGGAGACGAGATTTTCAGCCATCACTCCAGAATTGGATGATGATGGCTGATTTTTCGGCTCCCTTACCTTGCAATTCACGATCTGGACCTATACTGAACATTGAACGAATTGCTGGTGGATATTTTGATGGAGCTTCCGATATTAGAACTAAACATATGGTTGGAAGAAACTTGGACTCGGCTTCCCGACCTTGAATGCGTGGTCCCGGAATTCACCGAGTTGGTATTGCAAACCGGGTAGGTATTGCAAACCGGGTTGGTATTGCAAATCCAGTTGGTATTGCAAACCCGGTAGCTATTGCAAACCCAGTTGGTATTGCAAA
Organism: [Candida] ipomoeae; assembly: GCA_002370145.1. NCBI lineage: Eukaryota > Fungi > Ascomycota > Pichiomycetes > Serinales > Metschnikowiaceae > Metschnikowia > [Candida] ipomoeae. Next base: position 16,241 of record NKZK01000586.1, on the reverse strand, counting down.
CCCAGTTGGTAGTGCAAACCGGGTAGATATTGCAAACCCAGTTGGTATTGCAAACCGGGTTGGTATTGCAAACCGGGTGTCCTCCAGTAATGTGTGTCCTTGAAACGTTTCCCCTAGGAATGTGTCCTCCAGGAATGTGTGTCCTTGAAACGTTTCCCCTAGGAATGTGTCCTCCAGGAAAGTGTGTCCTTGAAACGTTTCCCCTAGAAAAGTGTGTCCTCGAAACGTTTCCCCAACCCTGGTTTCCCTTCGGAGGTTCTAAATGAGTCATGGTCTCCACGCGGTCCCCCTTCGGGTCGTTTTGTGTTAAGTTATTTTGATTCGGGTGATTTTGATCTGGATGTTTTATATTTGGATGATTTTTGTTTGGATGATTTTGCTCCGGATGCTTTGTATTTGGAGGATTTTGCTTTGGATCTTCCTGATTTTGTTCTTCCTGCTTTGGATCCTGCTTTGGATCCTTTTTTGGGTCCTGCTTGGGATCTTCCACTTTTGGTTTCTGCTCCTCAAAGTCCTGAATCTCATCTTCTGGCTTCAAGTAAAGAACCACCGGCTGACACGTTACGTTCTTGGACGTAATGTCATTATTCATAAATATCCGCAGTCCATTTACCTGCAAGTGTTGACATAAATAAGGATTGATATCCATGATCTTCAGGTCAGAGTTCAAAGTCATGGTCAATGGCTTCACCACGTTATGCGTGCTATACCCAAAGAAGCCTTTGGAGAAACCAAGGAACTTTTGCTTGCCTCCCTCTTCTATGGTAGCATAGCTGTCACCTCTCCAGATGAACTTGAGGAGGGGAGCGTGGCCGGACTTGTCAAGGGTAAGAACATCCAACCCAGACGACCAGACGCTGGAGACCAGCCTCAATTCGCCGTTGCCCTCGATGTCAGTATACAACACTCGAGTGTTTGCACAGACGGTGGTAGCCAAGAGCAAGGTCCAAATATAACGACTAGATATCATGTTGGAAAAGTGAAAGCTGGCGAAATGTTTTGGGATGTAAATCACATCATGGCCGGATCCTGGTTAAATAGCAGGTCATGCAACTTCATTTGCATCAGTGCTTTTCCAGAGTGCATTTCCAGAGTGCATTTCCAGAGTGCATTTCCAGAGTGCATTTGCAGTCATCACCATCTGCATCTCCAGAGCCCCTTCCCAGAGTTCATTGTCCAGCACACTGCATCGTGAAAAGCGTGACCTGATAGTTGCAGCATACTGCAGAAAACACAAGATCACAAGCTTTGGTCCTAAGGGAACATTGGCCTATTAAAGCGTTTTCCATGAAGCGGGGTAACTGGTTTTATTTCATCCAATGGTTGGTCATATAATGAAATATTATTATGACTTCATACCTGCCTGCAGAGCTGACCATTTCTATAAGGTGCTTTGGTCATTTTCATCATGCCCTATTTTCAACCTATGTTTTAGTATATATTGATATACAGGGATATGTAAGTTGTACCTTACAAGACCAAAGCTTTACATGAGGTGTGAGGCACCCGCCAGTACCAAAAGAATGAACAAAGACATAACCGTTCTAGATTATAGACCTAAGAATGGTAAAGCTTAACAGTTTTCACCCGCCAGTAACCTGCACATAGTACATGTCGGGTCTGCATACAACACACCACGAAGTACGTTGACTCCGTATGTTGACACCTATTCCATATGCCCTATTCCTTATGCCCCATTCCATATGAGGTATTTTTTGTTGCTCCTCAGAGATGGTCACATGAGCTTTCGTGTTGTGTATTGTCATGCATAAGTATGCATCATTGGAGCAGAATCTGTCAACGAGTACCTAGCATGTACGGAGTCAACGTACTTCGTGGTGTGTTGTATGCAGACCCGACATGTACTATGTGCAGGTTACTGGCGGGTGAAAACCTTGTTGGACTTTATCGTTCTTAGGTCTATAATCTAGAACGGTTATGTCTTTGTTCATTCTTTTGGTTCTTAGTTGTGCTACTAGTTTGTACTAGAAAGTCCGTGATATTCTGGTTACTTGTGATACCGCTCAACCAGGAGCGGAATCCCCTCTATATATACTTGGGATTCCTTGGAATCCTTGCTCCTCCACCGGACTTGGTAATACCTTGTCTGAAGTCAAACATGACTACTCCTGACGCCAAGACCCAGTTACAATACTAGTCTGCACTCATGCATTCCTCGGAACCTTATGAGGCTTGTCCAATTCCGTTGTACTGCAGGTAACACATTACCTGCATACACGGGTCAGCACTGTTGAGAGTTTCCATAGACTCTCTGGTAAGATGGAATTGTTATGACATTGGCCTCCAATAACTCTCTCAAGTATGGTGTTTCAGGGTTTATCTTAGATCACTTATATTCTTCTGTAAACTAGATATCAGTGAACTATTCTCACAATTGATACCGCTCAAACCAGAGCGGGATCCTCTCTATATATAGTTAGTCCCGGGGACTCCTGATTCATCTCCCTCCTTCATCAAACAATGACCAGAGTTATACGAGCGCTAGACGAGCGCTAGACGAGAGCTATCCGAGAGCCCAGAGAGGCTTAGCACCAGCTTCGGTTCTCTTCCACAATACCCATCATTGTTTCATCTGTATGCAGTCACATGAACATGCAGTACCCGTAGGTGTGCTGATGCCTCAAGTTCATCAGTCACATGCCGCATGTTCCAACAGACACATGTCACATGTCCCACAAGTTCAACAAGCACATCTCATATGTTCAACAGTACAGATGTCCTTAAGTTCAACAGAACTTGAACAACCAGAATATCTTTAGATGTACGGCATGTTCATGTAAGCGCATATAAGCAGTGCAGATGAATGTGATTGGCCTGTAATATGCCCGAGTCGTCTATGTGTCTTCTAGCTGGTCTAATTCAGGTCTAACTCAGATCTAACTCTCGCTTAGCTAGTAGTGAGTAGTAGTTCACAGTATCAGTGAGTAGTAGTACATTAAAGTTATTAATAAACGCATTATATATGGACGACATATTGGAAGTTGTACAGTATAGTGTAGTATAGTAGTACAGTAGTATAGTGTAGTATAGTAGTACAGTAGTATAGTGTAGTATAGTAGTACAGTAGTATAGTGTAGTACAGTAGTATAGTAGTATAGTAGTATAGTACAGTCAAGTAGTATAGTATAGTACAGTCAAGTAGTGTAGTATAGTAGTACAGTAGTATAGTAGTATAGTAGTACAGTAGTATAGTAGTATAGTATAGTACAGTCAAGTAGTATAGTATATTACAGTCAAGTAGTATAGTATAGTACAGTCAAGTAGTATAGTAGTGTAGTTGTTAGATCCACCATAGGCAGGGCGCTGCCTATAGCGGTATCAGGAAGCCTACTCTGTCCGATCGTAACAAAGGCCATTGCAAACGCCGTGTCACGTCCATCGTTTTACGAAGTACTATGATGGCCCTTTCAAATATTCTAGAACAATCCCTACTATTGTTCAGATGGAGAGTTTTTCGAATGCCACGTTTCTCTCAAAGTTATATAAGCCGTTAACGAGCAAAGTATCAGAAAGGTATAAATGTATCAAAGAACATAACAAGTATAGGGTAGTATAGTAGTATAGTAAAGTATAGTAAAGTATAGTACAGTATAGTAGTATAGTATAGTATGGTCTCGTGTAGTAGTACAGTCAAGTAGTATAGTAAGGTAGTAGCGTGGTTAGTATAGCAGTATAGTGTAGTATAGTATATATTGGTTTCATGGTTGTACATTAGTATAGTCTCTAGTCTAGCTCTGGTCATTATCTCGTTATAGACAATGTCGGTAAGAGATTGAGGACGGACAGAAATGGGACTCTCTAAGACTCAACTCTAAGACAGTACCACCTCCTCTGTCTCAATACCACAGTCTGTGCATCTACGCCTCACAACCCTCTCCTCTTTAGTGGTTAAAGGAGCCAACCAGGAGTGCACATGCCGCTCGCCCAAACCCTGTCCGTTTATCAGCTTTACTCGGATGCGGTACAAGACTCAAGAAGAGCCACCATAACCCAGCCGTAGGGCTAAAAACCAAGCAAAGATTTCAAATTACTGAAGAGGAATAATTGTTATTCTTTAGGTCCATGTGTATAAAGTTATCCAAAGAATACAAACGTTTGGCTGCAATAAGCTCGAAAGTTTTTCCTCTTGAACTTTAGTGACTGCACGTGACTTAAGAGACTCCAAATGAGAACTCCAAATGCAAATAGGTTTTCTCATACGAGGGATTATACTTCATTTAAATAAATTATTCAAGAGTAGTCTCTAATTATATATGTCAAGCAATAAGTTTTGTTCAAGGTGTCATTGTAGTTCTCATCTGAATAATGCATCTTACACTGTTGGAGCATTGCAGAAGCATTGAAGACATCGTTAAAACACTGGTGTGAGGTCGCTATGGACAGACGAAAAATTCAAAAGTCAATAGTCAAAGGTTTTGGATCGCCATGATGGCTTATAGTATTTCCCTGGATCAATAAGTGCTGGCTTCAAGACCCCATAGATGTGTCATGTAGTGGAGCTCTCATACGCCTAAATCAGACGTTTCTTCATTCAGATTCTCACTAGTCAGATTTTCAGACCAATATATGTCCATGATCCTGTGTATGTCCATGTATCCTGTGTATGTCCATGTCTCCTGTTTATGTCCATGTATCCTATGTATGTCTGTAGTCCAATTTAAAACAGTTCATGGCATCTTGCGGCCTGGTATGACCTATTTATACCTTTGTCATACATCTTGTTGATTCTGCAGTTGAAGTCTGTCAACTAGTCTCCTAAAGTGTCCTAGGTTTGACCTTGTTTGTGTCCTGTAGACGTATTTTCAATGAATAGAAATGTAACCAGGAAACTCAAGGACCATTGAAACCCAAAACACCTATAGCAGTATCGGTTTGTTCAACCATCCTGTATATCAGCAAACAGGTAGTTAGGCTCAAAAATATGCGCAGTAGAATGGTAAAAATCCTCCCTCTTATATAGTACGGGGGATAAGGTTTCGCAGCCACGAGCGTGCAGGCACATGTACACAAAACGCATGCCCCGTGTTTCATCCCTCGTTTTCGCAATATATAAGAGGGCACAGTCCCCCGTAGATTTGGCCTCTAAATTTTTCCTCTACAGCAATTACTCATCACTGATAATACGTACAGAACTTTGATGTAATTGGTAAAAATTGCCCCCCTGGTAAATTGAACTAAGGCTTGATTCAGGAAGCTTCAATTCAAGTTTTTTTCGAGACCCTGTTGAACATTACAAGTCTATATTGAGCTCTAGATTGAGTTTGTGGTGAGACTAAAAAAAGAAGGAATATCTTATGAGCAGAGTTGATTTTAAGTTGAGAAATGATACGTTGATGGTAGAGTAAAGATTTCATCACTATACTACTATGAACTTTACCATTGATAGTATTCCCATTGAAGCTATTACTATTCTAAATTGCCTTTAATCTACTAGAAGTGTTTGGTCGCCTCGGTACCCACTAACCTATCAATTCTACCATGAGTTAAAAAGATATTAGAGCCTATTTTGATTGATTTCATCTATGCAAACAAAAGGCAAAAAACCCGGCTCATTCTGATCAAGAAAAATCTATATTGAGATATATCCAAGATTCAATATTGTTTTATGAATATAGGGTTCGAAACTATTGCCATACGCTATGGTGATTTTTTCAAAAGTGGTATCATATAAATTTGGATATTTCCTGGTATATGACTGGTTGTTATACTGGGTGACAATGGAGTTCCGGTGACCCACTTTGATTTAATGGTGATCAGTGGTGAGATTCACACAAACTACGAATATAGAGAGTATAAGCTATGACACCACGGAAGTTGGTGCAACAAGGAATATTTTGACAGGGAGATACTTCACAGGATAATTCATCTCCCTTGAACACTTGAACTTATTGAATTTACTAACTTTGGCGAAGTTGGGAGAACACATGATTGGGGCATATATGCAGGATAGCACTATATACAGCACCTATACCAGAGGAATAGCGCAAGTTGGTCCTCCTCATACAACAATGGATATACTAATATCTTAGGGATGAAAGTTTAGACTGTTTTATGGTGAAATTTATAAGAGGCTACTGGTTTCATGCACGAATACATCATGCACCCCACTTCCCAGGATATATAAAGAGCAGTGGATCCCCTGAGAACTTAGCAGCCAACACTTTTCCCAGGTCATTCCTTACTACATATCTAACCGGATACAATACGTGCCGACTCCAACAGGTGCTGAAAATAGGACGAATGCATGCGCATGTCCAATAGCTAGTGGAAATATCGGGAAGGTCTGTCTTTAATAAATTCCGTTGGGGCATTTCGTTAGGCATTCGTTGGGCATACCGTTAGGCGATACCGTTAGGACATTCCGTTGGAGCATTCCGTTGGAAATTTGGCTGCAAATTACTCTTCATCATATTTGTTCAAGTCAAGTTTCCATACAATCTATAACTATAAGTCCATACATTAGTCTCCATGGCCAACAATCAATCGGATGACAATGGTTCAGTCTGCTTCGTCAGCTGAATATATTTGCTTTGGTAAAATCAGTCTGCTTGGTCAGCTGATCTTCGGTCATGAATACTTTCTTTCGCCAATGAATCAGCCCTTCGGTCTAATTCATTTGCTCTGGATGAATTCACTTGCTAACCTTATGATCATGCGTGGCAGCATATCTTCCCGAAGGATCCGAGTGACAGCCCCATTCGGCCTTTGGAATCCATCTCATCACTGTGGATGCAGCTGCCGTGGATTTCTGGAACATATCGTCGAACTTGCATCTATACCAGTAAGCCTCCTTGGTAGTGGGCACATCGGAGCCCCACTCAGGCTTAGGGTTGGCCAATTGCTCATCAGTCACAGCAGCCTCAGCAGCATCCTTCAAGCCGTCAATCCACGAGTATCCCACACCATCGGAGAACTGCTCCTTTTGTCTCCACAAAATCTCCTGTGGAAGGTATGGCTTGGCCGAAGGGTCGGAGCTGGTGTCAAAGGCCTTTCTCAAGATGTACTTCTCAATGTGGCCTTCCTGGATAAGCTTATCTTCGGGGTTGATGTTCATGCACACCTCCAAGAACTGCTTGTCCAAGAAAGGCACACGGGCCTCCAAGCCCCAAGCCATGGTGGACTTGTTGGCTCTGAGACAGTCGGCATAGTGCAAGTTCTTGACTCTCTGCACACACTCCTTGTGGAACTCGGCTGCAGAAGGAGCGTTGGCAAAGTACAAGTAGCCACCGAAGATCTCATCGGAACCTTCTCCGGATAACACCATCTTGACACCCTGGGCCTTGATTTTACGCGAAAGAAGGTACATGGGCGTGGAGGCTCTGATGGTGGTGACATCATAGGTTTCCAAGTGGAAAATCACATCGTTCAACGCATCCAACCCTTCTTCCAACGTGAACGTGTGCGAGTGGTGAATGGTGCCGATGAAATGGGCCACTTTTTCAGCAGCCACCAAGTCTGGGGCTCCGGGTAAGCCAATGGCGAACGAGTGCAATTTGGCCACACTGGAAGTGTGCAAGGAGCCAGAAGCATCCACACCAGAAAGCTCCTTGTTGGCATCGTATCCATCCAGAGGGAAACCGGTGGCAGCCTTTTGGGTTTCACGGGCAGCAATGGCAGCAATCAACGAAGAATCCAAGCCTCCGGACAAAAGCACTCCGTAAGGAACCTCGGCCATGAGTCTCTTTCTCACGGCCATCTCCAAGGTCTCACGGACTTCCTTGTAGTCCACGTGTTTCTGTGGGATCTGGGCTCCGTCCCACCACGAAGGCTCAAAGTACCGGGTGATCTCATCGGTCTTGGAGTCGTACACGTGGCCAGGGGGGAAGGCAAAGATCTCGTCACACTCATCGATGAGACACTTCAACTCCGACGCAAAGTACCGTGTGCGTGGGCTCTTGGACGACTTGCCCATATACAAGGTGACAATCCCAATGGGGTCTCTTGCAGCTACAATCCGGTCTTCTTGTTTGTCGTATAAGGCAAAGGCAAACATACCGTCCAACTTCTTGGGGGTGTCGATGCCGTACTTCTCAAACATGGGAATAATGGGCTCACAGTCCGAGAGCGACTTGTACTGGTACTCCTTACACTCGTCTCTCAACTGGATGTGGTTATAAATTTCTCCGTTGACGGCCAAAGTGTAACGTTCGTCAGGAGAAACGATGGGCTGGACACCGGAGTCCAAGCCCACAATGGCCAATCTCTCATGGCACAAGATGGTGTTGTTGACCACGGCATTTCCGGACCAATCGGGGCCTCTGTGGCGGATTTTCTTGGAGTTCTGGAGCGCCTTGTCCTTGAACTGGTCGACGTTTTCCTGCCTGAAAGCAGCGTAAATTCCACACATTTTTTTCTAGTGGGTGTTGGTGTGGTTTTGGGTGCTGGTGCTTTGGAAAGGGAAAGGAAAGGATGGGATGGAAGTGGAAAATCGTGAGGCTGAGGTGCGCTTTATATGAGTGTTCCGGTGACTAACCGCAAATTTTTCGCGGTGCTTGGTGTTCTACAAGAATATGGACAACACATCGGGATGCGTCCGAGCTCGGACTCCAAAAAAAAAAGGATAAAGCGATTTTTTACTTGTCTCCGGTCCTAGTGATTTTTGTTTCAGTGGGTTTTGGTTTTTCTTCTGTTTTTTTTTTGGTGGTTTTCCGTTTTTTTTGGTGTTTTCTGGGGTTTGGCAACCGTTGCATGACTCAAGCATTGGTGCGTAAGTCGCTGACGCATACCGCATCCTCAATGTCGCAGTACCGTCTACTACTATCGTGTACTAGTGCACGATACAAGTTCAGTTGACAGTACAAGTTCGGTGGACAGTAACAGTTCAGAAGGAAAACTAGTTACTGCAGATAGTCGAATTTACTGCAGATAGTCCCCGTTCCTGCATGGAATCCCCGTTCAGTAGCAGACCAGTGACACCAGTTCAGTAGAGGACCATATGACTACACCCGTGCACCAAGGATGGGAACGATTCAACAGGTATAAATCCCGAAGAATAAGAATAGTAACAATAAGATGACTAGTACTATGGGAACTACACCAACTGATGTAGAAAGGGTGTCTTCACCTTATATGAAGGCACACATGGCTGAGAAACAAATCCCACTTCCTAAATACCGAACAATAGTCGTGAAGGCTTTACAACAACAGGTTATGACTTTCGTAAATCAGAGCTTAGGCTCCAATTTATAGTCTCTTCCAGCTCGACGCTGGCCACATGCAGGTCACTCACGTGACCTTCATGATTCCGTTCGATTTCACCAAGATGGAACGAAGTAATAGTAACCTCCTACTAAACTGAATAATGCTCCCATAGATAATCCATAATGGAAATGCTATTTTAAGATAATAAAAATATCTTGATAAACAAGTATATAAACAACTTATTTTAAGTAGATCTTTAATTTTTTAGATTATTCAGGGAATAAAAGAGTAGCACCTACTGGACCGAATTGTTGGTTATTAATCTGAGTGTTTGACAGAATCCGAACCTAGACTATTGATACTCAAAGGTATAGTCATTGAAAAAGAGTCTAGCCGATTACTAATAGACCAAGCGATCAACACAACAAAAGCCATTGCCATTTAGTCTCACAAGGAGCAAACGGAACTTACAAACTTTTCACTACCTAAAACTGCATCAACCCTTTTCTGAAATCTCAAACATCACAGTCTAAAATAATACGCAGATTAAATTATTTTTCACTAGGATCACAGTCTAAAATACGCAGATTAAGTTATTTTTCACTAGGCCATTTTCTTTCAAGTCGGGGGTACGATCGCTTTTAATGGTAAGTCCCATCCACCAAAACTAACAACCTTTTTAGGTTTTATATTCAAAAATTCGCTATTTTTAATTCTAAGTTTTTGTCAAAATAACGTCTGCATTAGATTCATACTTAATTGAGATAAAGTAAAGATGTTTCTAGTTATTTGTAGACCTAAATTTTCTACTATTAAAAACATATGTTTGGGTGGTGTTCAGCCCATGTTGGATCTAACAGAGTAATAGAGTGAAAGAGTAATACAAACTAATAGTGTTAGGTCCGAGATGGGTTTTCACGACCCATCCGGGATTTGAGCCTAAGAAAATATAAATCATCAAAATCTTTAATACTTGATATTAATCCCGCCCTTATTATCCTTGTTTGTTAACGCGTGAGTGTGAACTGCAGATGCAGTCATGCATATAGAGCGGCTAGCGATAATATACAGGACGACGGGCGGGAGCCGCCGAGGCCGCGTGAAAAGATTTTCGCCGGTCTAGAAAGAAGGCAGTTCTCCCGTAGGGTCAAGTGATAGCGTAGACTGGACCCAAGTTATATCTAGCAAATATAAGTCTGAAACTTAACAGATTAAGAGTCAATTACACTACCGATTGAAAAAAAAAAAGTACTTCCCAAACAACAAGTTCGCGACACAGTATCGGATAGGGCATGTGAAGATCGCCGCAAAAATCAAGGAGAAGGTCCCGGCATTGCGAAAGATTCCTTCGATATCTGATCGGCACCTTATGACCCTCGGCGATATAACATCAGCCATGATGAAGGGAATCAGTGAGGGAGAGACAGACGTACGCGATCGTGCTGGGGTGCGGTCATCGGCCATCTCCCTCCTTGTTGACACTTGGAAAGGAACGAGCGAAGTTGGGGTACAGGTCATCGAAAATGAAATCGAGGACTACATTTCAGACTTCCCTAACATGAGACAATTCGTTGACCCGACATACTTCTACTATAAACTTCTCACGTCATATGAACCGGAGGGAACACAAGCAGTGAAACACTGGGGGAATGAATTCCTCACCCTGAAGACACCAAATGACAAACTCCTCGCACTTATCAAAACCAGTCTTGTGCCGAAGATACGCCAAATGGGGACGGCACGCTTAGAAGAACGAAGGGAGCCGAGACCGGAAGTCTATGCGGAGTACTTGAGGATCATGAAGGAAAATCACTGCCACGATGCTTTTTATGCGGTATCACAACGTCTGACCACAAAGGCCGTACTCGCCCACAAAGTTGCAAAGAATGAATCAGGCTCGAATGCGCCGAGAGCGATGTCGATTAATGAGCGGAGAACGGGTGGAAACAAACTTGCGAAGTTGAATATTCAACTTGCCAAGGAGCTCGGGTCATGCTGGAATTGTTTTCAAAAGGACCACATCACCAAGGACTGCCCGATGCTCTCGGAATCACACTCTAACATCGCGGCCTTCATTATGCCAGATTATAAGGAAGTCACCAAGCGCGAAAGATCCAAATTTCAAGAGAAATTGTCGCGTTTTTGGAACAAGTCCGCCCCGTGACGGAGATCGGGGCTTGCACTACAAGTAAACCATCTTATATACAAGACAGATTTGGAGAAACTTGATAATGTAAGAGCGACCCCTGCACTATCCTACACCAGGAACGAAAAACCAGCGCTCACGATTAACGAGATCCGATATAAGACAAAGGACGACCTCATCAACAATGAACACTTGAAAGAATTCATCATAGACAGTGGGGCCGAGATTTCCGTGACGGACAATAAGGGTCTCATCGACGAATTTCGGGAATTACCAAACATGAGTACAGAAATAGTAGATGGTGGCGGGAGCCATCACCCCTGTCACGGAGAAGGAAGAATCACCATAGGGGGGATCACACTCAAGTGCCTCTGGGCACCATCACTCACAGTCAGCGTCATCAGTACCAAGGACATAAATGCCCAGAGTGAATCAGTGTTGTTTCTCGAGGATGGGAGCGTATACACAACGAACAAACACGAGGGGACTCTCAATTTGGTTCATATAGGCATCAAAGACGAAGATGCCTATAAGGTGTCCACATTGGGAATCAGGGTAATCACGGACTCCGCAGATAAGGCCCACCCACAACGACCAGCAGCCACAGAATCACTAGGTGATTATGGCACCAGATCAGTTCAGCCAGGATCAAAGTTTCAGTACAAAGGCGATCCCCAGGCTAAGGAACCAGAAGCCACAGAATCACTAGGTGATTATGGCACCAGATCGGCTCAGCCGGGATCAAAGTTTCAATACAAAGACGATCCCCAGGTTAAGGAGCCACCACAAGATTACTTGGACATCGGCATGGAAAGGTATTTTGACGTCAATTACTCCGGCTTACACAATAAGCAGGACAACAACACTCCATTTTATGTCCATGAAAAATTTGGTCACGCACACGAGTCGGTAGTGCGGGACATTTGCAGGCGAGAAGGCATCCCATTTGCCTCTGAAGATGCCAAAGCCATTCGGGACTGTGATATATGTTTCGAGTTACATGGCCGGGCGACCCCACATAACAGATCGACCTCTGACCCGGCGACGCAAAGGCTCTACCGGATCCACCTCGATTCGGTCAATCTCGGACCACACGGTAAGGAAAATTATCTACTCCTAATTACCGATGAATATTCTAACTACGTGTGGGCCATATACGACCAGAATAAGCGAGATTTGCGGATACAGGCAGAACGAAAATTGTTCGCCCTAAATGAGCGGTTCAGGGATAGAAAGATCTCGTTCGTCACTCAAGACAACGGTACAGAACTTCCGTCACCACGATTCTTCGAGGAACTCTCCATACACCTTGATCCAATCACGAGCTACACTGCGCCATTGAACGGCAGGGCAGAACGTATGAACGGTGTGATCAACGACAAGACACGTTGCATGCTACGCATGGCTACAACAAACAAATACTTACAGAACTTGTTACAGCGCGAAGCTATCTTCCACACCGTCTACACTCATAACCTTACTCCGAATTCGAAGGGGGAGATTCCTAGAGAGGTATTTTACAGTCTCAAGGTTCCGAATTCGATTCGTCGCCCCGCATTTGGAGAGGACGTGATTATTAAACTTTCACGTGACAGAGGTAAGCACGAAACCAAGCTTGAGGACAAGAACACCCGGGGGATATACGTTGGAACTCAAAGAAACAGCGCTGTTCATCGAATCTGGGTCAATTACAAAACGCCTCACAAGAAAATGGAAATCGTCTTAGCGAGTGACATCTTCTTCCATAAGAAGCGAAACTTCATCAAGGAAGCAGAGGAAGCAGTTATTGCAATCGAAAGAGACATCGCAGTCCAAGAGCCCTTGAACGCACCGATCCCGCACAGATACCCAAACGTGACGATCGCATTACCTAGAGCAAATGCCAGTGTTGAACGGAAACAGACTCGACATATCACAATCATTGACGACGGGGCGGAGGTCATCCATAGTGAACTCTCACCTGATACGATGAAAGCGATAGAGAGTGCCAACACCGAACGCGCAGAATGTGAGCAACGGTACGAGGAATGGGCGGCAAAGTTTGAGAAGAGAATGACCTCACAGGATTATCGACTAAAACGCTTGGAGGACGTTAATAAGGCCTCAGCTAAGAACAACTCCGAACGTCTCGCCGAACTACACCACCTCAAGGCCGGATTGGCGAAACATCATGCTGACGTTGAAGATGCCGTCAAACGCTTCAGGAATTCAGAATCAACAGCCTCACAGCTAAAAGCAGAATTTCATGCACTTCGGGAAAGATTCATGGAGCACTGCGAGAGCTACAAAGCTCATGGTATCGACACGGATGATGAAAAACGGCGTCGGCGTGACGAACACTCTAGGTTCCTCGCACAGATTCAGGCATCACAACGAAAGTTCATTCTGGACATCACCGAAGCGAACGAAGAGTCCAGTCAGCAGATACGCGAGGAGATGCACGACCGATTTCTCGCAAACGACGATAATGCCGCGAAACGTGCAAGGATGATTGAACTGAAATTCTCGGGACTTAAGTCAGATTTCAATGCTCAACAGAACGTTTTTGAGGACTCGATTTCCTTGATCCGAAACCACCAACATGACTTGGAAAACAACTACGATCGACTCGGCCGGACAATACGCGGGCTTCAAGTCGAGAATGATACCTTTGGACAAAACTTACATCAAATCGAGAGTTCACAAGCAGAGCTCCGTCAACTTCCTGGGCAGCTTGAACAAAAATTGATTGAGGAACGTGCACACAGTGACGAATTGGCCCTCAGAAGCGAACAACAACATCATGAGACACGCCAGATTATGGCACAAGGTCATGCTTCCCTCGCTGAAGATATCCAAAACACTCAGCAAGTGACTGCACGAGTGGTTGAGGGCACCCAGGAATTCGCGCAACGGACAGATCACTCTATACTGCAGTTACGACACTCGATGACCAATACGACCGAAGGAATTCAATCTATGATTAACAACCTCGAATCGGTTCCGATTGTGATAAACAGGGCATCAGATATGACACCCGGATACGTTGAAGACCTCGATCAAGCACTCATTTTTCTGAATCACACGGGCACACCGAACTCGCATGATATTTATGACACTTCGGAGCAGGAAGAGTTGGCGCCTGATTCAGTGGATGGTTTTGAAATCACCGATGTGATGGAGATACCCGGGGACGTTTTTCATGGTGCGCAAGGAAGTCAAGTGCAGGGAAACGTGCCCACGAAAGGACCGCTAGCAGTGAATGACAACTCCAGCTACTCGATGACAAATGTTGATATGGATGGACCACGCAAACTTCGTTCGAGCACCCGATCCCAGGAACATGGAGTACATTCGCTCATTGCATACGTCTTCGCGCTCAAAAAGGCAGGACTCCCCACCACTCATGTTGAGAAGTCCGGGGGAGGTGATAGAAACACTTTACTCCAGAACCTAGCTCGTGTCGGAGAGGCCGAAAAACTCCATCTCATAGCCAAATACGGCCGAGACGCGGTAACTAACGCAGAGATGGCGGAAAAGGACAAGTTGGACAAGATGAAGGTCTACGAAGAGATCAACCCAGATGACCTACCACCCGGTGAGAAGTCTATCGGGACACGATTCGTCTACACAGAAGATGAACTGGAAAAAAAGGCAAACGGCCCCATTAAGGCCAGATTGGTAGCGCAAGGCTTCAATCAGGTTCTCGATTGCTCCAAAACCTACTCACCAGTGGTTCCCGTGGAATGTATCCGGATATTTGCGCAACAAGCCATAGCCAAAGGGCAATCCCTATGGCAAATGGATGTGAGTTCCGCATACCTTCACCTGACGCTAGCAGAACCAGTGTATTTACGCCCCCCAAAGAACGTCCCAGGCATTGACTCCAGCCGCATGTGGAAATGCACGAAAGCGCTATACGGATTGTGAAACGCCGGAAAAGCCTGGTACGACCACATTCTGAATACGTTTCAAAACATGGGGTTCGAGAGCACGATGCTAGTGCCAACATTGTTCACGAAGAAAACCGCGGTCGGCCGAGAAATAGGAATTGCACTCTACGTGGATGACATTCTAGTTGCTGCGGAGACACAAGACGATTACCTTGAAGTACTCAGACAACTTAACGAGGTGTGGAAAGTAAAGACCAAAGATCTCGGGGAGGTAAAGGAATTCCGTGGGATGGAATTCACGAAAACCGAAGGCGGATACATGATCCACCAAAGCAAATATAGAGATGAGTTGTTGAAGAGATACAGTCATCTAGTACCCAAGGAATCGATGAAAGTTCCACTTGCGGACTACACACGCGATAAGACCGACGAGAAGTTGGAAGCTTCTGATTTACGATTATATCAAGAGATACTCGGATCATTCAACTGGTTAGCAACTCTCACTATGCCAGATATCGCATACAGTGTCAGTAAGCTAGCATCACACACGAGTGAGGCCACTCAACGAGATCTCAAGCACTTGAAGAAACTCTTTGCCTATCTTCGTGACCACAAGAGTGCGTTTATAACCATGAACAAAGCCTCAACGGAAGAAGGGCCATTCAAGTTGTATGCATTCAGTGACGCATCATTCGGCAACGAGGAAGGTCGAAGATCTAGAAGCGGATACATAATCTATGTCGCCGGTACACCACTTATTTGGAAGTCAAAGAACCAAAAGTTGGTAGTGACGAGCACGCATGGGGCTGAATGGGTAGCACTAAGCGACACAGTACGTGAGACGTTATGGTTGAAAACGCTCTTAGGGGAACTCGGGGTAGAGACACAACAACCCGTTATTTTCGAGGACAACAATGGAGTCGTTCTCAGTGTGAACGGTACAGGGGAGTCTCAGGCCATGAGTAAACACATCGAGCTCAAAGAAAGATACACCGGCCAAAGAGTGAAGCTAGGGCACGTGGTGGTAAAGTACGTTCCCACCCAGGAAAACGTTGCAGACA
>NKZK01000582.1:0-22667 GCA_002370145.1 [Candida] ipomoeae | reverse complement strand
TACTCTATACTACTGTACTACTCTATACTACTGTACTACTCTATACTACTGTACTACTCTATACTACTGTACTACTCTAATACTCTATACTACTGTACTAATGTCCTTGTTAGATCCACCATAGGTAGTGCTCTACCTATTTAGGTATTATGAAGTCTCTCTGCCTGATACTGACAATGATCACTCTACTTAGCTTTCTACTCAGCCTCCTAATCAGCCTTCCCTTCTCTTGAAAAGTTATATAAGCAATTCCGATTTCTCCTTTTGAGGAATCATCGGCGAATCAACCTAGTAAACAGAGAACCTGACGTAACAAGAATCTAACAGTTCTACTTCAACACTCTACAGTAATTACGCTACTGCTACTTTATACTTTGTTCAATGAATTTCTCTAGCTTTTGCTCTTTAGTAAATTACACCAGTAAGCAGGACAGTAGCCTGATTGAAGTACAGTAGCTTGTATATTGAAGTACAGTAGCTTGTATATTGAAGTACAGTAGTACTGTTAGATTCACTATAGGCAGGTCACTACACATAGAGGTATCTTTCGAGCCTAAGAATGCCAATGACTCATCCAGTCACCATAACCCGTGACTTGGACTCATCCATTCACCTTAACTCGTGACATGGCGTTTAACCGCCTTGCTTCACTTCCCCGGTATTCACTGGTTAGCTATATAATCACCCGGAT
Source organism: [Candida] ipomoeae (assembly GCA_002370145.1). Taxonomy (NCBI): domain Eukaryota; kingdom Fungi; phylum Ascomycota; class Pichiomycetes; order Serinales; family Metschnikowiaceae; genus Metschnikowia; species [Candida] ipomoeae. The sequence goes on along the minus strand of NKZK01000582.1, from coordinate 21,976 downwards.
TCCCACTTTGTGGAATCCATCAACGAATGAACATAACTCCAAGCATTAGACGTATTCAAGAATCTAACAGTACTGTAGATTCACTATAGACAGGGCACTTCACATAGAGGGATTAAGAAGCCTACGTCGTATTATCCTAACAAAGGCCATTGCAAACGCCATATCATGCCTTTATTATACCAAGTACTATGGTGGCCCGTTTTTTCATGTTGCAGATGTTTTGCAAGGTAGCCAAGGATGGCTCGGTCACTCTTTCTCTTCTTGAGCAATTGAATTACATTTCGACTTTTGCAGGGCCGTGTGGGTATGGCTTCGGACTCCTACAGAATCTGCGCCAGATGTATCACTGTGGCTACCAGATACTCCGTGGGACGGTGCCAGTCCAAGAGAAACCAGATAAAGAATGGCGAGGAGACTCAATTGATCAACTATCCTTTGCACCAGCGTCAGTTTGTTGTCAGGGTTGGCCTTGACTTATGCTGCTGGTGTTGGAACTGATCGTTTGGAACGCCAACGCCAGCACACTGTTGATGAGTTGGAGGCAGCCGTGGAGACAAATGATGAAAAGACCAACTACAAGGCTTGGGGTGACCCCAAGTCGCTTTTCATTTTCATTGATTCGGCTGCACTCAAGTCCACGTTGACTTGGTTGGCAGCTCAGTTTCCTTCTTTAGGGAATCATCAATGAACAAGTAACTATTAGGTATTAAATCTACCATCAAGAACGTAACAAGTACAGTATAGTGGAATAGTACAGTAGTATAGTAGTATAAGAATGCAGTAGTATAAGAGTGTAGTATTATGAGAGTGTAGTATAATGAGAGTGTGGTATAATGAGAGTGTAGTTGTTAGATCCACCATAGGTAGTGCTCTACCTATGGAGGTATTTTTAACCTACGCTGTCTAATCTTAACAATGGCCATTCCGTTGTGCCACTCCTCTACCATCATTGTACGAGGTACCAAGATGGAATGTGGAGAGTTTTCCCCCTTTGCACCTAGCAACAACCGATTGACTAGGCGACGCCGTTGTCAAATACTTAAATAGCTCAGATTTCTCTTTCTGAGGAATCATCGGCGAATGAACATACTAAACAGAGTATCTGACGTAACAACAAGAATCTAACAGTAGTATTATAGTAGTATAGTTTTTTAAGAGTGTAGTACAGTAGTACAGTCACTCACTGGCCATTTGGGAAAAGGCCTTTGTAATACTGGGCCTCCCCCACCATCACTCAATACCCCAATGAATATCATTACTTCTGGTCTCCCTCCCCCTCTCCCCCACTTTCTTTCTCTCTCTCATCCATAGTTGAGTGTTATAATGTATTAGTATACACGATAGCAGAGGCCCAGTAGATACACCGTAATGATAATAGAAAATGGATGTAATAGAAATGGATTATTGTTAGATTCCATATGGGTAGTACTCTACCCAAGGGATTGAGCTCACGTGCCCAGCTAATCAGCTAATCAGCTTACCCGGATCGGCCAACGAAGAAATTGGGCCCAGTCTGAGTCGTCGCTTCACCGTTACTACGGATTGCTCTCCTGCAGAATATATTTAATACGGCCGATCTCTCTTCCTGAGGAATCATCAACGAAAACAGTATTGATCAAGCATAGATGTACTAATAAACCTAACAGTTATAATAGAATAGGGTTATTGTTAGATCCACCATAGGTAGTACCCTACTTATTGAGGTATTTTGAGCCTACACTGTCTAAACCTAAGAATGGCCATTTCAAGACGCTGCGGCCCAGCATCGTCCGATGTTGGGACGGCGTTCATCTCTATTGTTCTCGTGCTAAGTCGCACGCCCTCTCCTCTAAAAGTATTTAAGTACCTCAGATTCCTCCTTCGGAAATATCATCGGGGAACGAACATAGTAAACAGAATACCTGACGTAACCGGAATCTAACAGTTATAATAGAAAAGGGTTATAATAGAATTGGAATATAATAAAAATGGATGATAAAAAAAATGGGCTATAATAGAATGGATGATAAAAAAGGATGATAATAGAAATGGATGATAATAGAAATGGATGATAATAGAAATAAATGATAATATAAATGGATGATAATAGAAATTAATGAGAGCTAATAGAGATATAACTCAGAGTCCATTTCTAGTAGACTTTACTCACTACTGCGTACTCTTATGAGTGGGATATTGCTCAAGAGATCACTGCTAGTGCCTGGTTTTTGTGTGGTAGTATAATCCTGGTGCCTGGTTTTTGTGTGGTAGTGTAATCCTACATATAAACACCCTATCCGAATTCTGGTGGTGATGAACATCTTGCTACACGTCGTCGTGGCAAGTGGTTACACTATATACAGTACCCACACTATATAAGTCCCCATTTCCCCGAACCGTCAGCCACCTTTTCTAGACCTGCAACAACCGTACACAATACAGATATATGCAGGACATCCATAGATAAACGAATAGATATTTTGGAACTGAAACGTCATAAGTTCCTATAATTGATACGGCTCAAAAGAAGCACAGTGCCCAACGGAATGTACGGGTGTACTTAGAGGTGTACGGATGTCCGGGTGACGGGATTGGTGTACGGGCTTATATCGGAAGGTGTACGGGTGGCGGGTATAGCCTTTTTTTAATTCCGGTTCGTATCTGGTGTACGGGTCGGACCGGGACCGGTGAGTGCACGTGCGGCCGCATATCACCGGATGTCACGTGCATGCTGCTCACACCCGCACCGCGCATACAGGTGCCGGCTGGGCTGACTCCGTCCACCATAATACGTTCCAAGGCTGCATATGGACCAATGATCGTTCTATCAGGCCAATTGCGTTTGGATACTTTGTTCCTGCAACCAAAGGGAAATGCGCATATGACACACAATGCGCTTCAACTGCGTCCAACATCAACAGCATAAACGTATAGAACGCATGAAACACACATGAAAAACACGTGAAACATCCATCAAACATACGTGAAACACCCATCAAACTTCGAAACACGCAATTGACTGCATATACACACATTTCTTCTACCCCTCAGTAAGGGTCGTATTGTATGGCGTCGGTTTTGGAGGAGTCAGACGCGCTCGTACGTGCATGCATATAAACCCCGGATCTTAGGCGCTGCAATTTTGCAAGACCCCCCTCAATTTTACTATATAAGTACGGCGTCCCCCGCCCATTCACCACCCCCTTTTTTCTTTAAACTACGACGCACATCCGCACAATGGTTCAATCTTCTGTTTTAGGTTTCCCCCGTATTGGAGGACAAAGAGAATTAAAAAAGGTCACCGAAGCCTACTGGGCCAAGAAGGTCTCAGTGGACGACTTGTTGGCCAAGGGTAAGGAGATCAGAGCCCACAACTGGAAGTTGCAGAAAGACGCTGGTGTGGACGTGATTGCCTCCAACGATTTCTCTTACTACGACCAGGTTTTGGACTTGTCTCTTTTGTTCAATGTCATTCCTGACAGATACACCAAGTTCGACTTGGACCCTATTGACGTGTTGTTTGCTATGGGTAGAGGTTTGCAAAGAAAGGCCACCGAGACTGAGTCTGCTGTTGATGTGACTGCTTTGGAGATGGTCAAGTGGTTCGACTCCAACTACCACTACGTCAGACCAACCTTCTCGCACTCCACCGACTTCAAGTTGAACACTGCTGCCGGCTTGAAGCCTGTCAACGAGTACTTGGAGGCCAAGGCCTTGGGCATTGAGACCAGACCAGTTGTCGTTGGTCCTATTTCTTACTTGTACTTGGGTAAGGCCGACAAGGACTCCTTGGACTTGGACCCTGTGTCTTTGTTGGACAAGTTCTTGCCTGTCTACAAGTCCTTGCTTGCTGAGCTCTACAAGGCCGGCGCCAAGACCGTTCAAATTGATGAGCCTATCTTGGTTTTGGACTTGCCTGAGTCTGTCCAGGCCTTGTACAAGAACACTTTCGAGCAATTGGTTGGCGAGGGCTTGCCAGAAATCACATTGACCACCTACTTCGGTGATGTCAGACCAAACTTGGCTGCCCTCAAGGACTTGCCAGTCAAGGGTTTCCACTTTGACTTCACCAAGGCCCCTGCACAATTCGACGACGTCGTGTCCATTCTTTCCGCTTCCCAAACTTTGTCTGTGGGTATCGTTGACGGTAGAAACATCTGGAAGACTGACTACACCAAGGCCTCTGCTTTCGTCAACAAGGCCATTGAGAAGTTGGGTGCCGACAGAGTTGTTGTTGCCACCTCTTCTTCTTTGTTGCACACTCCAGTTGACTTGGCCAGTGAGACCAAGTTGAACCCAGAGATTGCTGACTGGTTCCAGTTTGCTACGCAAAAGTTGGACGCCGTTGTTGCCATTGCCAAGGATGTCTCTGGTGACGATGTGTCTGCTCTCTACGAGGCCAACGCCAAGTCCATCAAGGCCAGAAAGGAGTCTTCTATCACCACCAACCCTAAAGTGCAAGAGCGTTTGGCCACCATCAACGAGTCGTTGTCGACCAGAAAGGTGCCATTCCCCGAGAGATTGGCCGCTCAAAAGGAGAAGTACAACTTGCCTCTTTTCCCAACCACCACCATTGGATCTTTCCCTCAAACCAAGGACATCAGAATCAACAGAAACAAGTTCACCAAGGGTACCATCACCAAGGAGGAATACGAGAAGTTCATTGAGCAAGAGATCGAGACCGTCATCAGATTCCAGGAGGAGATCGGTTTGGATGTCTTGGTCCACGGAGAGCCAGAGAGAAACGATATGGTTCAATACTTTGGTGAGCAATTGGACGGTTACGTCTTCACCACCAACGGATGGGTGCAATCCTACGGTTCCAGATACGTCAGACCACCTATCATTGTGGGTGATGTTTCCAGACCAAAGGCCATGTCGGTCAAGGAGTCCGTGTACGCCCAGTCGTTGACCAAGTTGCCAGTCAAGGGTATGTTGACCGGCCCAGTGACCTGTCTCAGATGGTCTTTCCCAAGAGACGATGTTTCCCAAAAGGTTCAATCGTTGCAATTGGGATTGACTTTGAGAGACGAGGTCCAAGACTTGGAGGCTGCTGGTATTACAGTCATTCAAGTTGACGAGCCAGCCATCAGAGAGGGTTTGCCATTGAGAGCCGGCCAAGAGAGATCGGACTACTTGAACTGGGCCGCCCAATCGTTCAGAGTGGCCACTTCCGGAGTCGAAAACTCCACACAAATCCACTCGCACTTCTGCTACTCGGACCTCGACCCCAGCCACATCAAGGCCTTGGACGCCGACGTGGTGTCGATCGAGTTCTCCAAGAAGGACGACGCCAACTACATCAGAGAGTTCTCTGAGTACCCTAACCACATTGGATTGGGATTGTTCGACATCCACTCGCCAAGAATTCCTTCCAAGGAGGAATTTGTCAGCAGAATCAACGAGATCTTGAAGTCATACCCTGCCGACAAGTTCTGGGTTAACCCCGACTGTGGGTTGAAGACCAGAGGATGGGAGGAGACCAAGGCCTCTTTGACCAACATGGTGGACGCGGCCAAGGAGTTCAGAGCCAAGTACTAGAGATCGGGTTCTCGGGATCTGCCCCATCGCATCAAGATGATATTCAATTCACTTGTCTCGCATTTATTCAACATTAATGCGACTTTTTTAACGACTTTTTAGCATGACACTTTCTAAAATATTTTGGGGTTTTGGGATTTCAACATCGGTTTAATACATGATAATCAAGACAGACTGTAGTATCAGTAGTACGAAGACAGTGTAGTATCAAGACAGAGTGTAGTAGGTGTATTTAAAGCTTGAGTGGTGCGAGTATAGCACCCAGGACTCATAACCGGGCTCATAACCGGCGTTCATAGACATAACCTAGACAAATATCGGCCTTTACCACTTTTTTGATATCAGTCTAGTGTCTAGCCGGTTCAGTGTATAGTAGTTTGTGTTTGTCTAGGGTTTAGTGTCTAGAATCAGTAATTGTCTAATGCAGAACAGTATAGTCTGTAATTGTCTAATTGTCTAATCAGTCCTTCAAGTACATACTATTCCTATCTGTCCTATCAGTACATACTAGTCCACCAGTCCAACAGTTTGTCTAATTTCAGTCCACATATTTTCTTTCCAATCTGTCTAATTTGTCTTACAGTCCAACTTGTCTCAGTCCATTAGTCCTATTCTATCATCACTTCTTACTCTCATTTTTCAACCATTTGCTAGATTTGTCGATGTACTCTCTATAAGTCACTATAATTCATTACTGCACTAGAGTAGTACTCTACTTCACTACATTATTAGAAGAGTAAAAGACTATGGAATAGTACTCTACTTCACTACACTACAAGAAGAGTAAAAGACTATAGTATCAATCAGGCATGAGGCACTAAAGAACATAATATATACTACACTATCATACTGAGCTCAACCATACTAAGTTACACTATACTACGTTACACTATACCAAGCTACACTTTACTAAGTTAGACCCATACTAAGCTACACTATACTCTAGTAACCTACACTCTAGTAACCTACACTCTAGTACACTATACTTTAGTCTGGATTAACTGTGATCAAGAGAATGGCTGGCCTAATTAATAACTACAGAAGGACTCATAAGAAGGACTCAGAAAGAAGGGCTCAGAAAGAAGGGCTCAGAAAGAAGGACTGAAGAGATAGAATAGTCCTAGTACTATGGAGTACTGTAGACTTTGTTGTAAGTAGCTATAAATAATAATCAAAATTTATACAACTCATTATTACGTATTCTAAATCTAATAAATTAGACATGCGGATAGCAAATAATGGAAGGGTAGGAAATAAGATGTCTTCGTCTTTAGCAGCCTTATCCAAGTTGTCCTAATTATGCTGAGATCTCTAGAGCATCCTTCCTCATGGAGACCTGACTTCATATATCGATTTGAGTTTCTGGTCTCTCATCTACTCTTTGGTCTACTCTACTGTCTATACACAGTCTACAGTGGTAGTCCAGTCGTCACCGTTCGCTGTCGTAGTAGTCAGTAGTCAGTAGTCAGTAATCAGTAGTGAGTAGTGAGTAGTGTAGTCTCAGATGTAGGATAGAACTATACGTATAGACCTATGTGGAGTGGTACTAATTCCAAGGTTCAACGCCAATTGCATTTGGATGTGTATAGTATAGTATGAGTAAAGTATAGATGTGTTAGATTCTTGTTTTAACGTTAAGTACTAAGTTATTTTAGTTCGCTGATGGTTCCTCAAAGAGAGGAATCTGACCTGATTATATAACCTTTTAAGAGAAGGGGTGGCTGCGGAACAACTCATTAGCTATTATTGTTAAAACTCACCTCTGCCATCCTAGTACCCTGTACAACCAAGGCTGCGTAGGAGGCTGAGTAGAAGCCTCAGTATAAGGCCCTTAAGAATGGTCATTGTATCAGGCAGAGAGGCTTCATAATATATCCATAGGTAAATCACTACCTATGGTGGATCTGACAGGTTATATTTATGATATTTTTAACTTGATAATAATTTAACCTTATTTCATAAAAATAAAATGATATATATATTACTTACTATACATAAAATCTAAATATAAAAATTATCCTGATTAACCCAGGGGGTCACTTATAAAATAATAACCTATGTACTAGTCTGTAAGATCCAAGATGGGTGGAATACAACCCATATATGGACTGAGCTCACGTGCCCAATTAATCGGGAACCGATGCTACACCCCTCGGCTACCTTCCGGCAGAATATTTAATGGTGGCCGATTTCTCTTTTCTGAGGAATTATCAACGATTATAGTTAGGTAATTTACGTGCATTATATGAACTCGGTTATCATAAGAGAATATTATAGAATGAATCAATATAACAACGAATGCGTCGTGCTCTACCTCTTGGCCATAGTATTATCATCGCCTCCTTATACTATATCTTCAAATTACATTAAATACCACCCTTCATCCTATCCCTCTTGCAAATTTTGCTGGCTGAAAATATCCCTTATTGCACATCGAATACCGAACTCGTACACAGGACAATCCACAACCACAATGCTTTTAGCAAGGATAGTAGAAACTGAAGGACATATGGGGGTTATATCCAAAATAAAACTAAGCAGAAGTTTGAGGAATACACAAAAGAAAAAAATATATAGCTGTAGATGAAACATCGCAAAATAAAAAGGAAGTATTCGTCGATATAGAATCATTTACTTACGATAGCGAGTCTATACTACAGTCTACATACACTAGACTAGATTCCATACACTATGTACCAGTCTATACATTAGACTATATTCCATACACTGTGTACTAGATTCCATACACCATGTACTATTCTATACACCATGTACCAGTCTATAAACCATGTACCAGTCTATACACTATGTACTAGTCTATACACTATGTGTTAGATCTACTATAGGTAGGACACTACGTATAGAGGCATTTTGAAGCCTACGACGTCCGATCCTAATAATGGCCATTGCAAACGCCGTTTCACGGCCACCGGCCATCAATGTACAAAGTACTATGATGCCCTTTTAGAATATGCCAGAACAATCATCACCATTGTTCTACAAGAGAGTTTTTCGAATGCCCCGTTTCTCTCAAAGTTATATAAGCCGCTTCGGTTCCTCTCTTTGAGGAACCATCAACGAACATAGTTTTAGTTAGGCATAAATGTATCAAAGAACATAACAATCTGTATAGTATGAGTATTACTATGACTTTGAATTACTAGAGTATACTATGACTATGTATTTAATAAGAGTATGTTACTGAGTGAATTGTATGACTTACTAGAGTCTAGTGTCACTATAACTATGATATGACTGGTATGTGTATAAGATTAGACTATAGGTATAGTATCAGTTCGTATGACTAAAGACTGACTTAGTAAGGTGGCATGATAAGTGTGACTATGACCATAGTACAAATAAGTATGAGTATAGTGTGACAAGTATAGTGTGACGAGTATAGTGTGACGAGTATAGTGTGACGAGTATTTATTAGTGTGACTAAGACTAATAATGAGTCCGTGTTCGACTCTTGTTACGTCAGGTACTCTGTTTAATATGGTCATTCGCCGATGATTCCTCAAAAGGAGGAATTTGAGCTGCTTATACAGAATCATCTATAGACTAAGCCGAATTCAAAAATAGTTGTAACACAGATTTGGGCTCCTTAGAAAATGATTCAATGGTTTTAAATTCTTCTTTAAAACTACCTGTCTTTAGCTTGGAAATAGCAGACTCACAAACAGCCCATCATGTGAATGAGCCGGTGTTCAGGAAAGAATCAATAGCTCATAAGATTAAAGACAAAATAACAGAAATAAAATTTGATAGCCTCGTCCCTAGCTTGTCTGAAGAAGAACAAAGATTGAAAGACATATATAGATATTATTATGTCGAAAACTCCTAAATCTTATAGGGAAATACCAATTACTCATAGTAAAAAGGTGTTAATGGAAACACTAAAGTATATTGAGTACATAAATGAATTAAAGGAACTTTTCAAGAGAAGGGCTGGCTGGTAGATGGCTGGTAGAAGCCTGAGTAGAAGGCCCTATACAATAGTGATTGTTAGTATCAGGCAGAGGGGCTTCATAATACCTCCAAAGGTAGATCACTACCTATGTGGATCTGACAATATGATGCTAAGTATTATATGTTTATATATATACTTTTGGACTATATCTTATACTTAGAAATTATACACAAGTATCATCACATATAGTCTCTGAGGTTTCTTTTTATATATATAGTTACCAGCTGATTGTTAGATCCACCATAGGTAGTGCTCTACCTATTGAGGTATTTCAAGCCTACGCTGTCTAATCCTAACAATGGCCATTTTATTGTGCCACTTCTCTACCATCTTTGTACAAGGTACCAGGATGGAACCAAAATGTGGAGAGTTTTCCCCCTTTGCACCTAGCACCAACCGGTTGACTAGGCGACGCCGTTGTCAAATACTTAAATAGCTCAGATTCCTCCCTCTGGAGAACCATCGGCGAATGAACATACTAAACAGAGAACCTGACCTAACAACAAGAATCTAACACTCATTATTATATTTATCAAATTATAACTTTCAAGGTACTAGTCTATGTACTAATTAATCATCAGATTGAAGGGATTTGAACCCCCCCATAGCCCTACACCCAATGTAGATACGTTACGAATTACGCAACAATCTGTTAGATATATCAGGATTAAGTAAAATGTAAATCAAATAAGATAAATTAAAAAAATCAAAGTATTATCTTATAACTTGAAATCAATAAGAACATTGAGGGAATTGAACCCTTAAAGAACTAATTTGCAATCAGTCTATTTAACAATGAATAACAATGTTCTTTATATACGTATATTCTTATAGTCGTATATTTTTACCAATTTTATGACAAACTTGACTCGAACACGTATTATAGTATTGGAAGTACCAGAGTTTAACCGAATTTAACTTATTGTCAATTTTTTAATCGAAAATATACACATATTTTTTTATTCTTATAAATCATATGTAGATTATATTAGTCTCTACTACAGTCTATCAATCATTTGCTACGTCCTGGTTCCCTGGGTGTACTTGACCAGCCTTCTAGACCAGACCTCTAGTTTCTTGCTTATCTGCACACCCCCACCACTATGCGAACCCACATCACCTCCACACTTAATACCCACCTCAAAATCCCACAACATGTCGGACCCCCAAACCATCGAATCATTCGTAGCCATGACCCACACGTCACGTGCCGTGGCCACAGAGTACCTCGCCAAGCACCACGGCGATCTCTCGGCCGCCATTGAGGACTTCTACAGTGGCGAACCCCTCACCAGTCTGTCCAACAGTCCTCCCAAAACACGCCACGCCCGTTCAGGAGCTCTGGGCATCCGGACGTTGCGGGATCTTGATTCCGAAGAGGAAGACGATAAAAGAAACTCCAATTTTTTCACTGGAGGCGAGAAATCCGGCTTGGAGGTCGAAGAACCCGATAAACCGGGCCTGAACCGGCGTAAAGCGCAGCAATCGCTTGTGGAGAAGATCTTCCAGAGGGCCAATGACCAGATGAACGAAATCGACGACCGGCCTTCTGCACAAGCCCCAGAAGGGGGCCAAAAACTGGCGTTTTCGGGTGCGGGGTTCCGGTTGGGCGATTCCAATACTCCACTGGAGCCAATTCGCCAGAGAGAGAGTATTAGCCGCCCGGAAAAAGTGCACCGGGAAATCATTTTTTGGAGACAGGGGTTTACGGTTGGCGACGGCGAGTTGAAGCGCTATGACGATGCTGAAAACGTGCATGTGCTCCAGGAGTTGAAGCAGGGCCGTGTGCCGGTATCGTTGTTGGACGTAGAGTTTGGCCAGGACGTGGACGTTTCGGTGGTGCGCAAGGTGGACGAGGATTACACTCCGCCCAAGCGGAAACTCGGGGGTTTTCACGGTGTGGGTCAAAGACTTGGTCTGCCTGTTCCAGGAGACCCTTCGAGCGAAAGTGGCGAAAGTGGCGACTTCAAGAGTGCAGAGTCAAAGAGCAACGACGAGAAGCAATCGGAGTCCCTGAAACAAAGCAGCGGAAAGGAACCCCAGGGCTCGGGCGACTTGCAGGTGCAGATCCGCTTTGCCAACGGCAAGAGAGTGTCTGCGCTCTTCAACGGCTCCGACTCCATTGCCACGGTGTATGAATTCGTACGTCTGCACGACCTCAACGATACCCAGACCTTCACTCTTTCCCATTCGTTTCCTGTCAAGCCGATTGCTGAAGATACTGAAGCCACAGTTGCAAGCGAGAAGCTCAAGAACTCGGTGATTATCCAGAGAAGAGGGTGAAAAAGCCAGAGGGGAAAAGCCAGAGGGGAATGATTAAGGGGTTTTACAGATCCAGGTGGTGAGATCAATAAGGTGTGACTGATTGATTGGTTGGTTGATAATTGACTACGTGGCTAATACCAGTGATTAACTAGTTGTGGTTAAATGTTTGCTTATTGGTTAAACGTTTGGTTAATTGGAGGGTAAGTGATTACCCCATTCAATAGCTGGTGAACTAACTGATTACTAGCTGATCTCTGATGAGTGGTGAACTAACTAATTACTAGCTGCACTGATGAGTGGTTAACTTGGCGAATACTGAACTGATTGACTAACTCAATACTGGGCTTGCTGCTTGAAGATTGGGTGATGGTCATTTGATGAACTAACTGAAATTATTCGATCAGATTAAGCTAATGAATCAATTATTGATCAACCAACTGAAGAACTGATCAACTGAGTTATCTATCACTTTATTGGCTGTTTCAAACTATCTGATCACTCAATTGAGATTATTGCGTTAATCAAATGGTGTGATTGGCTGAGACTGAGGATGAAATTTGATTCAGACCATTCACACTTTTCAGCCTCCTTCATAAGTGAACATGAACTCATTGAACTCATTGGACTCGTTGCCAGGGCTCACGTGACTCACTTACCGTTCTTCAAGACCCCTTCATTCCTCCACCCAATTCACCTTCACCTTATATGCAGGTATAAAGCTAGAGCTGAAGATGAAGCCAAAGATAAGCCAAAGATGAAGCTAAAGATAAAGCTAAAGGTATGACGGGCTTGGTTGATGATTTTCACATAAAAAGATCGGGCCTACATATAGCCACACAAATTCAAATGGTATATTTATGGCTGAATTCACCACCACTATTGGATTTTGCTGGTGTAGTGTATTTCATCGTGATCTAGTTCACCGGAGGTCCATACTACTCTATTTTTTGGTCTGACTTGTCGTTTGTAAGAATATAGTGTGATGGATGAGGGACCCTGGGCTCAAAACCACCTTTCATGCCATGGGCTCATAACCACACAACCACCACAAAACAGTTCCACCCAATCACACCCATAAACTAAAAATGACCCTTTATTCTCTAACATACCAAAAACACTATAAAACTACAACATTTTAATTGTATTGGTGTTGCTACTGCTGACTATGTAAAGGTAGTGCACTTACCAATTCCACCATCGCATCTCTACGACTCTTAGTACTCCACACACCACGGCCGAACCTGCTCCAATATAGTGAACCCGTCTCCTGCATATTCCATGTTCCGTCTACGATATCGACTCGAGCGTCTTTATTCGTCCCAATCGGGAAGGCTACCGAAACCCGTGCCTCCGGCACTGCATACCTCCATTTTTCTGCATCTGCTACGGACTGCATATAGCTGTGAACACAGAAACCTGTTTCAACGGGGTTTCTGCAGTTTCAGCCGTGTTTCATATATGCATCTGCTTGTTTCATATTCGGCACCATATGTTTCATATTCGAAACTGCTTGTTTCATCCAAGAATGGCCGACTCCTACATCACCCGCGTCTATATACAGGAACATACAATTTTCCCAACTTTCTGAGCCCCCAAACCCCCCAGAGCCCCCTGTTCCATACATTCACCGATCCCAATGCATACTATCCTAATACGGAAATCACCGATGAATCTGTTTTGGCCGAAATGATAGCTATAACTCCTGCACATGAGCCCTGGGCCTCTATGGCCGCTCGGGTCCGAAACACTCCGCCCCGAGTCGGCGATTTCGTCGAGTTCCGCGTCGGCGCCGAAGTCCGCTTCGGGCTCCTTGTTTCCCCGCCCCCATGCCTTTTTAACCCGTTTCATAACCGCCTGATCGTCTTGACAATCCAGAATGAACTCTTACGGGTCTGTGTGCAGGACTACACATTTGTTTGTCTGCAGGTTCTTCAAGAGGAGTCGGTTCCGGCATCGGACGTTCTCCGGAACCGATTTGACGAGTCGTTTCCTGCACGCAGGCGCCTTGTGCAGTACTTGCACCAGTTTTTGGTGTTGGTGGCCGGCTACAGGGCCCGCATCGATATGCTGCGGGTTTATCTGGCGGTGGCGGGCCCCGAGACGGTGAGTGTGTCGATTTACGAGACGGCGGCGGGCGTGGCCGAGAAGTTGCCTAATCGGGAAATTTCTCGGGAGGTCGCCCGAAACCCGGAAAAAACTGCTCCAACATTCTCCCACAGCTCCGAACTTGACAGCTTGCACCAGAATGCTTTGCTTATGGCGTTGTACTTGAATATGTGTGCCAATCCTGCAGATTGGATCGTTCCCCACTGCTACGATGCCGATAGATGGTCCAATGTGGCTGTATACCACTCGTCCAATGCCCTAGCACCACCTCAAAAGTTTTTCGCCAACTCCGTGGCTCTTTCAATGACATTGAACGATTTTTTGGGACTTTCGGATATGGAGATCCTGCATATAAGCTCTTTCCTCTCTTCCAGGCTCAGCTCTCCCGAAACCCAAAGCCCTCTGGAGGCATATGATCAACTCACTCTAGATCTAGCCATTGGAGAGCCACAGCTCAAAAAAGCCTTGGAAGCCATGAGATATGCAGTGGTATACCCACATGCAAGACTAACCAATCAGCTCAGCAGAATACGGGCAATCGGAGCCGAATCTAGTCCCCAGGGTCTCTATGCAGTCCTCAAGAACATAGGGCTCTACGATAATCCATGCAATCCTCTAACAGACCCGGTGCTTCTGAGTCAGGTGGTTGGGGCCGTATTGCCTAAAACGGCAGTTGCATGCGGCGCACGTGACTTGCAACCTAGTCACACGTTTCAAGTGGCCAAAACCGAAGCCAAGCTGTTTAAAGACCATTTCCTGCACCTAAGGCCAGACTTGCATACTTCAGGAACTCAAAATATTTATATTGTGCCCGGACTGCATAGAACGCTAGCCTTCTCCTTGGAGCAGCTCAATTCCAGGCGCTATCTCCTTAGAATTCACATACCGGATATAGCCAGTTTCTTGGCGCCTGCATCCGAGACGTTTAAGGCATGGGCTCAAAACCCGGGTGAAAGTGGTGAACGGGTATTCCCTCCCGAAGTGCTTGCTTATATGCAGTTCCAGGCTGGAAATCCCCAGGGCTCCAATTTCAGTGTTGGGGATGTTCAAGACGCGGACGAACATACAGAGACACAAACGTGTATGACGGTTACATTCGAATACAATTCGTCGTTCGAAGACTCGTTGGGCGATTTCCAGAAATTGGTGCAAGTGACGTTTGAACGGGTGGCTATATGCAGGATAGTCGATATTGGCTCTGAACTTCTTGAAAAAACACTTACTGGCCGGCTCGAGCCCAGTGTGTTCAAGAAATTTCGGCTCTTCAACCAGAAGTCTGCGTCTGAGCCCGATCCGATCTCCGATGAGGCCCATTACGAGCTTAATTTCGTCTACAACATGATGCGGCGGCACTTTGAGTCTCGGAATCGGCATTCGGCGTTGAACGTGGCGGCTAAAAGCATCCACAAAGAAATCCACAAGAAAATGGCGGTATCGGACGACTTGGTGCATACCAAAATCGGCCTAGAGAGCGGCCCCGACAAGTGCGAGTTTCTCCGGGCGGAGATGGAGCTCTTTGCCGAGCGGATGGCATCGGGGTTCTGTGAGCGGCTTGCGGTGCCGGTGTTTCGGCGTCGGCGCCGGCTCATCTTCTCGGAACCCAGGCCCGCAAATGACGGAGTGCTTATCCGACACGATAACTCGCTCCTTCCGGATTTCACGTCCAACCTGTACTTCCAGGCTGCCTATGCACGTGACGTGTCGGGGAATGTGTCTAGTCTGACTTTTTTCCACGCCAGCAATTTTGTCGGCCCCGAAGATATCGGGGTGGGAAGCTCTGCGGAGGAGATGGCGCACGTGACGTCGGGCGTGGACGGATATGTCCGAATTGGGCCTTTTTCCGTGGAGGCGTACCTCAACCAGCTTCAAATGTTGCAGGCGGTGCATCTCGGCAGTTTGGGCCGCGTGGGGATATACCAAAAAACCCGGGATTTCGGCCACTTGAAGGCTTTGGGCTACAACATGCACGGCCCCTCGGACATTTCCCTTTTGGGAAGCCACGCCGAAAACTTATACACTGCTGCGCAGGGCTCTCAATACTTACAGGAGAAGCAAAGCCGGTATTGGAAATTGAAGGCGGTGGAAATGAACCCCGATGCCTATAGACAAATGAAGTGCACGGTGAGCCGGGTGACACGTGACATCGACATGCAGGAAACACTCAATGGCCAGGCCCAGCAGATCCACGTATTCTGTGAAGATCTCGGCATGGAGGTTTTGATGTTAACGGAACCCGAGACCAAAACGGCAATTGGAACCGCCAAGCTCGCGTCTGTCTATCGTGTAGACGCCATCCTGGGCCTCCTCATCCTTGTATAATAGATCATAGACTAACAGTAGAGACCACTAGAGATTACCACTTAATATTATCAATAAGTATTAGCACTAAGTATTAGCACTAAGTATTAGTACTAAATATTACCACTAAGAAAGATGTCTTAAAAATGACGGGACAATGGTTGGAACGAGATTCTTCAAGTTCCCAACTTGGTGGATACCTTGACTCACTCTTACTCTTACTCTCACCGTACACCAATACCCAATACCCAACAGTCGCAATATCTCTATTCACTACTCACAATAGTCAACACACTTTCCAGTAACAGTCCACCACACTGATAGTTTCCATCACACTAAATAAACTCTCACTACTCACTCTCACTACTCACTCACTACTTAATTTTCTCTATAGACTCAATACTCACTCCTCAATACACTTTGATTTTATTCATAATAGGTTTATTAATTTATAATACAAATTATCATTTATAAATAATGAATGTATTACCATTAAATACCATCACTAAATATTACCGAAATATTACTACTAAATACTACCAAGTAGGAGTAGAAGACGTATTAGTAGAAGACGTAGTAGTAAAAGAAGTAGTAGTAGATGAAGTAGTAGTAGATGAAGTAGTAGAAGAAGTGGTAGTAAAAGAAGTATTAGTAGAAGAAGTATTAGTAGAAGAAGTATTAGTAGAAGAAGTATTAGTAGAAGAAGTATTAGTAGAAGAAGTGTTAGTAGAAGAGGTATTACTAGAAGAAGTATTACTAGAAAAAGAGTCAATAGTCAATAGACAGTCATAATACACAATAGACAATTGTCCTAATAGTGCGAAACAAAGTGCTGGGCTCACATGTCAAAGGAAGAAAAGGATAAATACACCCCTAAAAGTAAGAAAGCAAAAGAAACATAAATTTTGAAAAAAAAAAGAAAAATAGAAAAAAATTAAAAAAAGATTGTGCCACAAAAATACCCTATAAAAACAGAAACGTTTTTAAGCTGTGGAAAAAAAACAAAATTTTGGGTCGGAAAATTGTCTGAAAATCCCTCCTTAAATCCTTACAAGAAAAATTCTACTATGTGAACTCTAGTCATACTGGGTAATATTAATAACATAATGAAGATGTATAATGATGGTAAAATGAGCCGCTATATCCCCGCCTGGCATACGCTGCACACTTGCCTTAGCTCTCCCTTGTTTACATTTTTAGTAACAAATTTTTATTCTCATTACTTCACTTATATATTTCTCCCTTTAAATATCATATATTTTCATTCTCCTATTTACATCGCTTTATCTACTCTCAGAAAAAAATTTCCATATAGCAATCCACAGAGACAATGCTTGTCAATAAGTCAATAGTCAACAATACTCAATAGACAATTTTACTTGTCAATACCGATAATAGCCGGGAATAGTCAGCAATAGTCATTGTCAACAATACATAATTGTACCACTCAGTACCAATAATGGCCAGGAATAGATGATCTGAGTCAAGAGCTCCATGAAGTTTAAACTTATCGATAGTGACTACTCCACAGTGCACACTCCATACTACATTCTCTCTATTATCTCCATTATCTCTATTTCTCCATTATCTCCACCCACTAGTCAGCAATAGTCATAGTCAATTATACACTAGTAGAAGTAGTAGTAGTAGTAGTAGTAGTAGAAGAAGAAGTATTAGTACAAAAGTTGTTAGTAGTTGTGTTTGTAGAGTAGAAGTAGTAGAAGTATTGGTAGTAAAAGTATTAGTAGAAGAAGTGGTAGAAATAGTAGTAGTAGAAGTAGTAGTACAAGTAGTTGTTGTTGTAGTGTAGAAGTAGGAGTAGGCGTAGAAGTGGTGGAGTAGTAGTGGTAGGAGAGCAGACTCCACACACGCACTTTGCACTTTCGGGACGCTGATTTCGACAAGGTTGAGGTCCAAATAGATGGCCAAGTCATTGAACACCTTGTAGAACTTTTCATATGCGAAATACGACTTTAGTGGTAGGACTCCATTCAACAATGGTCGCTTTTACCGTTCTTGAACGAGGTGGGATTGGTGGATAGAACCAAAATAGGAACAGGAAAAACTTTTGGTTTCATCATTTCAATCTTACCAAGCATCTTGAACATCCGTGAAGAGAGTAACGAACACCAGAACCACATCTCGTGTTTGATCATTGCTCCCATCAGAGACTTGTCCCAGCAGATTTATGAAGACATTAGAAGACTTACCAAGACTACCTCCAAGCTCAACATAAGGCCAATACCACCACTAAGTATTAGTACTAAGTATTACCACCAAATATTACCACTAATCATTAGTACTAAGTATTACCACTAAACATCAGTACTAAAAGGTGACCCTTAAGTATTAGCACCAAATACCACCACTAAATACCCACCACTAATAACACCACTAAATACCACCAATAAATATTATCGAAATATTACTACTAAGTATTACCACTAAATATTATGATAGCTTCCGTCACTCTCGGGATGTAGTCAATGATACAAGACAGGAACCCATCGTGACAATGGTATAAGAGGAAAGCAGCCAAGGTGGTATCGAGAGCCACAGAGTTAGTTTAGTCAGTGTAGTACTAGTTGCTAGATCCACTATAGGCAGGGCCCTGCCATAGAGGTATTTTGAAGCCTACGCCATCTGATTCAACCAATGACCATTTAAATCCTTCCCTTATGTAATATGTTGTACCAGAGCTATAACAATACTACACTACTACACTACTATATACTACACTACTACACTACTATATACTACATTACTATATACTACACTACTATATACTACACTACTATATACTACACTACTATATACTATACTACTATAACTGTAAGAACCACTTTCAGTAGTTCTCTACGTATTGAGGTATGATGAAGCCTACGCCATCTGTTCCTAGCAATGCCATTTAAAGACCGTCCCAAACAATTTAACAATTAAAACTATCAACTAAACCGACACGGGCAAGAACATCATCACTATTTTTCTGGAGAAAAAGGTTTCGATCCACGTTCTCGACCGCACGTTTTCTCTTCAACGTTATATAAGCCTCTCCAATTCCACTCTTTGAGGAACCATCAACGAACATAGTATCAAAAAGGCATAAATGTATCAAAGAACACATTCAGCACACACCAACTGGTGAAGGCACAACGTGCAAGTCTCGTCCGAAAATATGGAGAAGCAATGGTTAAACTAGCAGAAGAAGATGAGATACACAAATTGAAGTCCATGGACGTGTTCGAGCCAACGACGAAATGTGATGTACCGACAGGCACTATACCCATCGGCGTTCGCTGGGTATACACAGAAGATGAATCAGACAAAAAAGGCAATGGAGCAATCAAGGCCCGGCTCGTTGCTCAAGGATTCAACCAAGAGATTGACAACATACCCACATTCTCACCTGTGGTACTGATTGAAAGCATTAAGAGATCTTTCTAAGTGTTACAATTATACATGGGATGAAGGTTAACCAAATTGACGTTAGCTCAGCATATCTACATCTGGCTTTAGACGAACCAGTATATGTGAGATCACCACAAGGAATCAAGGGAGTTGATCAAACCAAAACATGGAAACTCAAGAAAGCCCTATACGGACTTAAGAACTCCGGAAGGGCATGGTATCTAACGATATCAAAAAAAAAAAACTTGAAGCGTACGGATTCGTGAAAACAAGATCGGACAGGGGTTGTTTCACAAAAGATATCGTGAACAAACGCACCAAAAAGAAGCGAAAGATGATCATCGTACTCTATGTGGATGATTTATTGGTCGGAATACAGGTCGATGGAGACTACGAGAAGTTCAAAAGTTACATGACAAACACGGCAAGGATTAAGTTTAAAGACCTTAAGGGAGCGCAAGAGTTTTGCGGTCTACAGATAGAGCAAGCCGAAGGAGGCTTCAAAATACACCAACGACCATATATCGAGGACCTACTCACCAAATTCAAGGAATTCGTCCCCAGCAAAAATCAGAGTGTTCCTATGAACATCTACAACCATGATGCAGCTGACAAACCACTAGACGACAGATTAATACGAGTATATCAAGAACTACTCGGTTCATACAATTGGCTAGCGAACATCAGCCGTCCAGACTTGGCATACAGCGTGAGCAAATTTGGATCATACACTAAGGAAGCAACAGAATCAGATCTCACGCAACTAAAGAAAATATTGGCGTACTTACGAGATACACAAGACTGGTACATCAGCATTACAAAGAAGTATTATCCGGACAACACAGTGAAGTTGTATGCATTCAGCGACGCGTCGTTTGCCAGTGAAGAAAACCGCAAATCCAGGACAGGCTTCATAGTCTACGCTAATGGCACCCCAATATTCTGGAAATCAAAGAAATAAAGCCTAGTGACGACAAGCACCTTCGAAGCGGAGTATATGGCACTTAGTGCAACAGTGAAAGAAGTCATATGGACAACGAACCTATTCAACGAGTTCGGCGTTGTTACGGTGGAGATTTCCAAAATTCTAGAGGATAACAATGGAGTGGTACTAACAGTTAATGGGACTGGAAGTGCACAGAGCAAGAACAAACATGTGGACATCAAAGAAAAGCACGTACAGGATAGAGTGAAGAAGGGAGACACAACCATTGAATACGTGCCTACTGAGGACAATGTTGCTGACGCACTCACGAAACCTAATATACATATCCTTAGGATAAAAAGTACTGTGCAACTTGTCGTCCTTCAAGGCGAGCTCCACCGGGGCGGCCACGGGATTTCCCCAAATCAACGGAAATAATTTCTTTCGGGAAATGCCTCCCCGGGGGGACGGAAGCTGATAGTAAAATCCTTCCGGGGGGAGCGAAAGCGGGTGGTAAATGCCGTTGACCTTGGCCACGAGCACTCGTGGGAGGCTGGAGGTTGCGTGGACGGTGGCTGCGAAAACGAAGGCCTTGAATAAGACCAACAACTTCATTTTGGAGGAAATTTTTTTTTTGAACTTTTTTCTCTGATATCGATATAATTGACCTTTTTTTCTTTTTCGCTTTTTGGTTTTTTTGGACTGATTAAGGTAGGAAACGGGGGAGGAATCTGAGGTACTTAAATACTTTTAGAGGAGAGGGCGTGCGACTTAGCACGAGAACAATAGCGATGAACGCCGTCCCTGCATCGTGCCATGTTGGGCCGCAGCGTCTTGAAGTGGCCATTCTTAGGTTTAGACAGTGTAGGCTCAAAATACCTCAATAAGTAGGGTACTACCTATGGTGGATCTAACAGTTGGTATATAATAAATATGGGGTATATGTTATAAATATACATACATCATTAAATTAAATGTATCTCAAGATAATGTTTCATCNTACCTCAATAAGTAGGGTACTACCTATGGTGGATCTAACAGTTGGTATATAATAAATATGGGGTATATGTTATAAATATACATACATCATTAAATTAAATGTATCTCAAGATAATGTTTCATCATACTCTTATCTTATCTTATCTACATTGTTAGATCCACTATCTAACAATGTACGGCGTCCGATCCTAATAATAGCAATTGCAAACGCCGTGTCAATATTCTAAAATAACCACCACCGTTGTTCTAGTGGAGAGTTTTTCGATGCCACGTTTCTCTCAAAGTTATATAAGCCGCTTCGGTTCCTCTCTTTGAGGAACCATCAACGAACATATTATCGGTTAGGCATAAATGTATTAAAGAACATAACATACTATACTATACTATACTATACACTCACTATACTATACTATACTATACTATACTATACACTCACTATACTATACACTATACTATACTATACTATACACTCACTATACTAT
>NKZK01000580.1:0-51703 GCA_002370145.1 [Candida] ipomoeae | reverse complement strand
TTCCACAATTAAAGGAGTTGTTGGAAAACAACTTGATAACTGTTCCAGCTTATGGGAGTGTATACCACAACTCTCAACAGAAACTTTATCCAATTCCGCTGTACTGCAGGAAAGACATTACCTGCAGAACACAGTGGAGAATAGCGTTGCAACCAGGTCTTGTCGTCAGGAGGACTCAATTTGACTTTAGACAATGTATCAACAGATCCGGTACAGGAACAAGGAGGCCAAGAAATTCCAAGTATACAGTGTTTTTCAAAACTATTCAAACCACACTAGCAAAATTAAACAAACCAATAATTCAAAAAGTTTCGTACTCCTTCGCACAGTCTTTCAAACCAAATGGCGTAATGTTTCACGCCAACTTTCATTAGAATTCAATATTCTGAAATCTTAAATCTGGAGGATTACCTCATATGTACTACATTTGGGAGTCTTGCAGTACCAATCAAGGGTCAAAACGGACTGAACTGAACTGGTTTCCTTGTTATCCTGTATACAACAACTTGTGAGGGGTTACGACACTTTTTGAATTATTGGTTTGTTTAATTTTGCTAGTGTGGTTTGAATCGTTTTGCCGCGCTGGTTTGAATAGTTTTGAAAAACACTGTATATATAGAGGATCTCGCTCTTCCCAGTAACCAGAACATCACGGATTTCCTAGTACAGATCAGTAGCACAACTAAGAACCTAAGAATAAACAATGAGTACTACGGTCCCAAAGCTTTTGGAGTTATTAGAGAATAACATCATAACCGTTCCAGATTACGACATGATTTACTATACTGCTCGACGGGTTATGAGCCCTGAAGCCGTCCTCATCCTCTCGAAACAGAAGCTTCCCTACACTCTTGAAAGAAACAAACAGGCACCGATCTTTGAGGCCGAGTTCGAAAAAGTCTTGGAGAACATCCCAGATTACGAGTACATTTGGATCTACTATGAAGGCCCAAATAGAGTATTTGAGATCTTGGAAAACAAGCCCCAAACTGTATTACCCGAAGCTTTAGCCTACATCAGACATTATTTTATGAGGGTTGAAAAGGATATAGTTGACTTTGTACAGAGACACATGGCCGAAGGGATCTTCAAACATAACATGCCAACAAGATCCACCAGAGATATTAGGGAGTACTTTGAGAACTATAAGCCAAGTGCAGAAAACTGGGAATCCTATGTGTACATTGCTGAACACTGTCACACTCAACACAGTCAGATTTATAGGACTTTCCACTTCAGATGTATGAAGGAAGTTGTTTACTTTATGTGCCTCATGTCTGAAGGATACGAAACTCAACAGATCCTCAAGGTCTTTGGAAAGCTTTTGAAGAATAGGGAGATCGTGCTCCCAAACAAGGTAACGTCAATTACAATAACCGAAAGATCGTTAATTCAGATGAGAGAAAGTCTTAATATTTACCGAAAAGAAAAAGGGATTGTGGCTGTTCAAAAGGTTGGAAAAATCACCAAAAAGGGTGCAAATCTGAAAAATCTGAAGCACCTTTTGAATGTGGTGTGCTTCAATTGTTCTGAAAAGGGGCATATCCAGACCAAGTGCCCTAAACCAAAGAAGAAGAACAATGAATATACATTATGCAGAGCTTTTCATAAGACAGTGACAACAAAATCCATGGATTCCTCAGCATACTTATCTATTAAACATAAGGCTCCTTAAATTATGTCAATTAACTCTAAGTCTGAATCTCTGTTAGATCCAAGATGGGTAGAATACAACCCATATAGGAATTGAGCTCACGTGCCCAGTTACAAATTGATTGAGACTTATCTTCGCCTTTACATCCATCCATCATAACCAAAACTGGCCGTCTCGCCTAGCCGTGGGAGAATACGTGCTCAATGCTCAACCTTCCAAGTCGATGAAAGGGAAAAGTCCCCATTCGAATTAGACCTTGGATACCTTCCGTAAGCACCCTTACATTTTGATTTTCCTCGTTTCGATTCAATCCCTCCACCATTAATTTGTGGACATTGCAGAAATGCTCAATCGCATCTACACCACAGCCATTACGGCCCACCAGGCTTTCTCTTTCGAGAAATCTAAGACCTATTTTGACACCTTTATGGCAGGGTATAGTTTGAACGAAAAGCATATTAGAGTCAGAGATTATATTAGAGTCAGCTATTATATTAGAGTCAGATACTATATTAGAGTCAGATACTATATTAGAGTCAGATTATATTAGAGTTGGAGAGTAGAGTACAGTACACTAGCAGTAATAACTTACTAGTAATAGTAAGAATTCAGTACTAGTAGTACAGTAGTAGATGGTGAGCTATAGTGTGTAGTAGTGTACTTTAGAATATGGGAGAAGGACATTCGCTTCCAAGCTGGCCAACAAGTCTTTATTGAAATAAACTGTCTAACCGGTTTTTCCAGATGCTAGGAATTCCCACGGCCGTCGGCCAACTGAAATATAAATGGGCAACATTCCCAGAGTTTGAGAACCAAGAACTCCACTACTTAATCTTAGATACTTATAAGTCTAATATAGATATCATCAATTAACTAAGAATATCCATAACACTGTTCGGGTGACTTCCTACTAATAGTAGCCGTTCAGAATACGCAGTCATCGTTAGGTCATCGTTCCTGGAAGATCCGATTAACTTAGAAGCCCGTTAGAACCTTATAATCCTTGCGAATACAGGTTTAAGGCCCAGGTCGCATAATAATTCTAACATTCGCCAAAACTCCGTTCGAAGTTCGTAGGACTTTACGAAATTGAAAAAAGCAGAGACACCTGTCAATTACCGTAGCTTGATAATCAGTTTTATCTAATAATATTTCATAAATAGCAATAGCTAATAACATAACTAAAGAAGAAAATAATGTATAAATTAAAATATAATCAGCAGCTTTATCTTTATTAGCAGCACCATATAATCCTTTCTATTTAATTATATCTATATATGTTATAAGCTTTTAGGATAACATATCCCAATATATACCTAATAAATATAGATACATCTTATACTATATTGATATATTCTATATGATATAGATACTTGTGATGCTGCCGCAATACAAAGGCAGCAATGTTTTCCACATCAGCCAGCTACGCCTACAAAAGACGATCTCTGAAGAGTACTTCACACCACTTCCAACCGACGTCGGTCTCAAACGCTATAAAGACGGCCATTATTAGGATTAGACAGCATAGGCTTAAAATACCCCAATAGGTAGATCACTACCTATGGTGGATCTGACACTACACTATATATGAAGATACTATATATATACTGTGGTAATGAACGCTGCGTACTGATATACTAGATTGCAGAGATATACTGACTACTGGAACAATCAAATACTAATAGTGAAAATAGTCGAAGTGGAGGAAATTTTGGGACAAAAAAAGGTAAGCCGTGGTTATTTTTATTTTAACATTACGCTGCAAACGTTCTGCAAAACATCCAAAGGGCTGAAACCATTACAGTACGAGCTGGAAATTTTCGTACAACCGCTCCACAGCTCTACTCTACCGGGACTACGTCCATTTGAATGTGGATTTACTTCTTATCAACAATCAAGATCAGCATTTAGTGTAGCTTTCATTTCAGTTGCTATATTATTCTTACCTTTTGATTTGAAGTCGTATTATCATAATCAATTAGATCATATAGTCAATAAATATCGTACGCTCAGAAACATGGTCTTCCTGCCGCCAATTAATTGGACTCGTGGCTGGGGAGATGTTAGATCCAAGATGGGTAGAAGACAACCCAATATATATGGATTGAGATCACGTGCCCAGTTAATCGGGAACCGATGCTACTACGCCCCCTTTCTCGGTTCACCGTTACTATACCCCTTCTCGGTTCACCGTTACTGCAGAAAATTTAATGGTGGCAGCGTGGCCTGTGGTTTTTTCCATTTGGATCACCATTGACCTATAGGAAGCAGAACACTTCAAAGGGCTTAATAGATATTGAGTAGACAATGAGACAGTACTTAGTGAGTACATAGTGAGTACTTAGTGTATAGTACTTAGTTCATAGTACTTAATCCATAGTACTTAGTGTATAACACTTAGTCCATAGTACTTAGTCTATAGTAATCAGTTTATAGTACTTACGTTATAGTACTTAGTTTATAGTACTTAGTGGTTAGTGAGTACTTAGTGAGTACTTAGTGAGTACTTAGTATATAGCATTTAGTATATAGCGTTCATAGTGGAAAGGTATACATGATAGCGAACATGACATTAGTATTATAAATAAAGTAGTCTTAGTCATAGTAATAGTCTTCAAGTATTAGCAGTAAGGTATAGTCGTAGTCATTGGCATAAGTGGTGTCATAATATAGATGTACATTACAGTCCGTAGTCACTAATTCAGTCAGTAGTCATTAACACAGTCTTGAAGTATTTGTTAGAACCGCCATGGGTAGACACACTACCCATAGAGGTATTTTCCGAGCCTACGAGTGCCGATAGTTCATCCATTCGCCACCGAATGACCGATTAGTCATCTCATCTCATCACCCCATCTCATTTTCCGTTTTTACCCGGTTTGTTTTTAAATAGTTCAGTTTCCTCCTTTTGAGGAATCTTTGGCGAATGTCATAGTAAACAGAGTACCTGACGTAACAAGAATCTAATAATAAGCATGCCAATGCTCTTTTCCCACACTTCCAGAATTATACTATTTTTAAAATAAATGAAATCTTCCGAACTGAAACAAATCCGAAACAAACCTGAAACACATAAAAGAGTAGTAGAGTAGAGTAGTAGATCCGCTTACTGAGGAATCATCAACGAATATAATTTCGATTAGGTAATTTTTACTTACTTACAAGAATCTAACAAGGCTCATTAAATTATATCAATTAACTCTAAGTCAGGATCTCGAGTGTTTCGGTTTTGTGGTAACGAAATTTGGGTCGTTCTGTTCTACACCGTACATGGTTAGAGTTTCTTATCTGGTCTCAAAGTACCAAAGACAAAGTATTCTTTGTTTAATAGTGGAGGCGGAGATAAGAAAGGAGTTGGTACAAGAGGGTAGTTTACATGAATCCGCGAGAGAAAGCACAGAAATCAACACAGTTACAAATCGGAATACAGACGGATTGGCAAATCAGATGATGCATTCAGTACAGTCCGTCAGGTTAGTTACCACTCCTTATAATTTTGATTAGATGCTCGAATACTGCAGAACATTAAAAAGCCCACAACCCAAAAAGTTCAATCTCAATCTATAATTCTGCGACATTTGTTCCTAGAAAATTGAAATAAAATTACCTATAAAATTTAGCAAATTAGGTTTTGTATTTTAGTTCCATAACGTAAGTCATGTTGGATAGTTGTGAATGTAGTAATAAGTTCTTAGCGAGGGTTTGGTATTACTTAAATAGTCTAATGGCTTTAATGTGAAAATTCAGGCATTTCTTTTCTAATACTCAATGGCTCCCACGAACGGTTATTCTATAAAATCTGGAGTAACTTTGATTTCAACTTCCTCATTGAATAATTTCTAATACCTATAATATATGAATTTAATTTTATAAAAGTAAGAAAAGAGTAAATACAGAGAGTGAAAAGGGGAGTGAAGGGAGTAATTGGCTGTGCCTGCACATAAGCCACACACCGCCAGTTACTACCGTCCTTTCCCTAAAGAGACAATTCCTTGCGTCTTTCCCCTCGTGGCCATCACGTGGGCTTATGAAGGATCTAGGAAATGTGCCCGTCATAATGGACGGTGAACGGCTCGTGGGGGTGCCCACCTGGAACCTCTGGGTGCAAAACGTGCTGGTCACGTGGACAAAGAGACAATAATCTACAACGAAAGAAACATCCACCACCATTTCCGCCACACGTCCAACAAATCCGTTATTTTGCCTTGAACAACTGCCACTCCGATTCAGTCTCGGTGCTTCGACTCAACCACTCGTAAAATGCCTTTTTATCTGGCTCCTGGGACAAGTGTAGTCGTGAATGGGACATTAATACGGGCCAGATCTCGAACTTATACTCCGGGAGTACGGGTCAAGTCTCCAGTATAAGCCACAGGGCTATATTATTAGAAAACCAGTCTAGTGTATCGGTAGTATAGAGTAGTATAGAGTAGCAGAGAATTAAAATCTTAGCCCATAAGAAAATAGAATATTAGAATACTAGTATATTTTATAGAGTAGTATGTATAGAGTAGTTTAGATAGAGTAGTTTGTATAGAGTAGTTTGTATAGAGTAGTTTGAATTGAGTAGTTTGTATAGAGTAGTTTGTATAGAGTAGTTTGAATTGAGTAGTTTGTATAGAGTAGTTTGTATAGAGTAGTTTGAATTGAGTAGTTTGTATAGAGTAGTTTGTATAGAGTAGTTTGAATTGAGTAGTTTGTATAGAGTAGTTTGTATAGAGTAGTTTGAATTGAGTAGTTTGTATAGAGTAGTTTGTATAGAGTAGTTTGAATTGAGTAGTTTGTATAGAGTAGTTTGTATAGAGTAGTTTGAATTGAGTAGTTTGTATAGAGTAGTTTGTATAGAGTAGTTTGAATTGAGTAGTTTGTATAGAGTAGTTTGTATAGAGTAGTTTGAATTGAGTAGTTTGTATAGAGTAGTTTGTATAGAGTAGTTTGAATTGAGTAGTTTGTATAGAGTAGTTTGTATAGAGTAGTTTGAATTGAGTAGTTTGTATAGAGTAGTTTGTATAGAGTAGTTTGAATTGAGTAGTTTGTATAGAGTAGTTTGTATAGAGTAGTTTGAATTGAGTAGTTTGTATAGAGTAGTTTGTATAGAGTAGTTTGAATTGAGTAGTTTGTATAGAGTAGTTTGTATAGAGTAGTTTGAATTGAGTAGTTTGTATAGAGTAGTTTGTATAGAAAGAAGAGAGGTTTTGGATGGAAAAGATACTCTGCATAGGGAGTGTGTAAAAAGTGCACATTTCCATTCGAGTTACTTTTTCTCTCAACTCTTTTGATCCGTTCAAAACCTCTCGGTTGCATTAGTACG
The DNA here is from genome assembly GCA_002370145.1 of [Candida] ipomoeae. NCBI lineage: Eukaryota > Fungi > Ascomycota > Pichiomycetes > Serinales > Metschnikowiaceae > Metschnikowia > [Candida] ipomoeae. The sequence continues at coordinate 44,738 of NKZK01000580.1, read as the reverse complement.
TCTCCAGATGATACTAAATTGAACACATTCACCAACATAGAGCTTGGTGGGTCATTTTTGAATTCATACTAATTTTACTTAGCACTTTTCCACTTCTATCCTCTCTACTATCCTCCATAGAAAACAGAGTGTGAGTAATCAACAATGTAACACTATCCTCAGGTAGATAAATTAAGGGAGTAGATACAGTAGGGTAGTAGACAAAGGGAAGGAAAAACATGGTAAAGTAAGTGAAGTACGGTGGTGGCAGGATGTGTCAATAGGTCATTGAGAATGGGTCAATTGCTTAGGAATGAAATGTCATTAAACTACCAACCCACATATAACCTTTTTTTTGATTCTGGTAGATTTATAACTAAAAGAAGAACGGTCTGTTAAGAAGTAATTCATCCCTTTATGTGTGGCCACTCCCATTGGACCGCATAAATCCACATGTATCACTTGCAAAGGATGAGTCACTTTCGTGTTTGACGTAGATTGCTTTCCTGGTGTGTAGGTATTCCGCATTCCACCTTTACCAGCATATTCTTGCAACTTGTAGATGTAATCCACAAGGTTCAATCCAATTGAGTTTTCCCCGATTTCCAAGTTCATTCTCTAAAATCATTTAACCAGTTCTTAAAGTTATTAAACCCTTTTAACCCATCAGATTTACTTTGATCGGTTTTGCTGCCCCTATTGTACCCAAAAAAAACATTCAATTTGCACTTGCAAGAAGCCAGAGCTGCACACAGGAGGAGAACTCTTAAGAAACTCGCTGGTAGAATTGGTCCATTTAAATGCCAGTGCAATATTAGCGAGGGTAATAGCAAATAGTATAAACAACATCTTTTTTATATAATACCCAAACTGTTATGTTCTTTAATACATTTATGCCTAACTAAAACTATGTTCGTTGATGGTTCCTCAAGAAGAGGAACCGGAGCGGCTTATATAACTTTGAGAGAAACGTGGCATCGAAAAACTCTCCACTAGAACAATGGTAAGGAATGTTCTAGAATATTCAAAAGAGCCATCGTAGCATTTCGTGCATCGATGGCTGTGACACAGCGTTTGGAATGGCCATTGTTACGATCGGACAGAGTAGGCTTCATGATACCTCTATAGGCAGGTCCCTGCCTATGGTCTAACACAAACTCATAGATGTATATAACTCTTGTCTAGCAATTGATACCCAAACAAAATTAAATCATACCTTGGGGGCCAGCTTAAAGTTTTGTTGGGTATAGAAAAACCTCATAGCAAAAAAGAGAAAAATAACTTCACAGAATTAGCTTACCCAAATAAAAAACACCTTATCGAATCTTTGAAAAATTGCTTCGCCCACAAACCTATAAAACATTAAATTTAGTATAATCCTAACCCACACCCCATATAGCTAGCCATTCCCTTTGGGGCCTTTTCTGCCCGTTTCCCACACATTTGTGCCGTGCACTCCAAACACAAGCACACGTTATCACAGTGGTTGAGTTGATGGAACAATGCATTAAACTTGGATGTCTTCTCTTTTTTCTTGTCTTCCTTCTTCTTCTCCTTCTCCTTCTCCTTCTCTGGAACTGTGGCTACTTCCACCTCCGGAGTCTTTTCTTCCAACCTTTATATTCTCTTGGATTATCTTCTCTTGCCTCTTTTGGCCTTGTCTTCTTCTTCTTCTTCTTCGGACTTCCTCTTTGGACTTCCTCTTTGCATTGCCGATTAGTGCTTCAAACACATCACTGTGTGTGACGATTTCCTCACTCAATGCTTCAAGGGCCTCTGCACTGTATATGGAGAAGGTTCGGGGGGTTAACAATTTGCTGATTGCATGGCAGTTTTCTTCCTTTCTGGCCCAACCTAGAGGCCACTTGCCAAACCGGTGGTTGCGGTTGTTGATGTTGCAATACTGGTATGAAACTGACATGCGACAGATCACACAAGTTCAGAAGTTCAGATCACACAAGTTCAGATCACACAAGTTATCGTCGTCTTCCTATTTATACTTGATATAATCTTTTGGCCCATAATATTATGTTTTCTCAGCAACTCAACTTTTATCCATCACTCGACCGTTGGAAAAATTTAACAGGGGGATCCAGAGACACAATGGTTATTGAGAATGTCATTGGGTTATTGAGATCATCAATGGATGGAATTCGGAATATGTCAATGAGTTATTGAGAATATCAATGGGACATTCAGAATATGTCAGTGACTGAGAACATGTCAGAAGGAATGAAAGTGTCAATGAATTATTGAGTTATCCATATTGACTTCTTCACAGTGATTTCCATATTGATCTCTACATTGATCTCCATACTGAACCGTCTATATTGACCACTTTATATTGGCTACTTCATATTGACCTGTTCATATTGACCTGTTCATAGTAATCTCTATATTGAACCGTCTATAGTGATCTCCATATTGATCCCTATATTGAACCGTCTATATTGGTTGATTGATCTCGTATCGACTATTTAATATCGGTCTATACATTTTTGATCTCTATATTGATCTCCATCTTGATTACTTCATATTGACCACTTGATCATTGGCACTTAAAGATTGGCATTGAACTGCATATTTCCAGGACTCCATACTGACCACTTCATACATTGATAAATTCGTCTCAAATTAAGTAATTTCTAATATTACTTGTAGAGTTATTTATATAATAGATATAAATACTAATAATATTTTATAGGTACTGGAAAGAATAAATAGACTCTAAAGGCTATAAAGACTTACTAGAGAATTACCAGAGAACCGGAGACGAAGAGAGACTGGAGACCAGAGAGAAGAAAAGAGAGAAGGATATGACAGGGAATAGAAAGTAGAGACTAGAGACCTGCTGTCCCAGTGTTCCGATGTCGTAGTGTTCACAGAGACTTGTCTAAAGACTTAGAGACTCAGACTCAGACTCAGACTCAGACTCAGAGACTCAATACGACTGTCTCAAGAAGACTGGCTTTAGAAAATAATCACAGTGGAGAGAACTGCCTTGTGTAAAGACTTTTGAAAAACTTTCTTAAAGACTTGTCCAGTTTCCTCAGTCGAATATCCCCAGTAGATTTTTGAGAATATGCCGGTGTCTGGACTGTCTCTCAATTCTTTCGATTGTCAATGGTCAATTCTCTGGGAACTGGTTTTCAGATGGATAGAGATTTGGTAGATGATTGAGAAGAACAGTTGAGGTGAGGTCTGATCAAGAGTCCTTGAGTCTTTGAGTCTTTGAGTCATTGAGTATGACTTTGAAGTCTGCGGTTCTAGTCTGAGACTGGACTTTAGGCCTTGAATGAATACTGTATCCAGTACACCTATACCGGGATACCTATTTTTTTATATCCTTTATTCAAGGATATATCTTTATGCCCGCTTTCGGAGGGATTTGGTGATTAGGTACAGGAATTAGATGACTCTTACACCTGCATATACCAATATGTCGTGCGCCACCCAGATGCGACACCGCGCTTAGTCACCGCCTTCCCCTTTCGGCACCCACCAAACTTCTCCTCCAATGTTTTCCCGTAAGTTATCCATGGCCACCAAAGCCCCCCGTCACTTGGTGAGTATTTCCCAGCTCAGCAATGCTGAGTTCAATGCCTTGGTCTCCAAAGCAATGCACTACAAAAACATCGTAAAGAAAAACCACCAGCCCTCCATCCAGGAAAACCACCAGAAGTTACTTGGAAAGCTCGTGGCACTTCTTTTCTCCAAGAGATCCACACGGACCCGAATCTCGTCTGAAGGAGCAGCTGCCCATTTTGGTGCCCAGCCCATGTTCTTGGGAAAAGACGATATCCAATTGGGAGTCAACGAATCCATGTACGACACCACCCGCGTGATACTGTCAATGACCTCGTGTATCTTTGCCCGGGTCAACAAACACCAGGACATCTTGGATCTTTGTCAGCACTCGTCCGTGCCCATTATTAACTCTCTATGCGACATGTACCACCCTCTACAGGCGATCACGGATATCATGAGCATTAAGGAGGCGTTTGGGAAAACCGAGGGTCTCAAACTTGCATGGATTGGAGATGCCAATAACGTTATTAATGATTTGGCCGTGGCTGCTCTTAAGGCAGGCATCTCTGTTTCCATTCTGGTTCCTCCGGGAGTGGATTTTGATCCTGCAGTCAAGCACACGGCGCAACAAGTTGCACAAGAATCTCACTTGCAGTTTGAGATCGTGCACGATCCACTTCATGCCCTTGAGAATGCAAATGTCATTGTCACGGATACTTGGATTTCCATGGGGCAAGAGGATGAGAAGGCACTGAAATTGAAGCAGTTTGCGGGGTACCAGATCTCCTTAGATATGCTTCTGCGGGGCCAGGTCAGTAGCGATTGGCGCTTCATGCATTGCTTGCCCAGACACTCCGAGGAGGTGGCGGACGATGTGTTTTACCACGAAAACTCCATCGTTTTTGAGGAGGCCGAGAACCGTTTATATGCGGCCATGGCCGCCATCGACGGCTTTGTGCTTAATAATGGCGACCTTTTGAAATAGACCCTTTTAGTATTAATACACGCAAAATCTTACATTGGCCCGCAGCCGCCCGCAGGCGCCTGCATACACTTGCTTCAAGTTGCTTGCTGAAGTTTCACAAAACAACATTAGGCCGCGCACGCCCGATGGGTACAATGTCGCGCATGATTAATTTGCGAGATGATCTGCGTGCGATATTGCGTTCGGGAATGGTGCGAGATTGCATTTGAGATTGCGTTCTAGAAATTGCGTGATATTTGGACTTGCGCATTTTCGGTGCGCGCACTCCCGGGCGTCGCACGCAAAGAAAAATTGGATTTCAAAATGTCCGACCGAATGGGCCGCGCACGACCTCGGCTCGGAAAAACCTTTCTCGATGAAAGCGAGCCGCATGCACGGCGCGCTTTGTGTTCTCCTGCACATAGAGCGCTGAGTAAGTGTCTTAATGCGCATATTTGAGATGACAGGCGCGCCATGACATCACACCAATAGCAACTGCAATAGTAATCTCAGAGAATGTATTCCCAATCGGGAAATAAGTGGTCCTGCATGCACCCCCAACATACCCAGGCAATTAAGTGCCACTCTGGCCCTTTTTCGGCGCCAGAAAAAACCCCAGTGTTGGCATCGCCTCCAGTGCCCGGCCCATCGGGAAGCCAAATCGGCCCCATATCGCGGAATAACAGTTTGTCCGATTAGCCGCGGTGCGCATGCAGGCGCCGCATTTTTCGGACCCATGGCTACTATTGCTCCGCTCAGCAAGCCTCTTATAAGATGCCCCCGGCCGCCGCAACCGCACTCTTGTAGCCCTCACCTTCTTCCCTCTTCCTTTTTTAACCTCTTCCCCTTTTTTCCCTTTTTTTTTACCTTTCTTTTCCTCTTGCAATGCTGGAAAACGAAATGACCTCTCGAACAGCTACTGCTTCGGACGATGCTGAGTCGTTCAAAGAAAAGAGCCACGAAAATGGGCATGGAAACGGCGCTGAAAACGACGCTGTCTTGAACCCTAACGCCGGAACCGACGCCGACGCCGAAAACGGGCCCCAATTCCGCCAAAAAAAGGCCCTGGAGTACATCTTCATCTGCTCGCTCTGTATATTGATTGCATTTGGAGGCTTTGTCTTCGGTTTTGATACTGGAACCATTTCTGGGTTTGTCAATATGGACGACTTTTTACGCCGTTTTGGCCAGCGTCATCTACTGGGAGAATACTATTTATCTGAAACCAGAACTGGTTTGATGGTGTCCATCTTTAACATTGGATGCGCAGTGGGTGGTATCTTCCTCTCCAAGTCCGGAGACATTTGGGGCAGACGTGTAGGAATTATGATGTCGATGGTGATCTACGTGGTGGGAATTATTATCCAGATTGCCAGTATTGATAAATGGTACCAGTACTTTATTGGACGGTTGATTACTGGTTTGGCCGTGGGTACAGTATCGGTGCTCAGTCCTCTTTTCATTGGAGAATCTGCACCCAAACACTCGAGAGGAACGCTTGTTTGTTGTTTCCAGTTGAATGTGACCTTGGGGATCTTTTTGGGGTACTGCACGACTTATGGAACCAAGAAATATTCCGATTCCAGACAATGGAGAATCCCCTTAGGTTTATGTTTCGCCTGGGCAGGCCTTTTAATTGCTGGAATGGTGTTTATGCCTGAATCTCCACGTTATTTGATTGAAAAACAGAAATTCGACGAGGCAAAGGCTTCTATTGCCAAATCCAATAAGGTATCGGTGGAAGACCCTGCCGTTTATGCAGAAGTGGAGCTTATCCAGGCCGGTATTGACCGTGAGGCCATGGCAGGAAGTGCAGGATGGAAGGAATTGATTACTGGTAAACCCAAGATGTTGCAAAGAGTGATTTTGGGCATTGTTCTTCAATCCATCCAGCAATTGACCGGAAACAACTACTTTTTCTACTACGGCACGACCATCTTTAAAGCCGTGGGAATGCTGGACTCGTTCCAAACGTCCATTGTATTGGGAATCGTCAACTTCGCCTCCACCTTCGTGGGCATTTTTGCCATTGAACGCATGGGCAGACGCTTATGTTTGTTGACCGGGTCCGCATGTATGAGTGTGTGTTTCTTGATCTACTCCATCCTCGGGTCCGTGGACTTGTACATCGATGGCTACTCCAACGAACTCTCCAACACTAGAAAACCCACGGGAGACGCCATGATCTTCATCACGTGTCTCTTCATCTTCTTCTTCGCCTCCACCTGGGCCGGCGGAGTGTACTGCATTGTTTCCGAGACTTACCCATTGAGAATCCGGTCCAAGTCCATGGCTGTGGCCACGGCTGCCAACTGGATGTGGGGATTTTTGATCTCGTTCTTCACGCCGTTCATCACCAACGCCATCCACTTCTACTACGGCTTTGTGTTCACCGGCTGCTTGATCTTCTCGTTCTTCTACGTGTACTTCTTTGTGCGCGAGACCAAGGGTCTTTCGTTGGAGGAGGTGGACGAGTTGTACGCCACGGACATCAAGCCCTGGAAGACCTCGGGCTGGGTGCCTCCGAGTGCCGATGATATGGCCCACAGCACGGGCTACGCCGGCGAAGCTAAGCCTTCCCAGGCCCACGTGTCCTCCGCATAAGAAAACTGTCCTTTTTACTAACATAAGACAGACATACGTTCAATAGCACTAAGGTATGACATTAGATATAGGATTAAGATACAGACATACGTTAAATAGCACTAAGATATGACATTAAATATAGGATTTAGATATAGACATACGTTAAATAGCACTAAGATATGACATTAGATATAGGATTAAGATATAGACATCTTGATGTAACATAAGCCAGAGAAGGTTTTAAGTCTGAACACATTATTAAGATCTTCAAGAGATGCTTTTCTATGACTACTATGTGTGTCTGACTACTATGTCTGTCTGACTACTATGTCTGTCTGACTACTACTACTACTTCAGTGCTACTTTTAGCTCTACTTCCAGTTGTAGTTGAATTCTACTTATGATCAGGTACTATTTCTTTCCTATACTACAACTAGTTCTGTTTTACTTCCAGTCCTTTAGCTCTAGTTATAAATGCATATCTAGACGCAGTCTCAGTGCTATAGGTCTGGTCTTGTACCTCTTCCAGTTCCAGTCTTATAATTCTATAACTTTCTGTTCAAGCCTATAGTTCTATAATCCTTAGTTCTATATCCTATGGCTCTATAATCCTTAGTTCTATAATCCTTTAGTCATAGTTTTATACTCTAGTCTTACAGTTTTAGGTGTATGCCACTGTTCTATAGTTTATCTCAGACATATTATAATCTGTTATATATATATGTTTATTCATAGGCTACTTGTCTATAAATTTTGTTCGGAGAAATTTTTGTAGTGTGTTAGGTCATTGAGTAGTAGTTCATTGAGTAGTAGTTCATTGAGTAGTAGTATTGTGTAGTAGTGTGTTGAGTAGCGTAAGTGGCTCAAGGGTTCAGTGGGTCAGTGGTACAGTAGTATAGTATACTTAGGGATAGTAGTAGTTCATTGAGTAGTATACCTAGTGATACACTCACATAATATACTCACATAATACACTCACATAATGCCGTAAAGGATGGTTTTAGAGGTTAGAGTATGGCGGGTGTGAAGGTATGGAGTAGCTATGGCAGTCTTGGTACATTGGACAGTCGCACCATGTACCCAAGGATAAGCCCAAGAACATAAAAACCCCACTTTATGATAACTATTACCTCTGATTTTTTAGAACACATTTTATACCCGGCCTACGGTCGACATTATATAGCATTGTATTTTAGTAGATTATATAAGATAATTGATATGATCATATAAATAGACATTGACTATTTGTCAATCGTAATAAAAAATTTCCGAAAATATACTGCATTATTTTATGTTGGTGTATCTACTGTACTTTATCTCATATGGGTACATCTAGTGGTATATTTACTGTAATCTGTAGTATCCTTGGGATTAGTAGTTCATCGAGTAGTAGTAGAGTTAGCGATATGGTGGTTTATCGAGTAGTAGTATATTTAGTGGTATAGTTAGTGATTTTTCTAGTTCTAGGGGGTACGGAATTATCAGCGATATAGGATAAATTGCAGAAGACGAAGATAGGACAAAGGCAAATCCAGAAGACAAGACATGGGATATAACATAAGACATAAGACATAAGGCGAAGACAAAACATAAGAGACAAGTACACAAGACAAATACACAAGACAAAGACAAAGACATCAGACTTGTAAAACATTGTAGACATTGTAGAAATTGTAGACAAAAAACATAGGACTTGTGAGACATTTCCGACATCAGAAATACAAGACATAAGACCAGTAAGACAAGACTTTTTAGACGTGTTAGACGCTTTTGACATAAGAAACAAATGTGGCATACAGGATATATGAGACAAACAACATTTCAACCGTGAATCAAGACATAAGACGTAGGATATGTAAGATATAGAAGACAAGATATAATATATAATACATACGACCTGTAAGATATATACCTTCCAGACATGAGACAAGATATAAGATATAAGACAATACAAGATATAAGATATAAGACAATACAAGATATAAGATATAAGACAAGACATATATGACGGTCTAGCTATACCACATAAGACGTGAATGTCGTGGGAGAATACGTGCTCAAGGCACAGCCTTCCACGTCAATTCAAAGGAAATCCCCATTCGAATGAGACCTCAGACTTATTTTGGCCGGAACCACAAGGCCATTCGCTTCCAAGCTGGCCAACATGTCTATCTACACTACACTACACTAATCTGTCCAACTGGTTTCCCAGACAATCTCCCTGCTACCAATTAAATGGATTCGTGGCTGGGGGATGTTAGCTTCCATATGCGTAGTGCTCTACCCATACAGGGATTGACGTAAGATTTGGTTCGCCGTTGCTACGCCCCTTTGATTGCTCACCTGCAGAATATTTAAAGATGGCCGATTTCTCTTCCTGAGGAATCATCAACGAATATAGTTTCGATTACGCATAAATGTACTAAAGAACATAACACTGTATGATATATAAAACAAGGCGTAGAGTATTAAGGCATTATATCAGATATAGGATATAGGACAGAAAATCTCTAAGACATGACATAAGATATAGGATATAGGATATAAACCTGTAAGACGAACCACATACGATATATAGTGTTAGATTCTTGTTGTAACGTTAAGTACTAAGTTATCTTTATTCGTTGATGATTCCTCAAAAGCAGGAATCGGAGCTGCTTATATAACTGTTCAAAAGAAGGGAAGGCTGAGTAGGAGGCTGACTAGAAGGCTAAGTAGAAGGCTGACTAGAGACTAAGTAAAAGGCTGACTAGAAGGCCTTACCTATGGTGGATCTGACAAGTAGATCACTACCGAAGGTAGATCTGACATATAGCATGTATGAGACATATGATACTTCTGACATAAACATCTGACATAAGATTTGTGGGAGAAGAGTTTTAGATATGCAGAATTATGAACCTTCAAACAGGTAACACAAAGACGAAGACATAAGACGAACACCTACAGATGTGTAAGATGTAGACATATACGACATTTAAGCCTGTAAGTCGCTTTAGACTACTATAAACGACAAAAATAAGATTAGAGTCAGAGACATATAAGTGAACGAAGTCAGACCGATCTTGAGATCTTTAAAAAAAGTAACTGGACGAGTCCGGATTTGAACCGGAGACCTTTCCCATGCTAAGGGAACGCGCTACCAACTGCGCCACACGCCCATTTCCTTTTTGGGAAAACACTCGGTTTTTTAGGTTCTCTTTTTTCCTATTTTTTCTACTTGAAGCTAGAATAAGTCTTGAGTAGATAAAGTCACATCATTAAACTCCCATAATTCAAATGAAAGCTAACCAATCAAAACTCGGACCTACGAGGCTGTTGCGTGCTCAATTTTTAATATGGTGTACAGGTTTTTAGAGTTTGTGTGTACGGATGTTGATGTACTAATGTGGATGTACGGGTTTTCAATTTCAAGTGTACGAATTTGTGGTGTACTGATCTCCCCACTAAACCATCGAAACCTACACCATGCTGGCCCACACGACGCTCTACGTCAACAATATCAATGAAAAAGTCAACCCCAACAAGCTCCGGTACGTCCTACAAAAACTCTTTGGGCGGTACGGCCACGTAGTCGACATTTCGGTGTCACCTGCACTCCGCATGAAAGGCCAGGCCTTCATCACATACGAAAGCAGCCAATCATGTGTAAAAGCACTCTCCAAGCTCCAGAACAGGCCCATGTTCAAAAAACCCATCCATATCGCCCGGGCAAACCAAGATTCCGACGAGTACAGGCGACAGGTTGGGGATACGGCTGGAATCGAGAAAAGAAAGCAAATCAAGGCGGAAAAAATGGCCCACGCAAAGGAAAACAAGGCCAGCGACCTGAAACTCCCCTTCACGAAAGCCCAGGTACGTTCGTGGACCGCTCTTCCTCCAAACAGCACGTTGTTGTACCAGAATGTGGCGGAAAGTCAGTTTGGAGAGGGGATTTTGGAGTCGCAGTTTGGGGGGTTCAGTGGGTTTGTCAAGGTCCGGCCTGTTCCATTTAGAAAAGTGGCGTTCATTGATTTTGTAGATGAAAGCCTGGCCACCGCTTGTCTCCAGGGCTCAAAACCGTCGCTCAGTCCATCAACGCTTCTTACGTACGCCAAGAAGTAGAGGATTTTGGAGTGGATATAGGAAGACGTTTTTAGGATTTTAAGGATTTAGGGAGACGTTTTTGGGGTTTCAAGGTTTTAGAGGAGAGGTTAGCATATTGGAGATCGTACCTTGGGTAAGTCTGAGAAGGGAAGAAGGTTCTTAAATGTTCTTAAAAAGCATTTGAGAAGATAAGAAAGAAGGTGGAAGATGTGTTAAGGATGGCGGAGAAAAGCGAGTCGGAAGTCGTGGAAGAGAAGAATGCCAAGGTGTTTTCTACGCTACTTACGGGTTTGAACCGTACATTACCATTTGCAAACCTCTCAAGGAGCCATACTGGGTTTACTTGAACACATTATACAAAATCACCCACTCCACCAACTTCAGTACCTTCGTGCAGGCCTTGGTTTTGGTTCATCAAATTGTCACACAGCAGGAGGAGTACTTCTACTGTATTAAAGATTATGGTGAATACTGGATTGAAGATTATGGACTCATTTTTATTGGTGGAGAATGGACTCATATTTATTGATGGGTTATGGACTCATACTGGGTTGATGGATTATTGCAGGTACTGTCATTACAGTTACTACAGTGTTACTACAAATACTGTCAGCTTTACAAAGTGTTACTGTGTTACTGTGTTACTACAGAGCTACTACAATTAATACAGAGCTACTGAGTACTACTGAGTTACTAGTTATCCAGTACTACAGTTTGGTCGATTATGGAGACATTCTGTATTGATGGGTTATGGTGGGTACTTATGCAGTATTGACAGATTAAGTTATAGTTCTGAGGCTTATAAACCCACTGTATTGACAGATTATGGTGGGTAGTCATGCTTTCGGATTAAGGACTCATACTATATTGGCAGATTATGGACTCATACTGAATTGGTGGATTATGGTGGGTACTTTTTCTGTATTGCAGATTATGGACTCATACTGTACTTTCGGATTAAGGACTCCATTGTATCGACAGATTATGGTGGGTACTTCTTTTTTATTGACTTATTATGGTGGGAACTTCTGCAGTTTAGTGGATTATGGACTCCTTCTTTATTGCAGATTATGGACTTATACTTTATTGTAGATTATGGACTCATATTTATTGACAGATTAAGGTACAGTATTGAGGCCTATAAACTTATACTGTATTTTCGGATTATGGACTCATACTCTATTGACAGATTATGGTGGGTACTTCTAAAGTTTGGTGGATTATGGACTCATACAGTATTTTCGGATTTAGGACTAATTGAATTGACGATTATGGACTCATACTGGGTTGGTGGATTATTGCAGGTACTGTCATTAGAGTTACTACAGTGTTACTACAGTGTTACTACAGTGTTACTACAGTGTTACTACAGTGTTACTTCAGTGTTACTACAGTGTTACTACAGTGTTACTACAGTGTTACTTCAGTGTTACTACAGTGTTACTACAGTGTTACTACAATTACTGTCAGCTCTACGAAGTGTTACTGAGTTACTGAGTTACTATGTTACTGTGTTACTACTGTTACTACTGTTACTACAGAGCTACTAAGTATTACTGAGTTACTAGTTATCCAGTTACTACAGTTTGGTCGATATTGGACTCCTTTTTTATAATAAGGTGGATAATGGACTCATTTTTATTGGTGAATTATGGACTCATTCTGTATTACAAAATATGGTGGGTACTGGGTCTATGTGCATCTAGGTTCAAAGTGTGCACCAATTGATGATAATTCAACCTTTTTGAAAGAAAAAAAAAGAAGAAGAAGAAGAAGAAGAACTTTCCTCCCCGGTGCTACTGCTTTGTTGTGTTACTCTATGATGATACTCAATGACACTAGCTCTCATGCTATGATATATACACTAGACTGTTAGATCCACTATAAGTAGGACACTACATATAGAGGCATTATGAAGCCTACGACGTCCGATCCTAACAATGGTCATTGCAAACGCCGTATCACGGCCACCGGCCATCAACGTACAAAGTACTATGATGCCCTTTTCGAATATACCAGAACAATCATCACCATTGTTCTACAAGAGAGTTTTTCGAACGCCACGTTTCTCTCAAAATTATATAAGCCACTCCGGCCCCTCTTCTTGAGGAACCATCAACGAATACAAGTTTAGGCTAACAAACGTTATTAAAGAACATAACAGACGATAGGATATAGTAGTCCAGTATAAAGGTAGAGTATAGTATAGTAGACTGTATTAGAGTATAGTATAGTATAGTAGACTGTATTAGAGTAGAAGATAGTTGACTAGACCAGAGTAGGATGGAATGTGAAGAGTCTTCCCGGTCGGACTCAGGGAAAACTGGTTGAATAGGCGACGCTGTTGTCAACTACTTAAGTTGCTCGATTTCCTTCTTTTGAGGAATCATCAACCAACAAAAGTAACTTAGTACATGAACGTTTCACAAGAATCTAACAATATGTAGATATTATATTTCCCTAATAAAAGATCCTAACTAAATATATATACATTCCCACTAGACTTGACAATACTCTCCTACCGTCTACTTTACTGGCTACTATATTAACCATTCCATGGATAATCAATGTATAGTCTACTAGTCTTCTGCCCTTTTTTTAGACTTACTGCTCGTGCTCCAATAATCATAGTCCACAAGCTGAATCTTGTCAGCACTTGTTACAATGGCAAGACACGTTGACGCTTACCAATATTGAACATTATGGAATTTATATTAGGAGCTACAGTTACATTATTAAGATACGATTTTGAGCCCAGACCCAAAATTCAACTATTATACACCTTTTAAAAAGGCCACAATAAAGCTTTAGCTCTGAAATTTGGTCATTCTGATCTCCGGAAATTCAGCTTTCGACTCATACTATTTTCATCAATATATCACCGAAAAAGGGTGCTTTACGTTGATCCTTTTTCTGCTGACCTTGCCTGGTGTACAGGTCTGTTCGTAGTATGGTCTCCCACCGCCTTACTTCTTAAAAATCGTGCTCTACTTAATCTCTACAATTATATGAATGAACGAAGTAAATTAGTATAAAATATCATGGGCCTGCAAGATCTTCCTCAACCGGTCGACCTCGGAAGTCAACTCGGCCTTGGACTTGAGCAACTCCTCGACCTTCAGCTCCAACTGGCCCATTCTCTCCATCTTACGAGCACGCGACCGACGAGCAGCCTCGGTGTTCCGGGCTCTCTTCATCGACACCGGGTCATCGTTGTTGGCCTCCACCGGCATCAAAGGCTGGCTTCTCTGCTTCTTGCTGTAAGAAACACAGCCCAAATGGTCCACCGCCTTTCTCTTGACAGCAGCACCAATCTCAAGGGAGAGCTCATCGTTCATCATTGGAGTCGGAAGCATTGGCTTGACTGGCATGGTCTTGACCATGGCTTCAGGCTCAGCCTTCACGACAGGAGCAGGGATGAAGTCGAACGACTTCTTAAAGTCATCGCCCAACAAGTCATCCAAGGCCTCGTCGGGGCCATTTTTCTGTTCTTCTTCCTCGTGCTTGAACAAAGACACCCAGTCATCCTTGGAGTTGACCTTGACGCCATCAATGGCAAAGTCCAACTCGTCAAACATTGGAGTCTCAGTCATGGCCAGATCAAAGGTATCAAGGTTCAGCGAGAACACGGAGTCCAACACATCGGTGTGGACAAGAATTGGCGAGTCGTCCATATTATCATTAGCCTGGAAGTTGGCTGCAGGCAATTGGCACGACAACTCATCCATGGTCTCTGTCTTAGGGACCACAGACGACTCCCTTGGGAGGTCCGATTCGTAAGAATCATTGTACATCACGACTTGAGCAGACATAGACAAGATTCTAGAAAAAAGGGGTAATGAATTATAACGTTTAACGTAAATAATTAGCAAAAAAAAATAAAAAAAAAATAACGAAAAGAAACGAGTTCAACGATTTCTGAGATTCAAAAATAGACTTTGGTTTGGTTCTGTTTTAAGCGGATTCTGTTTTAAAACAACGACTAGTAGTTTGTGGTGGCACACCATATTGTAGAAATGGATTTATAGTAGCATATTGAAGGGGGAAACGAACTTTCGGATTCAAAGTTATCAAGGGGATTTTGATAAGACACTTGTTTGATATTTTTTTTTCAAAATGGAAAAAACGACCTAGACTGACGTAAAGATTTAAGCACACATTGTAAAAATGACTATGAAGTAAAAATATGGGGAAATAAGCAGAATAGGAAAGTGGTGGTGGAAGGGAGAAAAAGAGAGCGGAGGGCGGCCCTATATATAGGCGCGAGAAAAAATTTTCTTGTCCTTCATGCGGGCCGTTTTCGGGCGTGCGCGCGCTAAGCGCGCGCTTAGCGCGCGGCATCCGAGTCCGATCTACCGCATTGAGAAGGTGAGTCATGTTTATATGCAGGTTTCCGCGTTTATATGCAGTACCGCACAATCCCGTACCTTCCTCCGTTTACCCATTGACTTCATTGATCCCTTTGACTCCATTGACCCCATTGACCACCACCACCATAAATCGCCATTGATCCGCCATTCAATGATTTAGCCACGTCATCTAGCCATGCAGCCCCCAGTATATGCAGGCTGGGGTATTATACACAGGAGGGCGTTCTTTGGATGCATCTGATTGGAGACTCTTTCGCTGACAGACTCTTTCGCTGACGGCACTGCAGGAGCGGAATTAATTGGGCTGATTAATAAGCGTTTCGGGCGCACGCTCGCTTCAAGAGCACGTGACCTGGTCTGGTGACTTGGCCTAGTGACTCAGACTGCAAAAACCCAGAAACTCCAGATTTGGAATCTCAATAACTCAAATTTGGAATCTCAATAACTCAAATTTGGGATCGCAATGATTCGGTGGTTCTGGAACTCAACAATTGAGCATTTAAAATTGCATGAATCCTGATTATTGAGGCACTGCACTTAAGCCTCCGCTGGCCCCGATCTCACCTTTACATGCAGGTGTTCCGGGCCAGCATCTAGATCACTGCAAAGTAGTCCCACCAAATCAGTATACGGCATCACCATCACGGCATCACCGTCACGACATTAAGAGTATCACCAGTATCTGCATCGCGACATTGTAACAAAGAAACGATGACATCCGGCATATAACCATGTCACCAATGGGATCCTTTTAACTTCACGACATACGACATGCATGGTACACCCCATCAATATACTGGGCCGCATGAAAATCTTGAACCTCTGCTTTCCACTTTGCTTGAACCCCTTGCTTTTTCACTTTGCTTGATCACTTCCCCGGTTTGAACCATTTGGGCAACCCTTTGGAAAGCTTCTTGGGTGCAGGAGCCGGAGTGTCATCCTCCAAGTTCCCCCGGTTTGTTTCCAATTGAACCGTAGGCAGCTCAGATACATCTCTCCGGGCCATTGACAGCTTCAAGTAGTTGCCTGCAGGACGTGCAGGCTCCCACACCAACAATACTCTTTCCAGCTGGAAATCCGGGAGGTCTTTCAAAGGAGTATTATTGGAATCGAACGACGGTTGGATTTCCTTAAATGGAGGCAACGAGCTCTTGAGTTTGTATGAGTTCAAGTACTGGTTGTTGATGCAGGAATCTACTTTCTTGAATACCTGGCCGAGTTTGACTGCAGGATCGGGGAAATGGAGGTCCAAAAGCGCCCGATCAGGAAACCTTACGCGGATCGTATAGTTTCGGGGATTGAACTGCGGCTTCTTGGGCTTGGGCCGGGCCTGCATGGACTTAAGGATCTTGTAGTACTTTTCTGCCTGGGAAGATGTCAATTCGTAGTCTGAGTCTGGATTCTCGTATGTTTGTATGCCGGACAGGGGGATATACACCACATCCTGGGTGTCCCCCAGTGAATTGGGCTCCAGTTGGGGATTTGTTTGGTTGGCGTTTTGGGGGTTATGAGCCGGAGACGGAGGGTTATGAGCCTGGGGTTTGTCCAATTGTCCAACTTTTGGGACAACCTTTTCCACCGGATCAGACAAATCAGACAGACTCATTGTCTCATTAGACAGATTCCTCATAGTTGTCTCATTAGACATATTCGTCATAGTTGCCTGATTTGACTGATTCCCTTGATTCACATCTGGAGTTTGGTTTGTCTGATTAGACAGATTTGTCTCTGTCTGATTAGACAGATTAGACAGATTAGACAAACTCACCTGATCCACCGTATTTCTCGGATTTTTCTGAATTTCCTGACCTTTTTGACTCTCCTGATTCGTCTGAATTACCCCACCATTCTCCGTCTTTTCCTGAATCGCCCCTGTTTCAACATTTATCCGTACCACAGCACTGGGCACGTGACCCACCATGGAACCGACCGTAATCTCCTTATATTTCGGCAGAGAATTGTCAACGGCATTGTGTAACACGCTGACGCTTATCTTAGCCGAATCGGGCCATTTTACCCCCGTTTGCCCCCGAAACTCCTCCACCATCTCGCACACCAAAACCGAGGGCTTCGTCTTCAAGATGTGGGTGGAGGAACCCCCGGAAATCGAGGCGATCACTTTCAAATTGACGTCTCCCTGCATCTGGCTAACCTCGAGAGTCACTTTGCCGTTGTTTACGAGGCTGGTGAAACGTATGGGGGACGCTGGATCGAGCCGTTTTCCGGCATACAATAGCGTGCCGTTTGTGGCGGCCGGAAACTTGAATTTTTGAAGAGCTGAACTTAAAAGTTGGGCCACCGTGGCTGACCGCTCGCACGTGACTTTCCGGCTCTCTTTCTGGTGCACCACCGTGAATGTTAAAGACATGGTGGGTTTGTATGGAGGTGAGGCGCTGTGTTCTTATATGTGTGGTGCACGGGTTTCTTGTGGACCCCAACCAATTTGTAAAACGAAATATAAACCGGTGGAGTTCGGGACGGTAAGGCAAGAACTCCAACCGAATCTCTTTTGTTCTTATTTCGGATATTGTGGATGTTTAGGGTGTTTTGGTGGGGGGATGGCATTCCGGGTGTACATATCACGTGACTTACATTGTGCAAGCGATTCCCGGGCCCACACACTCAAATCCAAGCTCCAATTCAAAAATAAATATAATGGTGGTATTTACAATCCGAATCAGCCAAATCTAGCTTAAAATATGTTTTATGGCGGAGGATGAAACGACCTGAGTCAAGAGGTCGGAACTGGATATAAGCCCCGGTTCTGCATACAAGCCCCGAATTAAAGCCCTAGAAGCCATACCCCTCAATTCATACGACATCCTGGCACGCTCTCTACTTACAGCCACATGCCTTTAAATCCAGACTGTTATTAGAATTGTCATTTGTGGTGAATCCTGGACTTATGAACGTTTGGTTTATATGCAGTCTCGGACCAAATTACCATCAATAATGCCAGGGCACATAATCTCTAAGCAAACCAAGTCAGTCCCAGGGAGCAGTATCAGTATTGTATTGGTTAACTACACCACACATTCAATGTACGGATGTATAGTGATTTCTGGTGTACTGATGTTTATATATCTGGTGTACCGGTCTTTGTATCTACCATATCGAATCTCAAGTCATGCGCGCCCTCGTCTCTCTTATCTACACCCTCGTATCTACACCCTCATACACCCTCGAATTTATACCCTCGTACGCCTTCGTACACCCTCGAATCCACACCTTCGTATCTACACTACACCCTGGAACACCCTCGTATACCCTCGAATCTACACCATGTGTCTATGTTGTTGCCAATGCCTTTCTGACATAATTCTTGTGGCGGTGAGTATCATCTTCCCGCCGCTTCCCGTTTGGTTCCGCCGGGGCTTTTGCCTGGGCGACCTGTGGCTCAACATCTTGCTCTGTATCATTGGGTACTTTCCGGGGCTCATTCACTCGTGGTACATTATTGCACGGTACCCGGAGCCGAACGCCGCTGTGCACCGGGTCGACCTCGAGAGCCAGACCATGGGCCAGGGCCGGAATGTGTACCATCAATATTACCAGCCGACCACGATCAACAGGGTGCACTTGGTAGAGGCACGTCCTCAGCAGAACCCTACTTATGGAGCTGTGGCTCCGCCCTCCCATCCCCCCGCCTACTCCGAGTAAGCCATTTGGGTTTTGAGTATTGGTTTTGACGTTTTGGTTTTGGGTGTTCCTGTTTCAGTGATGTTTCAGTGATGTTTTAAGGGTGTTTCATGTTTCAGTGATCTTTCAATGATGTTTCATATCTCAGTGTTCAGTGCTGTTTCATGTTTCAGTGTTTCAGTGATGTTTCATGCCATGTTATGTTTGGGTATGAATATTTAGGTCTCTCGTTTTTGGGTCTCTCATTCTTTGAGTCTCGCAGTATAAGCTCATGTTTCAGTGTTGTTTCAATGTTGTTTCGCTTCTGTTTGAGTACTGTTTCAGCCTTGTTTCAGTGCTGAATCAATATTTCAAACTCGTTTTTGGTGTTGTTTCAGTGTTTCACATTAAATTGTTGGGTTCTATCGTTTCAGTGGTGTTTCATGATTCATATTTAGTGCTGTTTTAGTGCTGTTTGGTGCTGTTTAGTGCTGTTATGTTGCATGTCACGTGTTCAGGTTTAGAGTCTGGTGCTGTTTAGTGCTGTTCTGTTACGTAATGTCTCAGCATACAGTTTCATGTTTCAGTGTTCCATATTTAAGTGTTGGTGTTTCAGTGGTTTCAGGTGTCACATGTTACTCATTTCACTGTGCCATGCTGCAGTCCCAATCTCGTTTCATGTTGTTTCAATGTTGTTTCAATTTCGTTTCATGTTTCATGTTTCATGTTTCATATTTACAGCTACTCAGTGTTTGATTGTGGCCATCGGTGTTGACTGTGGCCATCAGCTCGACGGATGCGGTGACCGTTTCAGGTGTGTATGATGTCTGAAACGTGTTCTACAAGTTAGAAGAATATATTAATGGACTGTAATCAGTCTCAGTACAAGTTTAAGTACTAAGTGACTGGTACCGTATCATCACTTATCAGTCAGGATAGTCTCAGTATAAGCACTGAGTACAAGTACATAGTGAATTCGTGGACGATTTCACGGTCCATGTGAAAGATGTCTTCGCCATGCCTCAGTCTGGTACTGCTGTATCTGTCGAAGCAGTCGATGATGTTTTTCAAACTAAAATGATGGTTATTCAAAGAGTTGTTGGCTGGTACCACTCATACCCTGGATTTGGCTGTTGGTTATTTTCTGTTGATGTCAACATACAGCAAAGTTTTGAGCAATTGAACAAAAGAGCAGTTGCCGTTGTGATTGACCGTAACCAGTCTGTTAAAGTGAGAGCGGTGATTGACCGTCAATAGTCAATAGTAACTGTAGTAGTAGTGCTACTCGTAGTCAGTGGTCAGTAGTAATAGTAGTAGTAGTGGTAGTAGCAAGGAGTAAGCAAAAATTAATGAGTAGCAGCAGTAGTAGTAGTAGTACTAAGTAGTGATATTAAGTCATAGTATGGAGTAGTAAGTACTAGTGTAGTACTAGTAGTGTAGTACTAGTACTAGTAGTGTAGTACTAGTACTAGTAGTGTAGTACTAGTAGTATAGTAGTATCAAGTAATAAGTAATCATTAATGAGTAGTAGTAGCAGTAGTACTCACGGCAGAATGTAGGCGATCGGCTAATGAACAGGTAGATCTCTTGCCAAGCGAAAAGTACCTTTGAACAACCCACTTTGGTGCTTCCACCAACTATCTGTGTCTGTATGAGCACATAGTAATGAATAGAAGTATATTACTGACTTGCTGACTCTAACTCTCCGGCTATGACAGCTTAAGTATGGGACTATGTCTGTCAGATTTAGAGTAGGACTACGTCTGTCAGTTTGAGAGTAGGACTACGTCTGTCAGTTTGAGAGTAGGACTACGTCTGTCAGTTTGAGAGTAGGACTATGTATATAACAAACTGCCGGAAAGTGGTGATTGACGCCTTTAGAACTATTGACCCAAGCACATTGATAAGAGGTCAGGAGCCAAGGCCATCCACTTCTAATGTTGGACACTTGAACAAGCCTTCTATTCAGGCACTAATTCATGGTCTCAACAGGCAATACTACTCTTTGAACATCGATTATCACAAGACTCTGGACGAGACAAATATGCTTTTAAATATCCACAAATAGTCACGGCAAAGTGGCTTGAAAATGGTAGACTATGACCATTCTGAGTATGTTTTTTTTTTCTTGAAAGAGGTTCAATATTTGGTAAAGATCGCCAAAAATTACAATAATAGGGTGACTGAGGAGAAAGACTGGCTGGAAGAACAACTAAAGACAAGGTACATTGGTAAGCAAGATCCAAAGAAGCACTTGTCTGAAACTTCTGAGAAGATCATCGAGGATAATGTGACACATCTTTGTTGACAAGCAACGTGAGTTCTATAGCAATATAGTATTTCATGTGATTTATTAGAAGGACCTCAAAAGCTTCATACTGAACTCCAAAGCATCTTTGTGCCTATTGTATACTGTTCTTGAAAGATGTTTGTCTTTAGAAACAAAAAAATTAATGCAAATGAAATATGAGGCAAACTCTAGTTGCAAAATCGAATTGGCCTCAGAGGTTTCAGAATACTTGAAAAGCTCCATAAATAGCGAAATTGAAGAGTCAAACTATGATAAGCATATATGTCAGTATAGTGTCAGTACAAGTACTAAGTGGTAAGCATGTGTCAATATAGGTCAGTGTAAGTACTAATTATGATACCAAGTATGCTGGCCATCACAGGTTTTACACACATAGTAGTATAGTTTTTCTGCACTGAAGATATCATAGTGGTATTTAAAGTATTGTTGGAACATGAGGAACCAGTACATCTCTTGTCTAGCCTGTATATACAATAAAAACACCCAAACACCTTAAATCCATATAAAAAAAAACTATATTTAACTATATTTTGG
Organism: [Candida] ipomoeae; assembly: GCA_002370145.1. NCBI lineage: Eukaryota > Fungi > Ascomycota > Pichiomycetes > Serinales > Metschnikowiaceae > Metschnikowia > [Candida] ipomoeae. The sequence goes on along the minus strand of NKZK01000580.1, from coordinate 22,762 downwards.
CCTGGTCCGTTTTTATTGGCCTGATTTTTGGTTCCTTATCTATGATCCGTGTACCTGCATATACCCCTATTGTACCTACATATAATCCTCTTAGATGCAGTCCCGCGCCATGCGACACTTATCAGTGAAGCAAGAGATCACTGCCACCCCAAAATGGCGTTGATCTCGAATGCCATAGAATCCATGGGGGACCCTACACTGACAAATACGGGGGACCTGCATACAAGCACTTCCATAGGACTCTGGAAGTCGCTCGCTGATTGGTGGGCCGTTGCCCGCTGTGTGCAGGTGCCCACGGAGAAATCTGTACATTCGCAAGCGTTTGGGGCGGCCCGGGCCAAGAATTTGGGCATTGAAAAGGAGTTGTTCCGGTCGATGTTTTCAGAAAATGTCGTTTTTGAAAATGACCCCGGTTTCGACTTGCTGTGCTTGACCGCCCGGTTCTTGGATACCCCGGTACCCTCGGAAGTCGCAGGCGGGTGCTATATCCATGAGCTCGAGCTCCGAAACACCTCGGATTTGGACAGTTCCGAGGTGCATATCGTAGTCATCCACGGCTATATGGCGGCCATGGGCTATTTCTCCAAGAATTTGGAGGTTTTGGCGGCGGCCCACGGGAATGTTACCGTGCACGTGATCGACTTGCCCGGATTCGGCAATTCCGCCCGTCCGACCTTCCCCCAAACCCTCCTTGGCCTTCCCAGGACTGCATCCAAGGCCCAGGAGATCCAACAAGTCATTGATGCTGAAAGTTGGTTCATTGATAAGATCGAAGCATGGAGAAACGCCCGGAATATCTCCCATTTCGACCTAGTGGCCCATTCCATGGGTGCATACCTTTCGTCGTGTTACCTATTAAAGTATAACACGGACCCCAAAAACCAGATTGTAAAAAAGTTTGTTTTGGTCAGTCCAATGGGCACCGAATCCAGTGATATCAGTTTGATCAACAACAAAAAGCTCCAGTTCAACCACCATGACGTTTCCAGCAATCCTCTCCATGAGGTGTTTGCCCTGGCGGATTTTGAGAGCCATAACACCAGTTTGGAGGACTTAAATGCGTTATGTGATAAGCTTGGACGGCCCAAGTTCCCGAAAAACGCCCTTTTAAGGACTCTATGGAACAACCACATGTCTCCGTTCCAACTCTTACAGTATTCGGGCCCGTTGTACTCTAAATTATTGTCGTTATGGACGTTTCAGCGGTTCCAGGGTCTCACTTCCAGCTCCGAAGACCCCGAAAACAACGATTTGGTGCTACTTTTACACGACTACTCGTTCTCCATCTTCAACCAGTACCAGGCGTCGGGCGAATTGGCCATCACCAAGTTCATCAACCACGAGATTGTTCCGAGGGTGCCTCTCTGCGACCGAGGGTTCGTGGAGTACCTCCAAAAAGCAGGCATTGAAACGCTCTGGATGTATGGCGATAGAGACTGGATGAACAGCCGCGGCGGAGAATATTGTGTGGAGAGACTACGGGCATTGGGAGCTTCGGCCCGCTTCGAAATGGTGCACGGTGCAGGACACCACATCTACCTTGACAACCCACAGACTTTTAACGAAAAGGTGGTTGATTTTTTGGGACTCTCCTCATGAAAATGACCACCTAGAATTAGCATGATGGACGATGTCACGTGAATGATGAACTAATAGTGACACTATGCTTTGGACTGATGCCTTACAGACCGGCCTCAGTGTTCTGGGATATTAGAGTTTCTGGGGAATATGACGTTGAAGAAATGGCCAGAAAGTGACGTTTAATTCCCCAGATCCCGGAATCCCGAATATCGAATTTATGGAGAGACCAGATTCTTGCTAGTCACATGGTATGCACCGGCAAGAAGCGATAAAGACCACTCTCCAATTTTAACTTATTTAATACTAGAACCTCTTCAGTTGGGTACACACTCTACACTCTACAATCTATACAATCTATACAATCTCTAATACATTCTGTTATATTCACTATAGTATTTTGTCGTAAGATATTTATCCAAGAAACGTGCTGGTGTACGGGTGCACACCAAAAGCTTCCATAAGTTCGGTGTCGGAAAATTAATTAGTTCAAGAGTACAATAGGCTCTTAATTGGGCCTGTGGGCATCCAAAAAAAAAAAAAGAAAAAAAATGGTCTGTGATACTGGCTCCAGAAGGTTACATGAGCAAGTGTGCAGGAGAGAACGAAGTCTTCACCCCAAAATGACTAAAGTAAGTCAACTGATTAAACTGATTAAACTGGTTATAGTAGTAGACTAATTACGTAATCACGTGATAGTACTTAATTTTAGTGGATCTTAAAGTGGGTCTATGTAGTGATTCTGAATAACGACCGCCCATGGTCTATTGTGAGTCGCACTACCAGGCCCAGAGTCTCGCTGCTCACTGAAATGCTCACCGTTTGCGAGTCGCACTAGGCCCACATACTGTACTACTCTAGATCCATCCGTTCTACCAATACTACACTACCACTCTGCTACTTTATACAACAATACTACTCTATACTACTATATAAAATACACTACTACTTTATACTACTACTTTATACTTACAATAGTGCTCTATAAGCTACTACACTACTTACTATACACTAGGCACTATTAAGCTGCTACACTACTACACTACACTAAAACGCTATTCTGCTACTTCTCGATATCACACTACCACCAATACTTTATTGAACCATTACTCTACACCAATACTTTATTGAGTTGCTGCTCTATACTCAGACTATTAAGGTAGTAGGTATAGTCAGGCATGGAAAGACCAAAAATGAAAGAAGGATTGGTTTCTTTGGGCCTGCTCTATACCACACTGCATGGGATATCCTTTATTGTAGAGCATATTATGGTATAGTTTTATAGTGTAGTGAGTGTAGTGTAGTGTAGTGTAGTGTAAATAGTGGTGTTGTGTAGTTTTATATTGAATTGTTGTATAAAATAACGGTGCAGTTAAGTGTGTAGTATTAGTGTACTTTTTGTTTAGAATTAGTGTGGTATTGTTGGGTGCAACTCGTGGTCAGATTTATACTGGTCTGTAGAGTGCGCGCTGGTTTGTAACGCTGCTTTATACGGCTGGTTTATGGTGATAAGGTGAGCTGGAACGTCGGGTCGTGCGCAAACCAAAACTATACCATTAGTAACAGAATTATGGAATTTCCCGATAAAGAAGTCCATAAAATTGCAGAAACTTGGAAAAATTCTCCTTCCTCTCAAATGTATACACTAAAAATGTGTTCCGACGTCTTTTCGATTTTTTAGTGCAATTCTTTCTTCAAAACGCTCTGACTCTGTAATTGTGTGAGAAAACAAGAACTCAGGAATAGACAGAATCCAGCAAAACATAAAAAAAAGGAAAGACAATACAATACTATTCATTAATATTCTGCTCTGCTCTACTCTGCTCTACTGTACTTTAATATCCATACTTTTTCTGTATATTCTACTACACTAGACCTTACTCCACTCCACTCTACTATACTTTACTCCACTATTTTCTACAGTACCATACACTTATCTACCATACCCTACAGTACCATACCATACCATACTCTTCTACACTATACTATACTATACTATACCAGAGGAATTCCGGTAAAACGGAACGAGGGGTACAGAGACGGCCTCCTTCATAGATAAGTCCTGCCGTAGAGTCGAGTGAGTAACCGGGCTTTGTGGAAGGAGAAGTGCCAGTATCGACTAACGAAGAAAGAATGGGACCAAAGAAGGGATCATCCGTGTAACCATTTTAACAGTACGCTGCAAACGTTCTACCAAACATCCGAAGGGCGAAAACATTACAGTACAAGCTGGACATTGGCGTACAACCGCTCCACAGCTCTACCGGGATTACGCTCAGAAACATGGTCTTCCTGCCGCCAATTAATTGGACTCGCGGCTGGGGGGATGTTAGATCCAAGATGGGTGGAATATAAAACCCATATAGGGATTGAGCTCACGTGCCTAGTTAATCGGGAGCCGATGCTACTACGCCCCTTTCTGGTTCACCGTTACTAGGCCCCTTCTCGGTTCACCGTTACTACACCCCTTCGGCTACCTTCCGGCAGACTATTTAATGGTGGCCGATTCCTCTTCCTGAGGAATCATCAGCGAATATAGTTTCGATTAGGTAATTTACGTACTTACAAGAATCTAACATAAACTCTACTATACTCTGGTGTACTCTACTACACTAGTCTTTACTACACCATACTCCAGTATACTTTACTCCACTATTTTTACAGTACCATGCACTTCTCTACCATACCCTACTCTACCATACCATACCATACCATACCAAACTCTACTACACTATACTATGTTATGTTCTTTAGTACATTTATGCCTGATCGATAACTATATTCGTTGATTATTTCTCAGGAAGAGGAATCAGCCGTACTTAAATACTCTACAGGAGAGCAATCCGTTGTAACGGCGAACTAAAAGGGGTGTAGTAACGACAACCGACTCGGAGATTAACTGGGCACGTGAGCTTAATCCCTGTATGGGTAGAGTCCTACACATACGGAACCTAACATATACTACTCTACTCTACTCTACTCTACTCTACTCTACTCTACTCTACTCTACTCTACTACTATACTACTATATTACACTATACTACACCATACTCTCCCATACATACACTTACGTAGTATGTTCTACTAACTGATGTGGGAGATGGCTAATATAGTATAGTTAAGAAGGGGTGCATGGAATATAGTACAAGAATGGATATGGTGGAGTAGAGGTTGGGGATTAATTCTTGTAGCTTTTCGAGGGGAGGACGTGGGTGCAAAACCCAGCACTACGATAGCGGAGAATGTTCTGACATAGCCTAACCAAGTAATATTGTTGAATATTCTAGTTGCGTCTAATAAGTTAAATGCAACTCTTGTTTTTTATGGATATGTTTTTTGCTGGGTACCACATGGGTTTCTAGGAGTACTTAAGATGCAGGTACATGTAAAGTGGTACTAATGACTGTAGCAAGTGAAAAGGATACAAGTATACAACTCTTATGTAGGAATAAAAACTGTGAGTGGTACCAGACACAAGATTGAGGCTGGTTCTAGAATCACATGACTTATGTTTAATTGTATATGCTTAATGATTTAGTTACTTCGTGGACAGAGACAATGGTCATTCAAATGTGGTATTAAAAATTATAGTGTGGGAATTGTATTAGTAGGAAATTCAGTAGTAGCAAATGCACTAGCTTCGTATCAAAATATCTATGGCGATGTGACGTCAAGTCTGAGCCCACCAGCTCAAACTTCCCTAAATCTAGTGTATACCCAGTAAATTCTGATAACCATAATTTTTTATATATTCTACTGTACTCTACTGTACTCTACCATACCATACCATACCATACCATACAATACCATACCATACAATACTCTACTGTACTCCAATCCACTATACTATACTATACTATACTATACTATACTATACTATACTATACTATACACTCATGTAGTATATTATACTGAAGAGACTGCTAAAAAGGCTCTTCCTACCATAGTACACTTTATACCATTTTTTGTTACTCTACTCTACTACTATATCTTAACTATAAAACTCTCCACCCTCGACCTGCTACTCCAGTCTACTCCAGTCTACTTTAATAACTTTCTCCTGCTCGACACTACATGACAAACCACTATACTACTCTATTATAATCTATACTACTGTATACTACTGTATACTACTGTATACTACTCTATACTACTCTATACTACTCTATACTACTCTATTATACTCTATTATACGGTACTCTACAGTACTCTACGCTACTCTACACTTATCTAGTATAGTCTACTATAGTCTACGATACTCTACAATATGTAAGACAGTAGACTGTACCCATACAGATATATGTGTGCCAGATTAATGTTGTTATACGTCTCATACCTAGTATCTGTATTCGTTGATGGTTCCCAAAGAGAGGAATCGGTGTTACTAAAAACTAAAGGCAAAGCGAACGTAGCCAGTTAAAGGTGACTGGCTGCAACTGATCAGTAATCATAGGCTCAAATACCATATAGATCGTGGACTACCACATGGATCGTGGAGTACCACATGGATCGTAGAATACCATATGGAATCCAGCAATATGCACCAGTACTATATATCGGATAGACATAAGCAAATCTGTCCATATCTGCTTTATCACATGTATCACACATAAATCAATGTGTACTATGATTCAGATGTATCAATGTGTACTATGATAGATGTATCATGTAGGGGATCTCGGTCAGATATACGTCATCCTATGGATATATAAGTGACAGTTTCTTTTGAACACCTGCACATTCACTGACCTAGTCGAGCAGCAGGAGAACCCTTTGGAGCGAAGCAAAAACATCTTTCTTGTAGAATTCCTGTATACTCCGCCAGAGCTGGTTCTCGAAGTCCTGCTTCATTTTCTCCGACACCTCATATGCAGCATCGATGATGCCGGTCTCTATGCCTGCCAATTTGGCCACATTCAAGCCGTAGGAATTGGAAACAACGCCACGCACCACTTTATAGAGGAAAATGACCTCGGGCCAATCGGAACCATTCTCCTTGCGCTCGAGAAACGCCATGTGATAGTTGTGCACTGCACTGTGCTCATGTTCTAACTCATGCAACGATGGATAATGCGTGATGAAAAGCGTGACTGGCGACTTGGGGTCCTGGATGATGTACTTCAATATGGAGTACGCTAGGGCCACTCCATCTTTTGTTCCTGTGCCTCGGCCAATCTCATCCAAAATCACCAACGATTTGCTGCTGTAGCTCTGGATAATATTGGCACATTCCTGCATCTCCACCATGAACGTGGATTGCCCTTTTAGGATATTGTCGCTGGCCCCCATTCGAATATGTACCGAGTCAAATACCCCAAGCTGTGCTTGTGTGCAGGGCAAGAAGCTTCCCACCTGTGCCATAATCACCGAAAGAGCTATTTGCTTCACAAGCGACGACTTTCCTCCCATATTCGGGCCCGTGATGATAAGCACCCTGTTTTCATCATAAGAAATGTCAATATCGTTGGGAACATAAGCCTGCTGCGCTATGTGCAGGAGAACAGGATGTACGCCCAGTTTGATCTTAATAATCTGGCTATCCACGATTTCCGGCTTCGTATGTGGAATCTCCGACTTGGCAGCAGCAGCCAAAGAAAGGAGACAGTCGAATTGGGCCAAGCACATGACCACTCTCCGGATGTACTCGTGGTGCAGGTCGATTTCCTGCAAGTAAGCCTTGAAGCACCGGTCACTTTCCTGCAAGAGTTTTTCCGTATGGTACTGGAGTTGCTTATGTAGAGCCGTAACAGATGCAGGCCTGTAGCGGGAAACGGATTTGGTGGCACTGATCTTGAGCCAGTCTGCAGGAAGCGAGTCGGTCTGCTTCCCGTTCCGGACCTCGATCAAATGCGTATCTTTGAGCACGGAGACGTACTGCAAATGGGGTCTGTTCAAGAGGGTCCGGATATGGCCGAGTTCTGCATCCAATTGGTGTTCTACTTCCTGGATGGAGGCCTTTTCCTGGAGAACACTGGCGAACTTAGGATCAGACTCGAGGAGGAAGAATCGTTGTTTCATTTCCGAAGCTTCGAGCAGAGAAAGCGCAATTCCAGCGTCGATTTGCTGCATGAGCCCATCGATGATCTTTTCCTCGCTGTACACCAGCATCTGGTTCAAAAGCTCCCCCAAAAGCTGGTCCTGGGGAAACTTGGCCCGGAATTCGGCCACACATGCAGGCCCAAAGTCCCGGAACACCTGCAAAACGTCGCTTAGACACTTGAGCATTAGAAACACCTCTTTCCTGGAGACCCGGTCGTTTTCCTGTGTAGCGGAATAATGGATTTTGGTAAGCGAGCGGTCGATCTCCACGCCGCTCTTGCCCAATTTGACTAGTGTGCCCCGGAAAGCATCCAAAATGTGCACGAAATCACCACTAACCAAAGTCTCCACCGCATTCAAACGTTTCACAATATCCTCTTTTCGTACAAGCGGCCTGCTGATCCATTTGCGGAGCATAGAGGTTCCGCTCCACGTGATAGTGTTCTGGAGAAGCCATAAAAGCGTACCTTTTCGAACGCCAGGGTCATCGTGGACCAGAAAAATGTCCAAGGCTCGAAGAGTACCTGCAGGCAACACCATGAAGGTATTTGAGTCGGAAAAAGGCGTGATGTTGGAAGTAACCGAGAAGATATTGCTGAGGTTGAACTCCTGGAGATGCCGGGCTAGCTCGTAGATGCAGGACACCACTGAAGGAGTAAAGTTCAACACAAAGTATTCGGGGAGATGGTTTGTTTGGGGCAGATTGAAGAGGGCTTCCAAATTGAGCTGGATCTGGTCACTGGGTTTAGCGAGGACTGTATAGACGGAGACATTTGGGAAGTGGAGTTTGAGAAACGTTTCAAGGGTACTTTGTTTTCCCAATCGGTCCATTCCACTACCGTTTTTGGTCAGTTCCCCTCCGTTTTCGTCCAGTTCACTCCCAATCAGGCTACGGTCCTTCCCAGTTGAGCTGTCTCCAACCAATATCACTTCACTAGGCCTCATATATGCAAGCCGGGTATCCAATTCATCCCGTGAACATGCAAACTCGTCATACACAATTTCCCCCGTTCCGGGCTGCACACCCACAAGTGTGGTCACGTTTACCCGTGCGTTCTCAGATATACACACAATGTAATCGTCGCCAGGCTCGTCTACACTTGTTTTTTCGTCCACGTTTTCGTCCCCCATATAAGTGGCCTTCGTATAAACCGCGGAGATTTGTCTTTGAAATAAAGACTTGGTGCTTTCCACCGATTTGATGGCGGCCGATTCCGTCTGCTTCACCACCCCCACTTTGAGGCCGTGGTTGAGGAGACGTTGGAGATGTATATGGAGCCGAACGTCTGGAATCAGACAGTAAGCAAACCGGTCATGTACTCTCTCGTCCAATTGGATATTGCCTGGAATTAGCATGATATTTAAAAGCAGAGATGCAACTACAGCATCTTGTCCGAAAAACTTGTACTTGTAGCCCACCTGGATGGCTAGAACCTTGTCTGGGTTGTCTTGCTTCAATTGGGTGTACTGCAGCTCTAGGGGAGTTAGTTTTGGGGGCTTGGCAGGTTTGGGCCCAGAGGTACGGGTTTTTGCGGCTGTCTTGGCATCATTTCCTCCCTCTTTTTCTGGGACAATGTCATTGTTTTTGGTACCGTTGGAATCGTCTGGGTTTGGAGATTCGTTTGAGACTGGTTTCGCGTCGCTAGCACCATTATTCAGGATCTTCCTAGACTTGTATTGTAATGGAGAGGCAGTCACACCTGTGGAGACGGGTCTTTTGGCTGGAGGCAGGCCAGATGAACTGGAAGGAGTGGGGCAACCAATTGGCGGTCCAGCACTACTTTTGGAAGAAAAGAACCGGCTGATGGACGCCTGTTTTTTTGTCTTGGGAGGAGCCATTACTGATTATAGAAAGACGCGTGAGGCCTAAGAAAGAACTGGTTTTATATGCAGGAACACACATATATCCGTACCAAACCCTTCCTTTTCAGAGTCCAAAGAGTATATTAGTTATAGCCAAACCATAGTATAGTCCATCTATAGTATAGTCCATCCTTCCATAGTTATGATTATTCAAAAGTAACATAATTTATGGTGTAGTCATAGTGTAGTTATAGTGTAGTCATAGTCAGACCCAGTATCATTATTAGATCCACCAAGGCCAGTGCTCTACCCATAGAGGTATTTTGAAGCCTCGTCGTCCAATCCTTACAATGGCCATTCAAACACTTCACCTAGGTAATACATTGTACTAGAGCTACAACAGTACTATAGCTACCAGTCCACTATGTAGTATGCTACTATACACTACACTACTATATACTACGCTACACTACTTTATACTATACCAATGCACTGCTATATGTTACTGTTCAATACCACTATACTTTACTACTATGTAATATAGGACACTACAATACGTCAATACTGGACTATACTGAACCATACTACACTTCTGACAGGCTCATTTAGACAGGGCTCTGACCATAAGATGTTATTAATGCCTATTAGAACCGATCCTAACTCCGGCCATTAAACCCTTATTAACACTTAGATAGATTTGAGCTATAGCACACACTACGGTATACTACTATACCCTAAACTATATCACTACACTATACATTACACTACACTATACATTACACTACACTATACATTACACTACACTATACATTACACTACACTATACCCTACCCTACACTATACCCTACACTATACACTATACTATTCTTTTGTCGGGTCCACTGTAGACAGGGGCATTAAACCCTTATTAACACTCATGTAATAGATTACCTCTGTAATGTTACTACAGCTCTACACACTATTCACTATATACTATATACTATACACTATACACTATACACTACACTACCATACTACTATATACTACACTACTATATACTACACTACTATATACTACACTACTTTATAATATACTAGTATAACTGGAAGAGCCACCTTCGGTGGTGCCCTATATATGGAGGGTTTTGAGCCTCACTGTCCAATCCCAACAATGGCCATCCCGTGACGTAGTCACATACCATTTGCAGTATCGGCTAAACCGACACGAGCAAGAACATCTCCGCTATTGTTCTGGTGAAGAGTTTTTCGAAGCCACGTTTTCTCTTCAGAGTTGTATAAGCAGGTCAGATTCCTCTCTTTGAGGAATCATCAACGAATAAAGATGACTTAGTACTTAACGTGGCACAAGAATTATAGTTTTAGTACCCAGTGTGGTATACTACCATAATATAATCCATATTAATCCACATTTCATACTCGTAGAAGAGTCATATTATAGTCCATAGTTATACTCAGTCATAGGCATAGTCATTGTACATCATAGTCCAGACTCTTAGTATAGTCATAGTAAAGTACTATGAACATAGTCATAGACATGGTAAAGCTCATAACTTGTGGTTCCACACTATAGTCCAATATTAATCCATAGTGAATTTCTAGTAGTCCATACTTTATGTACTATAGACAGACAGACAGACAGACAGACATAGACATAGACATAGACATAGACATAGACATAGACATAGACATAGACATAGACATAGACATAGACATAGACATAGACATAGACATAGACATAGACATAGACATAGACATAGACATAGACATAGACATAGACATAGACATAGACATAGACATAGACATAGACATAGACATAGACATAGACATAGACATAGACATAGACATAGACATAGACATAGACATAGACATAGACATAGACATAGACATAGACATAGACATAGACATAGACATAGACATAGACATAGACATAGACATAGACATAGACATAGACATAGACATAGACATAGACATAGACATAGACATAGACATAGACATAGACATAGACATAGACATAGACATAGACATAGACATAGACATAGACATAGACATAGACATAGACATAGACATAGACATAGACATAGACATAGACATAGACATAGACATAGACATAGACATAGACATAGACATAGACATAGACATAGACATAGACATAGACATAGACATAGACATAGACATAGACATAGACATAGACATAGACATAGACATAGACATAGACATAGACATAGACATAGACATAGACATAGACATAGACATAGACATAGACATAGACATAGACATAGACATAGACATAGACATAGACATAGACATAGACATAGACATAGACATAGACATAGACATAGACATAGACATAGACATAGACATAGACATAGACATAGACATAGACATAGACATAGACGCGGCCAGATATAAACATAGTAATAGTAATAGTAATAGTAATAGTAATAGTAATAGTATAGTCAAAGTGTAGTCATAGTCCATAGTCCATAGTAGTCCATAGTCATAACACCAGATTCATGGTATAGTAATAGTATAGTCATAGTATAATTTTTGTATAGTCATAGCACCAGATCCATAATATAGTCATGGTACATCCATAATATAGTCATGGTACATCCATGGTATAGTATTGTATAGTATTGTATAGTCATAGTCAGTCGTAGTATAGTATTGTACAGTCATAGTATGGTCATGGTATGGTCATAGTCAGTCATAGTATAGTGTTGTATAGTATTGTATAGTCATAGTGTAGTCATAGTCAGTCATAATATAGTAGTGTATAGTGATTGCATAGTAGTGGACACCTTCCATGGTCTATATAAAGGAATGGAATTGGGAGGAGGTAATTTTACTCGATAAAAACTTTCTTATCTATGAAACTATATTTTGTCAGGTGACTGTAGTGAAAACCTACACACTATATATAACTGGCCATGATGGTTCTAGACTACGATGTTTCTATACTATAAATAATCTATGGAGTCTACTATGGAGTCTACTATGGAGTCTACTCTCTATAGAGTATGGACCAGGAGTCTATGGATATAGAAAGGGAGAATTTTCACCAAGTTCAGCCAAGCAAATCAGCATAACTAAGCTGACATTCAACTGTGTTTGATTAGTTCCAGTTGAACTTAGACTTGATATGATTTGGGCTGGCTTGTCGAACATATTCTGTTTGTATCAACTGTGACTAGAGCTAGTCTTGGTATGCCAGGAAATAGATCTTTTTCTGTCTAGTTCTTTCTGATCCTGAACTTTCTTCCAGGTACTCTCTTTTTCCAGTACTTTGTCCAGTCATTTAGTACTTTTCCCAGTACTTTGTCCAGTACTTTTTCCAGTACTTTTTCTAGCACTCAGCACTTTCTCCTTTTCCCTAATCTATTCCTTCTTCTCTTCCTCAGTCTCCATTATTCTCCCTCCTCCCTCTCTAACTCTTTTCTCTAACTCTTTTCTCTAAATCTTCTCTCTCCAGATGTATTCCCCTACTCGTCTCTGATACTTGTAAAGCTGATGCTGCTGACGTTGCCGGACCTCTTGACCGACTCCTTCAGCTTATCGTCAAACTTTGTCCTGGAAAGCATGCGTGGCGTACTGAACGTAAGCACCTTTTCTTCGCTGAGCAGCTCCATGGAGGTATCTGCAGCCATGGACTTCTCCAAGGCATCAGCCGGGTCGTCGGAAAAAGACGGCTTTTTCTGGAGCTCGCTGGTCAGCTTCATGGGCCGCTTATGTGCAACCTCCATGCTTCCCATCAGATGCATCACTGCGGGAGTGGATGAGTTGTACCGGAGCGTTGCAGAGGGATGGAACTTGGTGCTAGAAGTTTTCCCCAACTCTCTGCCAGATTCTCCTGGCCTTACCATTTCATTCCTAGACACATCCACACTTGAACTGGACCCGGAGACACTTCTTTGACGGCTTTGAGAGAGCGGAGAGAAGTAGAACTGATGAGACTTCAGAGAACCCGGCGGAGTCACTACTGGAAACGACTGGCTCTTATTGGACAACGAAATGGTCTCGTCGGAAGTAGCATCTTTGCTGGAAGACAGCTTGGAGTCGGAAACGGAGTCTCTTCCAGATTCCAGCGCCAGCCGAGCCTGCGGCATGGAACTGAGTGATTTCCGGGACTGCGTCCTTGTGAACTCCACCTGGAGAGGGCTTTTGGGGTTGAAAAACGCACTTTGGGGCGTGCTGGGAACCCGAACCTGCATGGGAGACCCTCCCTGGAACAGCCACGAGGATCTGGGGCCAAAGCCCTGGACCAAGGACTTGGAATGGCGTCGATGGATGAGTGGCCGTTCGTCTGCAATGTGTACAGGAGGTAAAGAAGCCAGGTGTTTCCGGCGCAGCGATACCATTTCGGGGTCATTCTGGGACGCAGGATTTTGAGACCCGGAGTAGTGAGAGCCATAGTTTTGGGGGGCCTTATTTTCAGCTTTGCCTAGTACCAACAGTGGCTCTTCTGCAAGAGTATCTGCGCGGTCGGAGCTCACAGAGCCCGAAGTATCGGAAACACGGGAGTTGTTCTGGAGTGTAGTCAAAGGCAGGGCCATTTCCGAGGCTTTTTGCGGGCTGGAAAAGGGGTAGAAGTGCAGGGGTGAATTGACAAGGTGTTCGGAAAGAGCCTTTTGGACCCACGTCGTTTTCAAGGTCTCGTAGTTGTTCTGGAGCTCGAAAGTCCCCGCTAAAAGCAGAGGAGGGTATTTTCTGTGGTTAAGAGCCTTTTCTAGCGGTTCCAATTTCCGGAGAGCCTTTTCCAATGTAGTTTCCAGGTCCCCCTCATCCCGTTTAGACTCTGAAGAATGGGGAGAGTCTAGAGACGCCTTCAAATTAGAGTTTGCACTTAAGTCCGGAAAGTCCAGCACATCCAGAACGGAAGGAGCCAAAAGCAACTCTGAGCCCAGTTTAAATAGCCCCGGCGACCCCCGATCCGAAGCCAGTTCCGCCACAAAGCGGACCAATTGCTCCATGCAGGCCAACGACAGGTATGCAAAGCACAAGTGAAGACACGTGTCTCCATTATCATCAGCAAGCGACCAATCAGCACCAAATTCCAACAACAACTTAAAGCCATCTACAAAGTTGTTCACACAGCAATAGTGAAGCGGGGTCCGGCCCAAAGGCCCGCCCCGGTAGTCGATCCAGCGACGGGAAGAAAACTCCTGGAGAAGCAAGTGGAGCGTCTGCAGGAAGTGGTTCAAAATCAGCAAATGAAGTACAGTAAGATTATCAAAAGTCACCAAATCCACATCCGAAAGCTCCAGCCGCATCTGGGACCCGCCCATCTTCGAGATAAGGTGGAAGCACACCAAGTAGTTACCGTGATACGACGCATAGTGGAGATTACACCAGCCGCGGTTCCGCGGATCAGGATTAAGCCAGAGCTCAGGGTACCGCGCAAGAAGCCGTTTAGTGATGGCAAGATTGCCGTTGACCACGGCCTCCCGGAGTCGGTGCTGGGCTTCCATTATGATGCCTGGATGTGGAGGAGGAAGTGTGACATTGTTCCGCGCGCGGGTGCAGGCTGCGCACTGCGCGGCTGTTCCATGGTGCTTGGAAAGTACGTTGCAACGGCCACGGGTTGCGGGCCATTGTTGGGGGGTCTGAGCCCCGCCGCTGTGTACCGGACTAGTAATTGTACCCATGCACAGGATCCTATTGAAACAATGTATAATGTGAAAGTGAATAATAAATAGGGAATGGGTTAATAATGTGAAAGTGAGTAGTGAATAGGTGAATAGTGAATGGGTGAATAGGGAATGGGTGGGTCTGTACTGTGCTACCTTGCCATGTATATAACTAGTCAGAGGTATATTGGGTTAGATCACGTGAAATTTTAGTACAATGTATATGTGGGATAATACACAGGAGTGTACTACCACTACTACCACCATATTACAATAGTATTACCACCATACTACCACTACCTTACTACAGTAGTACTACCATACTACCATACCACCACTACCATACATACTACATTAAAGCTACCCTAGTACTACCACTATTATACCAGATGTACATATTACCATGCTACTAATACTACATTAATGCGTACTGACCATACATTCAATGATGTATATACTATCATATGCTACCATATAATATCCTATACTACCATACTACCATACACTACTATCAGTGTACCTCTAACGTATACTACCCTATACTACCCTATACTACCATACTACCATACTACCATATACTACTATCATACACTAATTTAAATCATCTCAATATTAAATATAATAATCAATTTATTATTCTTTAAATGAAAAATATAATGAGATGAGTAATATAATTAATAAATTTTGTATTAAAGAATATGATACTACCACATACCTCTAACGTATACTACCATAGACTATATATACTACTACTGCTGTTGTACTATACCTATATACTACAGTAATGCCATAGAGACCATACACTCAATCATACTACCACATACTACCACTACTGCTGTTATACCCCTATACATACCACTATATGTTACTACTTTATTGCCATAGATACCATACTGTTAGATTCTTGAATACGTCTAATACTTGGAGTTATGTTCATTCGTTGATGAATTCCCCAAAGAGGGAATCCTGGGTGATTATATAGCTAACCGGTGAATACCGGGGAAGTGAGGCAAGGCGATTGAATGCCATGTCACGGGTTATGGTGACTAGATGAGTCATTGGCATTCGTAGGCTCGAAGATACCTCTATGGGTAGTGTATTTACCCATGGCAGGTCTAACACATACATACAATCAGGTATACGCTATATTCTACTACCAGAAGATGTACTACCATACTAAATTACTACTACCATACCATTTACCTATGTGTACTACCACTACTACCATTCACCTATGTATACTACCACTACTGCTGTGTCCCATACCACTATATATACTAAATACTACCATATATTATATACTACCATCAATGCCATACATACTGTGCATACTACCACCACTGCTATTGTACCATACTATCACCAAATACTACCATATACTACCATATACTCCATATTACTATATACACAGTAATGGTGCTACTATGCTACTATATATACTACCATATTAATTCTGCCATCAATGTTAGATATAGAGGTATCATGAAGCCTTCTCTGTCCGATCATAACAGTGGCCATTGCAAACGCCGTGTCACGGCCATCGTTGTACGAAGTACTATGATGGCCCTTTGAAATATTCTAGAGACTTTTTCGATGCCACGTTTCTCTGAAAGTTATATAAGTCGCTCTGGTTCCTCTCTTTGAGAAACCATCAACGAATATAGTATCAATAAGACATAAATGTATCAAAGAACATAACAATCGATATCATACATACTGCCATATACTACCATATACTACCATACACTACTATCATACACTACTACCGTATACTACCACATACTATATATACTACTAACGTATACTACCATAGACTATATATGCTACTATCATATGCTACTATCTGTTAGATTCTTGTTGTAACGTTAAGTACTAAAGTATCTGTATTCGTTGATGGTTCCTCAGGAAGAGGAATCGGCCACCGTTAAATAGTCTGCCGGAAGGTAGCCGAAGGGGTGTAGTAACGCTGAACCGAGAAGGGGCGTAGTAACGGTGAACCAGAAAGGGACTGGTAGATATCAGGCGGAGAGGCTTCATAATACCTCAATAGGTAGAGTACTACCTGTGGTGGATCTGACACTATCATATACTACTATCATATACTACTACTATGTATACTGTTAGATCCACTATAGGAAGGGCTCTACCTTTTTAGGTATTATGAAGCCTACGCCGTTGAGCTAGAACAATGGCCATCAAAGACCCTTCACCTATGTAATACTTTGTATTACCACTATTACAGTACTATAGCTACTAGTCCACTATATAGTATGCGACTGTACAACCCCGCTAGCGTGACCACGGATTATGTCTTAGGCCACCCTACTATACTCTGCACTGTACTATTATTGTATACTAGATTATCATAGATTTGGTACTCTATCACCAGTACTACTATACTCTGTACTGTACTATACTCTGTACTGTACTATACTCTGTACTGTACTATACTCTGTACTGTACTATACTCTGCACTGTACTATACTCTGTACTGTACTATACTCTGTACTGTATTATACTCTGTACTACACTATACTCTATACTGTATTATACTCTGTACTACACTTAAGTACCAGTACTTGCATCGCCATTGGCCTCCTGTGATTGGGATAGCTTGTCCACCAAGGTACCATGAGGAGACTGGAGAAGGGCAATGATAGGAAAGAATGAGTAGATGCTGAAGAATGTGAAAGAAGACGATGACAGTAGAAACTGAAGAATGAGTGGACTGAACCATGGAACTGACCATGGAACTGAGCTTTGGAGGCTGAGCCTTGGGAAAGAATTTCAACGATAAAGAACATAGGGCTTTCTTTGGGGTGATCGACACGATGAATTGTATGGACATAGAACCAACCAGACACTAGGAAACTTGGCTTCTTTGCAAAAACCAAAACTATTTGAACAAAAGAATGTATATCTGGAAGAACCGTCCACTAGTGGACTGAGGAATAAATGAATAGTCCAAGAGCAGGTAATGGGAATATCAAAATAGTCACCTAAATCCAGTATATCCAGTATAGGGTCATGGAGGACTGCCTTTAGAAAGTGTTTCCATCAACTGTCTGGAAAAGTGTTTATCGGAAGATTTCTCCGAATGCAAGGCTTAGAAGAGAGGGACCTTGGCTCATGTTATCCCGGAATATCATACAAGGAATATCATACTGGGAGTATCATACAGGGTGTTTTTTTTCAACATCATATCCGTATGGTCTGGTAGGTGTACCAGACCTGGAACCAAGCCCATAGAAAGTCTATAAGAAAGACGGAAGAGTTCGAGGATAAGGGAAGAGTCCGAGGATGAGAATGTCAGCCGAAAGAAAACATAGATGAAGAAAGATGTCAAGCCTCTCCAAAGTAAGAAGTAAGGTATCTAGGGAGATATCTGGATCGAGCTCTGAACCACATGTCCCCTTATTTCTTCTCCTCCCTTCCCTCCCGTCATTTCGTATCCTCCTTTTTCTCCCTCTTCCCTTCACGAAAAAGACTCCCTCATACTTGGCAAAATTCATTGAGTCCAACACAGCAATATGCTTCCAGCCAATGTTCTGGCTAAGAATTGGAGAATTAGAGGATAAGAAGGATTCGAAACAGGAATTAAGAACAGCACGAAACTCCTTCTGCAAATCCCTTCTGCAAAGCTACCAAATCCCATGCTTCAGAATTGGCAAAATAACTCTCAAAGTCTTCGCCCGTAGGTTCTGATCTGATTCATTTTGGCAACGGATAAAATGACTAAATCGCCATTTGCTCCAGCAGTAATTGAAATTCGATTCTCGTCGGATTCCTCCACTAGAATAACAGCAACCCCAGAGGTTTGGTTCTCGATGCTTTTCACATGAGTAGTATCAACTTTGGCATCAATGAGGGCGTGCTTCAATTCTTTTCCGGGCGAGTCAGAGCCAATATTGCCAATCATTCTGACATAAACCCGTACGCCCCCAAGATTTCAGACAACCTGGCGCAGCCGAGTGCTTCGTTTAAACCCGTACGCCCAAGTGATTGTCAAGAGGTAGCTTGGAGAGTCTCGCCTGCATCTGGGACTTTTGGGGTAAACGTTATCAAATCGTGGTTTTAGAATAACGATGAATAAAGATTGGTAGTCTCTTTCCTTCCATCATATTCAATCTCTCCTTATTCCCATGTCTTCCCTCCCCTTTATTCTCTTCTCGTCCCTCCCTCCCTTCTCCCTCTACCCCTATTCACTCCACTCTCCCTCCTCTCCTCCCTTACCTTCTATCATCTCCTAGTTATTCCATAGTCTTTCCAAGTAAAGACCAATCTGTAGAGGAATCCGTAGAGAAACATCATGCAGCACTAATCAGTAACCGAAATTTGTCAAGCATCATCTCTGCTACCTTCACTTAAAAGCATCACTTCTGCTACCTTATCTTAGAAGCACCAACCACTGCAGAGAACATTTGACACCACGCTAGGGTACACCCACCAAACAAGGCGTATCCAATAAATATCAAATGAAGCTCGGGAAGGATAAAAGCGGATCCCTCTCATTGGTGCCCCACAACAAGGAAGACGTGTCCACTGACTATGTTGCCAGTGATGATGCCATGAGAATGCGAGGCAAGACTATCGAACAAATTGAATATGTTCCCAACCAGAGCTACCATAGTGCCGAAGTACATCTCAACAAGACTCAAAATCAACAAGACTCAAAATCAACAGACTCAAAATCAATGAGCCTGAATGGGACGAAATCAGTATGGATTCGTGATTGAGCTTTTTCGGTGATTAAGGCTTTTCGGTGGAGAAAATGGCCAAGGTGCAAGCTGTAGTATTGGAGAAGGGTGTGGCACATATCTGTTTGGTGACTGACAAGATGACGGTGCTTCGAAATAAGAACGAGAAGGCGATTCCTCGAGAATCCCATGGGGACAGTGGAGCCTTTTTGCACGATAAGGCGTTGGCCAAGTTCTTTGATATAGTGTTGTCCACCATTGTGCGGAACCTCCAATTCATCTGGATAAGTTGAAGGTGGATATTTTGGTTTCTTCCCTCTGTTCTCTTCCTCCTTCTCTTCCTCCTTCTCTTCCTCCTTCTTCTGTCCCCCTTCCTCTCTTCCCTCTGTTCTCCTTCCTTCCACTATCTCCTAGCCATTCCATAGTCGCTTTCCTTCCATCATATTCAATCTCTCCTTATTCCCATCTCCCTCTTCCCTTCTCACTCCTCCCTCTCTCTTCCCTCTCTTCTATCCATTGCATTATCTCCTACCCAAATTTTGCACCCACAATTCCTTATCCCCTGTGCGCTCAAGCTGGACCACAACCTCATCATCAACAACGTGTCATGTATGGAGTCCATCAACCGTGTGTTGAGCAGCTCGGCCAAGAGTGATAACTTCAAAGAGTTCATCTTGTTGTTGTTCAGCTTGATTGTGCGCAACTTGAATGAGATCTTGGACATGTTGAGCTTGGACAACCCTGAAACAAATGCAGTGAAGATCCCAACGGATTTCACGGACGACGAGAAAAACAACAAGGTAGTGAAGACACAGATCGACAATTAATGTTTGTTCTCAGAGTACAAGGGCTTGCTCAAGACATACTTGAGACAATTCAGCACGCAGTACTCGGGGTTCACGGACGAGGTAAAGGAGATCTTCGCTGGTATTGTCAACAGCAATTCCCCCTTCTCTTCCTTCCTTCCTTCCTTCTCATCTCCTTCTCTCCTCACCTCTTTAACTTCTCACTTTCTTAACTTCTCACTCCCTCTCTTTCCTCTCTTCTCCTCTCTTCCATCATCTACTAGCCATTCCATAGTCTCTACCTTCCATCATATTCAATCTCTCCTTATTCCCATCTCTCCCTATTCCTTCTCTTGTCCCTCGGCTGACTGCTGCTCGGCTGTGTTGGCTCCAATGACTCCCACCACCGTAGGGTCGAGGGTGTTTTGGCTCTCCTCTGTGACAGTGGATGTTGGGACCTGGGAGTCCCGGATCGGTCCAGGATCGACTTTGAAACAGGCTCGGGGGCAAGAGTCTTTGGCTGTTCCCTTTGATTCTCATCACTTGGGATATCAGATGTGCTCACAACAGTTGGAACAACGTTGGCTTGGTGCACAGCCAAAATGCTTGGATTCACGGACGTATTGTCACTGGGAGATTTGAATTTGCTTTCATCAACTGAAGCAACGGCATTATCAAAATCGACGTTTTCAACATCACGAACAGCTACTTCTTTTTCTTCAACGGGAGCAGAGTCCAATTGCTCATGTGGAGCGATCACAGGAATAACAATGTTTTCGATGATTTCAGTGGTCTATCCATTCCAATCCCCCCTTTTCTTCCTTCCCCCTTCTCCCCTCCTTCTCCCCTCTTTAACTTCTCACGTCTAATTCTTCTCACTTCTCACTCCCCTCTCTAACTCCTCACTTCCTTAGCTTCTCACTTCTCACTCCTCTCCCACCCCCCTTCTACGACTGCTCGGAAATCAATGTATTACGTATTTAATGCTGGCCCTCGATAAAGTCGTTCTTGACTCTGTAGAAAATGTAGAACCACATGGAGGCGCCGAGCAACTTGGCGCCCCACCTGACCTTGGGGTCCACGTGGGGCTTGCTCACGGGCGCATGGCGAATGTACTTGGCGAGGTGGGCTGCTGCCATTGTGTGTGTGGGTGTTGCAAGTTTGTGAAATTGAGAAGTTTTGGTTGGCCCGCGAATGGTGCACGGGTTCCTGTAGAGAAGCCATCGCTCTCTCTCACTTTTCCCTCACTCCCTCACACACCCTTACACCACACCATATCTCTATACACCTTCCCTGATACCTCTATACATCCCTCTATATATACCTCTCTACATCTCTCTATACATATCTCTATACATGTCTCTATACATATTTCTATAAATCCCTCTATACCTATATCATCTACCAGTGTATATATGCTACTATATTCTACTACTAGTGTACTACTACTACTACTACTACTACTGAATTAATTGTTTTTATATTTTCATATTTATTTTTATATTTATTTTTATAAAAAAGACATTCAATGGTACTTGTGAGGTACCAGAGCTGCAAACAGGTAGAGAACACTTGAGTAAATTTCTAGTAGAATTGTTCCATTCAAATGCCATTGCAATATTAACTAGAGTAATAGCAAATATTATAAGCAACATATTTTTATATAAAATACGAACTCACATATGTACATAGCTCTATATATTCTCTTTGTTCTGCTTAAGAATATTATATGGTGAGGCCCACTTAAAGGTTTATTTGGGGGCTTGTTTTACGTTATATCGGGGGACTACTTTACGTTGTATTTGGGTTTTGATTTACGTTATAATTGTTTAGATATATTGGAATTGGTGGTATGGGATTTTATATTGAACAATTACTAAGAATAATACAGGGTTTTAGAATAAGGTCTATGATATGGAATGTATTGATATAGAAAGAAAAAAAGTATGAATAGCAAAATCCCAATGCCACTCCCTATATAGCTTTATATTCATTCTATATTTTATTTTTATTATTGAATTTATATGTATTATTAAATTTATATGTATTTAAAGGTGATAGAGCCCGTATTTGGGAGCGCCGCGATTTGGTAGTGTTGAGAATGAGCAATGACTGATCATTCCAGAAATGGAAGGCACGCTCTCTTTAGAAAGTAGAGTGTGCTACGCCTTACCTTGGTGATTCTTGATGAAGGTTCAACTCCAGCATAATGGATGTTGGAGAAGGTTTAGCT
>NKZK01000579.1:0-38593 GCA_002370145.1 [Candida] ipomoeae | reverse complement strand
AGCACAACTAAGAACCAAAAGAATGAACAAAGACATAACCTTTCTAGATTATAGACCTAAGAACGGTAAAGTCCAACAGCCCGCACTCACAGGTTGACACATGTCACATGTCACATGTCCCACAAGTTCAACACTTACTATTGTTCTACAGGAGAGTTATTCGAATGCCACGTTTCTCTCAAAGTTATGTAAGCCGCTCCGGTTCCTCTCCTTGATGAACCATCAACGAACATAGTTTTAGTTAGGCATAAATGTATTAAAGAACATAACAGTATAGTAGTATACACTAGTATTGATAGTAGTAGTTGTTAGATTCTTGTTACGTCAGGTACTCTGTTTACTATGTTCATTCGCTGCTGATTCCTCCTAGAGGAACCATCGCACCTTATATAGACTAGTCCGTCATAGAGGAATAGAAGTCGTAATGAGGGCCGACGGGGCCGCTCAACCTCTGATCCACCAGTACAGGCTTCAACATCCACATAGGTAGTACACTACCCATGGTGGGTCTAACAAAGTATCATTTAAAAATAATGAATCAACATTATCTACCCAATACCAATACCCAATAGTCTCAATGCCTCTATTCACTACTCACAATAGTCAACACACTTACCAGTCACAGTCCATCACACTGATAGACTCCATCACTGATAGTCTCCATCACTTATAGACACTTACTACTCACTCACTAAATATTCTCTATAGACTCAATACTCATTACTCAATATTCTCTACAGACTTAATACTCACTATTCAATATACCCAGTCAATGTGGAGGTAGTCTCAATGTCTCACTACCCACTACTCAATACACTTTGATTTTATTCATAATTGTTAGATCCACCATAGGCAGGGCCCTGCCTATGAAGGTATTATGAAGTCTCTCAGTCCGATTGTTACAATGGCCATTGCAAACGCCGTGTCACCGCCATCGTTGTATGAAGTACTATGATGGCTCTTTCGAATATTCTAGAACAATCCTTACCATTGTTCTAGTGGAGAGTTTTTCGATGCCACGTTTCTCTCAAAGTTATGTAAGTCGCTCCGGTTCCTCTCCTTGATGAACCATCAACAAACATAGTTTTAGTTAGGCATAAATGTATCAAAGAACATAATAATAGGTTTATTAATTTATAATACAAATTGTTATTTATAAAAAATGAATCAAAATTTATCTACCAATACACCTACTACCTGATACACAATACCCATTAGTCTCTAGTCTCTGGTCTCTGGGCTCTGGTCTCAACACTCACTTGTTGCTTGTTGCTTCTCACAGTATACCAAAATCTAGCACCCAATAGTCCGAATCGCAATACTCAATACCTTGCTCAATAGGAATACTCTCAGTACTCACTGTCAGTACTTACTCTACTACTCACTCTAATACTCACTCTTACAACCCAATACTAATACCAATACCAATACCAATACCAATAACCTCTATACTCAATATCCAGTACACACCATACAATAAGCAAGAGTCTCAATGTTTCAAAGAATACTCAATACTCAACTCACTTTGAATAAATACCCAATACCCAATGCTCAGTACCCAATAGTCCCTATACTCAATACAATACTCAATAGTCTCTATACTCAATGCTCAAATAGTCAGTACTGCTGGAGACCAGAATGGTTCCAGACACTAACAAGTGACAGGTGCTCAAGAGTGTTTCTTGTTTGAATCAGTAGGGTCAAAGTCGAATAAGTGAAACTTGAAGTTAGCATATGTTGGGAAGTAGATAGCAGAAAGGAACATCTCATACTTTATACTCTATACTGTCTCTATATTCTGTCTCTATACTCAATGCTTAATAGTCAGTACCCAATAGTCACTATAATCAATGTCTATACTCAATGCTCTATGCTCTGTCACTATGCTCATGTCTCTATACTCTGTCTCTATGCTCAATACTCAATGTTCAGTAAACCCACTATACTCAATGTTTCAGTACCTGTTAGATTCATGTCGTGACGTTAAGTACTAAGTTATCTTTATTCGTTGATGATTCTTCAAAAGGAGGAATTTGAGCTGCTCATATAACTTTTCAACAGAAGGGGTGGCTGGTAGATGGCTGGTTAGAAGGCCTTAAACAATAGTCATTGTTAGTATCAGGCAGAGAGGCTTCATAATACCTCACTACCTATGGTGGATCTGACAGTACCCAATAGTCTCTATGCTCAATAATCAGTACCCACTATACTCTATACTCTGTCACTATACTCAATGTCTATACTCAATGTCTATACTCAATCTCTATGCTCTGTCTCTATGCTCAGTATCCAATAGTCTCTATACTGAATGCTCTATAATGTCTATAGTCAATCTCTATGCTCAGTACCCACTAAAGTTCAATACCCACTATACTCAATACCCACTATACTGAATTATTCTATACTAAGTACTCAATACTCAATGCTCCATACTCAGTACCTAATAGTCTCTATACTCTGTCTCTATACTTTGTCACTGTACTCTATACTTAATGTCTATACTCTGTCTCTATACTCTGTCTCTATACTCAACGTCTCTATGCTTAGTACTCAATGTCTCTGTACTGAATGTCTCTATACTCAATGCCTATACTCAATGTCTATACTCAGTACTCACTAAAGTTCAGTCTCAATATCTTGTATACCAATATCTTGTACACTTTTAGTGCACCATTCTCACACCATGTTCACACCAAATCCAGTGCACTTTCACACCAACCCAATTGATACACCATTAATACACCTCAATACTAACTCCACCACAAATTAATAAAACACATTTAAACCACATTTAAACCAAATTTAAACCACATTACCATATTTGAATAACATTATACAGGACCACCAATTAATTAAACCCCCAACAAAACAATTTTCTACAAATTTATCTATAAATATATCTACAAATGTATGTAGTAAATGTGTACTAAATGTGTACTAAATGTGTAGTAATAGTGAGTATGTATTAGTGAGTACTATATAGTGAGTAATAGTGAGGAAGTATGGGTGTATGAGGAGGGGTTGCTGTGAGGGAGAGATCTCATAGGCCCGCGGAAGACAGGAGCGGGGCCTGCATATACCCCCCAGGTCGTGGACGCACCACGCGCCCAGTGGCCAATCACCGTGCGCTCTCGACACCTTTCTCCGGCCGAATCTGGTTGATTTTTCGCGCGCCCTCGCTCTCACTGCAATATATTACTGAAACAATTTTCCCCGTCCTCTTTTTCTTCCTCCACCTGACTTTTCCCACTCTTATAAGTCGCCATGTTGTCAGCTCGTTCTGTCTTACGTACTGCCGCCCGTGCAGCCTCCGTTTCTAGAATGCGTGTTGTATGTATACAATTGCATCCAAGCAGTTGTCCATGGTTTACCATGGGCAACGCAATGGTCATAGAACCACCAAAGAGTTGTCCATAGTTTGCCATGGGCAACGCCAATGGCCCATAGAATTACCAATCATCAATTACCATATGATCGTACAATATAAGACTGGGTCAATCGATTGGCTGTTGAATCACTGATCCTGATTGGTTGACTGATTGTTGAGCCACCGATCCATTGGTTGGTGAATGACTGATCCTGATTGGTCAATGACTGGTGATTGACTGATTATGGTTGATTCATCTGTTTCTTTCTTTGTACTAACATTAGACTCGTCCAGCTTTCACTGCTGTTCGTTACGCTTCTGCCAAGGCTGCCCCCACTGAGGTCTCGTCCATCTTGGAGGAGAGAATCAGAGGAGTTTCTGAGGAAGTCAACTTGAACGAAACCGGTAGAGTTTTGTCTGTCGGAGACGGTATCGCCCGTGTGTTTGGTCTTAACAACGTCCAGGCCGGTGAGTTGGTCGAGTTCTCCTCCGGTGTCAAGGGTATGGCCTTGAACTTGGAGGCCGGCCAAGTCGGTATTGTGTTGTTCGGTTCCGATGCTTTGGTCAAGGAGTCCGAGCCCGTCAAGAGAACCGGAAAGATTGTGTCTGTTCCAACCGGTCCCGAGTTGTTGGGCCGTGTGGTTGACGGTTTGGGTAACCCAATCGACGGTAAGGGTCCTTTGAACAATTCTTCCACCGCCAAGGCCGAGGTCAAGGCCCCAGGTATCTTGCCAAGAAGATCTGTGCACGAGCCAATGCAAACCGGTTTGAAGTCTGTTGACGCTTTGGTGCCAATCGGTAGAGGCCAAAGAGAGTTGATTATCGGTGACAGACAAACCGGTAAGACCGCTGTCGCCTTGGACACCATCTTGAACCAAAAGAGATGGAACAACGGCTCTGACGAGTCCAAGAAGTTGTACTGTGTGTACGTTGCCGTGGGTCAAAAGAGATCCACCGTGGCTCAATTGGTCAAGACCTTGGAGTCCCAGGATGCCATGAAATACACCATCATTGTGGCCGCCACCGCTTCCGAGGCTGCTCCTTTGCAATACTTGGCTCCTTTCACCGCTTGTTCCATCGGTGAGTGGTTCAGAGACAACGGCAGACACGCTTTGATCATCTACGATGACTTGTCCAAGCAAGCCGTGGCTTATCGTCAATTGTCTTTGTTGTTGAGAAGACCTCCAGGAAGAGAGGCTTACCCTGGTGATGTTTTCTACTTGCACTCTCGTTTGTTGGAGAGAGCTGCCAAGATGTCCGAGGCCAACGGTGCCGGTTCCTTGACTGCTTTGCCTGTCATTGAGACCCAAGGTGGTGATGTGTCTGCTTACATTCCAACCAACGTCATTTCCATTACCGACGGTCAAATCTTTTTGGAGGCCGAGTTGTTCTACAAGGGTATCAGACCAGCCATTAACGTCGGTTTGTCCGTGTCCCGTGTGGGATCCGCTGCCCAGGTCAAGGCCATGAAGCAAGTCGCCGGTTCCTTGAAGTTGTTCTTGGCTCAATACAGAGAAGTCGCTGCTTTCGCCCAATTCGGTTCCGACTTGGACGCCTCCACCAAGCAAACCTTGGCCAGAGGTGAGAGATTGACCCAGTTGTTGAAGCAAAAGCAATACAGCCCATTGGCTGCTGAGGAGCAGGTTCCTGTGATTTACGCTGGTGTTAACGGTTACTTGGACAACATCGAGCTCTCTAGAATTGGTGAGTTCGAGGAGGCCTTTGTGTCGTCGTTGAAGTCTAACAACGGCGGAATCCTTGAAGCCATCAAGACCAAGGGCGAGTTGTCCAAGGAGGAGTTGGCCTCTTTGAAGGAAGCCACTGAGTCTTTTGTTGCTTCTTTCTAAGCGGTTCCTTGCATGTAGACTGAAGTGCCGTGGTAACACGAACACAAAGATACACTAAATCAAAATATTTACGATATATTCGATGATCGTCTGAATCAACTGTAGCAAAAGAAGACGAAAACAGAAGAAGAAAGAAAAGGTGGAAGGGTGGGTTCGGTATAATATCATCCTGCATATATGGTGCACGGGTGCGAGGCACATCAACTCCACAGATCTCCAATGCACCCATTCGAGGATCTCTACACAAACTAGTAGTTCAGTATGGGCAGACTAGCGCTTGATTTGAGCGGCCAAATATCCGAAACCGGTTTGTTTGAAGTCTTGGACTACGATTATGAGGCTTTAGAGCACCAGAAGCAGCCGGACGCCGATTTCGAAGTGGATTTGGAGTACCTCGTAAACACAGCAACGGAGAAAGCGACCCTAAGCGAAAAGGAGGACGGAAAACGGTTGAAGGGTGGAGGAAAAGCGAAAAGAGCAGGCCCCTCGGAAGTGAGGCCCCCCGGACCCCGGAACTCGGCGCCGCATACCGGGGGCGGGCCCCACACACGTATACCAAGCCAGCCCAACTCGGGAAAAAGCTCCAAGGCCATCAAAATCAAGACCACAAGCAAACTGCTCAAACCAGAGGTTTTGCACCAGCAAGTCACGGCGGATCTCTGGGCCATTTCGTTTCTGAGTGACGAAGAGACCCCCGGAAGTCGTCAGCACACGGCCGGAAGCCGCATAAAGCTCTTGAAAAAACCCAAATGTTCAGAAAAAGCAGGAGATTCTGGCGCATACCGCCCCCAGTCCCAAAACGGAAGCCATGTCCCGCTGAAAACCATGGAGTACACCCCAAGCGCAGCAGCTTCACGTGGTGATCTGCGCGCAGCGAAACAATGGCAGAACAATGTCCACGCACACAGGATTTCTACGGACAAGCAGGTCAAACCGTCCCAGCAGGATACCCCGAAAAAAAGCCATAAAGAGCATCGGCAGCAATTTCCCAGAGGCCTTGAAAATTCTAGTCTAGTATTGGAAACCCCGAAAAACCCCAAAACACCCGAAACACCCGAAATCCCCGAAATCCCGGTCTTCCGCAACCAAAAGTACCCCAGAAACCGGCCCAGTCTGTCAAATCTGTCTAATCTGTCCTATCTGTCCAGTCTGTCCAATTTCAGCTCTAGCAAACACAATACTTATAAAATGTCTGAGCTTGAACACGTCGAGATTGTCATTGGACACCAGAGTGAAGAAGAGAATGTGGTGGAGAATGTGAATGTGGAGAATGTGAAGGAGGACGAAAATGAGGGTGTGCAATTAGAGGAGAATATGAAGGAGTTGTCAATTGAAGAAAATGGAAATGAAAATGAAAATGGAAATGGTGGAAATGGTGAAGGAAGTGGTGGTGGAAATTGTGTGTCACGTGACCCTGAACATGGGCCCTACAATGGTATTAGTCCCGAAGCCAAGAAGCCAGAGGCCAAGAAGCCAGAGGCCAAGAACGACAAGAAAGAGAAGCACAAGTCTTCTAAGAGTAAAGCCAAAAACGGGAGTTCCAAAAATGGTACCCCAAAAAACGGCACCCCAAGAAACGGTACCCCAAGAAACGGCACTCTCAAGGCTGACCTCATGAAGTCCCCAGAAAAGGAGAAGGAAAAGGAAAAGTTGGAAAAAGAAAAGTTGGAGAAGGAAAAGTTGGAAAAAGAGAAGTTGGAGAAGGAAAAACTGGAAAAAGAAAAACTGGAGAAGGAAAAACTGGAGAAAGAGAGAGAGGTCAAAAAAGTCAATGGATCATCGTCTCGTGCCACGAAAGTCACCCAACTCCCAGTCATCCCACCAGTATCCACGATTTTCGGACTCGACCACCACCAGATCTTTACCCTGAAAACAAGCGACGTCAAGGTCAAACTCTTGGTGAACCTGAAGACGTCTGCCATGTGCAGGAACGCCTTGGATTTTGTCCATACCGCCAACAAGGCAGCACAGCCTCTCTTCCACAATACGCATCGCATGACGCAGTTCATCACCGTGTGTGTGAATGTGGCGTTGTATGAGGCCAGTGGCTTCAATACAATCACCAAGGCAAACCCCGACTTGTTGCTGTGGTTGCCTGAATATGACCACTTGACCCTTACGCATACCAAAACTAACTTGACGGTGTCCAACAAGACGGCCCACCGCAACCAGGTTGACTATACGGTGTTGTCGTTTTTCGGCCACATTTTGGTGTGGGCATTGCATCTTCAGAACGAGGCCCACATTACTCCCACTTTGGCCGATCGCTATGGCTTGAGTATCTCCACGGCCGATGTGCTTCGTAGCTTTGGAGGTTACCATTTGTGGGACCGGTTGCGTAAGGAGAAGACCATGAACTTGAAGCGGTGGAAACACATCCAGAAGTTCAGACAGATTTTTGCGTTCGAGGAGAACCAGTTTGTGTTGATTTTGCGCTTCATGAACCTCGACACAGAGATTCCATAGTGGAATTTTTGCAGCTAGAGAGAGATCAGACGAGTGGTTTTCTGGATCCAGAGTCAGAAAACAGACTTTCTGGATCGAGTGTTTACTCAGATGTCTACACCAGTGGCCAGTGGCCAGTGGACCTGCTGGTCATATCCACTATGGATTTGCATATAAGGAGTTGTATTTGGTTGATGTTACCATTCAGCAGTACAACTCCATAGCTCAGCAGTAGCTAGAATACCAAGCCTTTAAGAGCTAAACACTATTTAATTGCTTTCAGTATCAAATAAAGATATGAATATTCTATGACTTAAAATGGACAAGAAGTCGGATCACCTTAGTAGTATCTGTCTACTAATAGTATTCTACTCACCTGACCATAGTATCTGACCATAAGTACTGACCATAAGTACTGGCCATAAGTACTGGCCATACGTAACTGACCATACTTTCCTCTGCTATTCTATTCTGTAATCTAGCTACTCTAATCTCTATTTTATGTCGGGTGAGGGATAAAACGTGCTTATAAAACACTATTGTGCGAGGTAAAAAGTTGTTTGAGATATAAATCGAGGATTTGTAAATGATTTCTGGTGATTTGTAAATGATTTCCGATGATTTATACGTATACTGATCATAAGTATCTGACCATACATATACTGACAATACGTATACTGACAATACGTATACTGACAATACTATACTGCAGAATGTCACTGTCTTTGATCTCCAGGATCTGTATGATGTCCTATTCATTCAGAGGAGCCCGGTGAATTTTCTGTCAATTCTGACGCAGTATCAGTGTAAGGCATTCACCCAATCATTCACATCATCAGTGCAATGCATTGCAGTACAGTGTCAGCACAGTGTCAGCACAGTGTCAGTACAGTGTCAGTACAGTATCGGTGTCCTTCAGTAACTATTCCAGTCACTCAGTCGCCTTGTCTGTCTGAGTCAGTTTCAGTGTACCAGTTTCAGTGTATCAGTCTCAGTGTGTCATAGTAGTATATACGCAGATATATTATTGCGTGCACTGGTGGAATTGGGGTTCAGACTCTCATTATATACTTACTCGGTCTCTGTTTTCCTTCACAATACCATAGTCTTTTCATTCTACTGGGTCTCTGTCTTTTTATTTATTCCAGTCCCTATACATATATAGAGATACATACTAATACTAATACTGACATGAAAACATAGAGACTATAGGTTTGAAGATTGGTAGTGAAATTGAGTCAGCTCTGTATGGACATACCTGTACTACTGAGACTGAGACTTTTATTTCATCATTCCAATTCTCTGTATTAATCTTTTTCAGTCTTACTTTCAGTCTCAATCTCCTTATCTATTCTCAAGTCATATTCTCTATTCTTAAGTCATATTCTCTATTCTGTTAGATCCGAGATGGTCTTTCACGACCCATCTGGTATTTGAGCCTACCTTTACTGATTGGTTGGCAAGGCAACCACCCTTTGTTGCTTAATATCGCCTTTGGGTATAGCCAGCAGACTAAGCTAAAGTGGCCCAGAAAGTTTTGTCAGTGTCTTATTTGGTGGTTATACTTGGCGTGGATACACTAGTTTATAGTATGGTGCCCTAAACTGCTGGAACCACTACAAGCATTCTAGAACAAACATCACTATTGTTCTGGGGAAGCCGTTTAGATTTCTCTCTTTGAGGAACCATCAACGACTATAGTATCGATCAGGCATAAATGCACTAAAGAACATACTAAGCTACACTATACTCTAGTAACCTACACTCTAGTACACTATGCTTTTAGTCTGGATTTACTGTGATCAAGAGAATGACTAGTCTAATTAATAATTACAGACGGACTCAGAAAGAGGGGTTTAGGAGATTAAACCTTGGTGTCCATACTTACCAGTCACATGCTGAAATACTCTATACTCTACTCTATACTCTACTCCATATTCTACTCCATACTCTACTCTATACTCTATCTTGACCTAATTCATACACTTTGCAGCAATTAGAGTACTCTGCTCCACCAGGTGTCACCCAAGACCTTTGTAATATAATATACTTCCTGACTATATAACACTAGGATGTAATTCACATAGTTTCAGTGTGGTATGTTCTTGGTGTTATTCTTTTTTCTCAATGTAGTAACTAGTCCCGTAGTAAGATTTGGTCTTAAGCACTTAACCTAGTCCCGTAGTAGAACTTAGTCTTTAGTAATTAACCTAGTCCCGTAGTAGGATTTGATCTTTAGTACTAACCTTGTGGTTCTTAATCTTATGGTCTTTGATGGGGTACGTTTGGGTTTGGGTCACCTGAATGAATACCTATCAACTGAATAAAAGCACCAACTGAATATAAGCACCAACTGAATATTGAGGGCTAAACTTATGAGGCCTCATTGACCACTTTTTCCGAGATAACACTTTCGAAATGCACTATGGCATTGAACTGCCTGGCACAAGGTGAGGTCTCTGCAGAAGAAGCAGGGAATTCCATGGTTTTCTGTCTTGGCTTTTCGAATGCACTTTCAAATGCGTCATACTCTACTCTACTCCAAACTCTATCTCCATACTCTACTCCCTTACTCTATCTCTATATTCTATCTCTATACTCTAATTCTATACTCTCATATTTGTTATATCCACGATAGGCAGGCCCCTGCCTATAGAGGTATCATGAAGCCTACTCTGTCCGATCGTAACAATGGCCATTACAAATGCCGTGTCAATATTCTAGAACATTCCTTACCATTGTTCTAGTGGAGAGTTTTTCGATGCCACGTTTCTCTCAAAGCTATATAAGCCGCTTCGGTTCCTCTTCTTGAGGAACCATCAACGAACATAGTTTTAGTTAGGCATAAATGTATCAAAGAACATAACACTTAGTGTCTTAACGTTACAACAAGAATTTAACACTCTACTACTGACTCTACTACTGATTCTACTCTATACTCTACACCATACTCGACTCCATACTCTATACTCTGCCCTCTACTACTGACTCTGCACTCTACACTGACTCTATACTCTATACTCTAACCATAGTTAAGTTCATTCTTATGTCCAAATAACCAGTCATGTAGTCTAAATTTTTTTTCTATCCATTCATTCTTCCCCTTCTGTCTATTTCTATACTATTCTGTCTGTTATTTCTATGGTGATCTCTGCTTTCATGCTTTCCTCTTGATGCCAATGCTATATGCAGTCCCGAGGTCAGATAAATCTAAATTTCAGTCTCTTCATTAAATGGAAATTAATACCAAAAAAGAAAAATAATTTCTATGTGAATTCGATTTTTAAGTGCTGTCCAGAGTTTATGTTTCTTCTCATTAATGCTGGATTCAGAAAAAATGCGTCTACCTATTCTCACTTCCTCACTTCCTCTCTTCTCTTCACTCACTTTTCTCATTCTCCACCGTTTTTTGACCACCATAAAGAAGTGTACTACTACTGCTAATACTACTGCTAATACTAATAAGATAGAAATACTAACAAGATAGAAATACTAATGATACTAATACTTCTGATTTACTACTCTACTCCAGTGGTTCTAGAATAGTGTACTGCATCGATTCATTACTGTAAGGAATATAGACTATACTAGGAGATGTTTTGATTGGTCTGGAAATAGAATCCAATTGCAAGTCCAAGTCCAAGTCCAATTTCAATTTCAATTGAAAACACATTTATGCTTTCATAACTTGTTCACCAAGACTTAGTGTAGACATGGTCACAGTCACGGTGCAGTGTATAGTCTGTAGTTGTTAGTTACTACTCTAATAGTACTAAAGAGATAGTAGAGTGAAGTCTAGTAGAGTGGAGTCTAGTATAGTGGAGTTTAGTAGAGTGGAGTATAGTAGAGTAGATTAGCTTGGCTTCCCTCCAATACCAGAGTCCGACCTTGGCCTGGAGTGAGCAGTCGTTGTCCCAGCTCCAGGAGTGTATATTTAATTACAGTTAAAGCTCGTGGGTGAGGAAATTAACAGTCATAGCCACCTCCTCGAGGAAAAAATATTAAGTATTCCTTTGAGGAAATTAAAGTCAACTGAGTCGTTCCTGCACTGTTGACAGATATTACTGTGAATATAGCACTGTGAAAATAGCATTGTAGAGTAGAGTCTAGCACTGTAGAGATAGCACTATAGAGATAACACTGTACAGTAGAGTCTAGTATGGTCTAGCACTGTGAATATAGTACTGTAATAGTATAGCACTGTAATAGTATAAAACTATAGAGATAGCACTGTACAGTAGAGTAGAGTAAACTATAGCACTGAAGATAGCACTGTGAAATTAGTAGAGTAGAGTTGGTAGAGTAGAGCCTAGTAAGGTATAGGCTATACAGTGTCACTGACTTCTTGAAAGGTCCATATTCATACTCCAAACTACTCTAGAAACTCCCACATGCCCCATAGAGAGTAGAGAGTAGAGTAGTCAGTAGTAGTCAATAGTAGTCAATAGTAGTAGTCAGTAGTAGTACTAGTAAATCTGTAAATCTGTAGTAGTACTAGTAAATCAATTGCAGTAGTAGTACTAGTAGTACTAGTAAATATATACATCAGTAGCAGTAGTAGTAGAGTACTAGCAGTAGTAATACAGTACTAGCAGTCAGTAGTAAAGTACTTGCAGTCAATCAGTCAATCAGTAGTAGTACTAGTAAATTAGTAGTAGTATTAGTAGTACGAGTAAATCTATAAATCTGTAGGAGTATTAGTAAATGTGGCAGGAGTATATCTGTAGTGAATCATTTATCGTAGTAGTACTAGTAAATCTATAAATCAGTAGCAGTAGTAGTAGAAATACTAGTACCCCCAGTTAGTAAAGTACTAGAACAGTCAATATGTTGGTATCGTACCATAATTGTAAAACAGTATAGTACTATAGTAATAGAGTAGTAGCAGTAGAGTCGAGTCGAGTAGTACTTGGTTGTTATGAAATAGTAGAGTAGTAGTAGAGTAGAGTAGAGTAGTACTAGTAGTAGTATAGTCGAGTACAGTAGTACAGTAGTGGAGTAGTACAGTAGTACAGTAGTAGTAGTAGAGCACTTAGGTATAGATTAATGCCCGTGTTAAATTCTTGTTACTCAGGTACTCTGTTTATTATGTTCATTCGAGTACTTATACACTTTCGAGGAGAGGGTTTTGAAGAGAGGGTGTTGAGGAGTACTAGTAGTAGTACTGATGCAAATGGCTCTATACCTCTATACTGCATCGTACTACAATGTTTTTTCTATCTTCATTATGGCGTATTTATCAATCACGTTAATCACGTCAATCTCATGTGCTCCATCATTGCTGGCTGACCCACTTGTAGATCTTGTCCGTGTCACGCTTGGCCCAGTTGCTCTTGGCCGTGATCATGTCCAAGGATTGCGCCAAGCTCTGGTCGAATCCACTGGTGTTCTTGCCTGCAAAGAAAGCCTCCACCTCCTTCTTCTGCTCGTCCTTGGTGAAGCCGGACGAGGCAATGGTCACCACCGATCCCAACATCGATAATCCGGGAGGCAACAACTTGTAGATGGCGTCCCAGTTGCCGGTGAACCATGCCCACAACTTCTCCACTCCCTTGGTGTGTGCTCTCATGCCTTGCATTGGGATGTAGATGTCCTGTGCCTTGATGATGTCTGTCTTCAACAATAAGCCGGTGACCTTCTCAAGAACCTGGTCGTCTTCAAACCGTCCAAATGCTCTCAAGGCAGCAATCTTCTCCTCGGTAGACGAAGGGTTCGTGTAGATGGCGTAGAGCTTCTCAAACTCGGCCACTCCTCCACGTCTTGCCACCGTGTTGAAGATTGAAGCCCTCAAGTTAGGGTTGATGGCAGACTTGTCGCCCTGCACAAACGCATCGAAGCTCTTGTCAACAAACTCGAGAGCTTGCTTGTCGCTGGATGCAGCGGCCGAAGCAAAGAGAAGGGACTTGAGTTGCTGCTCGGCAAAAGTGTCAGAATCGGAGAAATCCCATCCAACTTCCTGCAACTTGGAGCTGATCAAGTCAAGCACAAAGCCATTCAATGCCTCCTTGACCTTTTCGTCCTCGAACAACAAGGCAGCCTTGATCTTGATGATACTGCCCAAGGCGGATTTCCAAACAACGTAGTTGGACTCGGAGGACCAGGCCTTGACCAAGTTAAGCAAGTCGGTACTGCTGATGAATCCCGAAGAGGCCAACGATCCTGCATCTGCAACAAGACCCACACGGTCCTCAACTGATAACTTTCCGTCCACTCCTGCTTGTCCAAGCTTGGTCCATCTCTCTGGACTGTATGCGGTCCGGTACACGCCCGCTTGGTCACCATTCACCTTGAAGAAATCATCGGAAATGTCAAGCTTGATGCTGGTGCTTCTGGTGTCCAACATAGCAGACTCATCCACTCCGGCACTGGTTTTGATACCAAGGAAAACTGGGTACAACGTCGTGTCCTCGTCTTCCTTGACGTCTGCAGTGGCAAGGAACCGGTGCTGGGTGAAGGTCAACTCAGTGCCCTTCTCCTCAACATGCACCACAGGGTATCCAATCTTCTTGGTCCAAATGTCCATGACCTTGACCACGTCTTTTCCACTGACCTCGCTCAAAGAACGCCAGAGATCCGAAGTCTGCGTGTTACCCCACTTGTGTTTCTTCAAATAGTTAGAGACTCCCTTGATGAAGGTCTCCTCGCCCAACCAGCGCGAGATCATCTTAAGCAACGACGATCCCTTGGAGTAGGAAATGGCGTCGAAGATTTGGTTGATCTCGTCGGCTCTCTTGACTGGTACCTCGATTGGGTGCGAAGATCTCAACGAGTCCAACGACAACGCATGCTGCAAAGAGTCGGCAACATAAGATTCCCATACCTTCCAGTCTGGGAACAACGAGTCGCATGCGTACCACGACATCCACGTGGCGAAACCCTCGTTCAACCACAATCCGTCCCAGAAGTCCATGGTCACCAAGTTTCCAAACCACTGGTGTGCCAACTCGTGCATGACCACCTCGGTGACTCTCTGCTTGGTGCTGATACCCGAGTTCTTAGGGTCCAAGAGCAAGTCCACCGTTCTGTAGGTGATACATCCAAAGTTCTCCATGGCTCCGGCCGAGAAGTCGTGGATGGCTACCATATCCAACTTGGGCAATGGGTATGGGATATCGAACTTGCCATCGAAAAACTTCAAGGTGCTGGCAGCAATGTCAGCGGAGTATTGTCCCAAATGCTCAGAGCCGGGGGTAGCCCACACCTTGATTGGAACAGAGTACTCGTTGTTCTCCACAGACTTCAAGTCTCCCACAATGAAGGCAACCAAGTAGGTAGACATCAATGGGGTGGTGTTGAAGGTGGTCTTCTTCTTACCGTCCTCAAGCTGCACCACCTCTTTTTCGTCCATGTTCGACAAGTGCACCAACTTGGCGTCGGAAACCAAAGAGATATCGAACTTGGCCTTCAAAGCTGGCTCGTCGAAAGATGGGAAGGCACGGCGACAGTCGGTTGGCTCCATCTGAGTAGTGGCCAAGTAAGCGGTCTTACCGGAAGCATCAGTATAAGAAGAACGGTAGAAACCGGCCATCTTGTCGTTCAACTCACCGGTGAACTTCAAGGCCAACGTGGCATCGGAATCCTTTGGCAATTGCGAGGCCAAGTGGAAAGTCACGGTCTGCTTGTCGGTGTCAAAGTCGAACTTGTCGATTTTTTCGCCATTGATTTGAGCAGAGTGAATTTCAATCTCCACGGAGTTGAGCACAATCGTGGACGAGTCCTCCTGGACTTTCAAGTCGATATCCAACTCACCATCGAACTTGAACGTGGTGAAATCGGGCTCAAGCACCAAGCCGTAGCGCAAGGGTTTGACGTTAGTAGGAAGCACTTCACGAGGAGGCGAAGTTTGGCACATGATGGGATTTGTGTTGAATGAGTGGCGGAAATTGTGGGGAGCCTTGTCTTTTTATATGCGCGCACTCTCGTCCGTGCCATGGAGCCAACTGGGTGCAAGGCTCTGCTGCAAAACGTCGCATTGGGAGATAACCCACTACAGCCTTAGAGACCGCTTGTTTTTCCCGTACACCCCCATACTAAAGAGAAGTATGACATGGTGTAGAATTTTTATCTTGTATTATGTCCTCGCTTCATTTTCTTTTTTCTTTTTTCCTTTTTTTTTGGTTTTTCTTGTTATCCGTAAATCCACATTTGAATTGGATGAATTCCAGTATTCATGGTCAGCTGATATACGCAGGAAGGGTAGAATTCTGGCCGACCCATGGTCCAATCATTTCAATGAATTAGTTATATAGAGATTTTCATTTCCTGGTAAGGGAAAAAACCTGGGGAAGAACCTATCGGTAAAACACTATAAATTTACAGCTTTTTTTGAGGGGAGTGTAGCTGTTTATATAGTAATTGCAACCAACAAATCGCGCATTGTGTGCGGGTGACGCCTAGTCCAAAAGAAGCTTCGTCTGTTTGTGTAATCCATGCATGTGTTGCATTTTCTTTCAGGAAGCTGATTGGCTGGTTCAGAGTCTGTTGATCAAACTAAGTCAAAGAGGCAGGTGTACAGTTGTGGGTTAGAACCCCAATGATTGGTATACGGTTGTAAGAGTTGCAAATCGGTTTCAGTACACAAATGGAGTTACTACTAAGTGCTGCAATTTGATACTATGCACTGTTGTTTCAGGTTCATGCGCTGGGTGCATTGCATGTTTCATAAGCACGTCAGTTTTGCCACCGAGATTTCGAGGTATATAAGGAGTGGTTCCCAGGAAATTCAGTATAATCCTCACAAAGTATACGAGTATGTGAGTGATTTGAATCAAGGGTTTTGGCTATAGAAGTGGGTTTAGTATTTCAAAATTTATATGACCTCTGTTGTATGTATAAGAAAAGGCTCTAATCGGGGTACTCAATAGGCATGACGGCTGGGCATGTAAAGGACATGGATGTTTGTGGGTACTACAGTGGTCAACCTTGAATCATCACCTTCCAAAAAAAGATGTTTTTATAAAGTGTTGGGAACTCTGGGCATGGAAGTTCTTTGAACTCTAAATACCTTTTAGAAGAAAGATGTGCTACTAGGTATTTAACTAACTCCAAAGAGTTATAGATTTCAGCAAGTTCAATTGTTGCCGAATTCAACGATGGTAGTACCAAAGGTACGTGTTTAAGATGACTTAGTTATCTACATCTACAAAGAGGGTTTAGGTATTCTTGTGGATTTTGCCAAGGAAGACAAGAAGCTATGAATATAATTAGCTATTGCTAAATTATTTTGAGAATCACTTCCTCTTTTCGTTATATCATCTACAAAGTATAACTCCAAGAAGCAATGGCTGGAATGTTTGATAGTGAAGCAAATTCGACAAAGTTTTTGTTAACACTATTCTCGGTTTCTTTTTCACGACTTATAGGATGGACAACGCCAAATCCGTACTCTTTAGATATTCAAAGCCTTTTGAAA
Organism: [Candida] ipomoeae; assembly: GCA_002370145.1. Taxonomy (NCBI): domain Eukaryota; kingdom Fungi; phylum Ascomycota; class Pichiomycetes; order Serinales; family Metschnikowiaceae; genus Metschnikowia; species [Candida] ipomoeae. The sequence goes on along the minus strand of NKZK01000579.1, from coordinate 21,522 downwards.
TGCTGATGTGGTCACGGTTTTTACAGAGCTTTGAAGAAGAGAGTTAGAACAAGATGCACATCAGACATCGAACTAGTGAATACTATATTTTCTATCTTCTAGTATTCACCAGAATATAGAACCATCAAAAAATCAGGACCAGGGAAATCCGAACAAACTGTCTGCACTTTATTTTCAGATTAACCTCCCCACAACTTGTCAAAATCATCAAAGATCTTTTACTTTATCAAAGGGACCCAAAGGAGTTGTTCAACCATCTTCTTTCTATATCAATAGCTACTTGAAGCTACATGTGGAAATACACTTCTTTTTTTTTCAATTACGACTATGAAGAGGGTGAAAACATGCTGCAGAGCATGAACCAAAAGAATGAATCAATTGGTTTGACTCAATGTGACTAATGGGTTCCTTGATATATCACAATTGAGTCGGTTTTGACTATTTCCGGGTCGTTTCCGAAGCAAACTCCTCATTCTCGAGCCAGCCCACAATGCCCCCATGCAAGATCTCCACCTTGACATTATGAGGCCCATACTTTTCCAAGTGGTCCTCGGCCCAGCCTGCAATATACGAAGCTCTCTTTCCAGACAGATTGCAGTGGATGATGATCCGTTCAGCCTCTGGATTGGCCTTCAACACCGGCACAAGAAACTTTTCCTGGATCTCATTGGGGCCCTCGACGTCGGTGGCAGGAATATGCACGGCCAGCGTGATGGAGCCTTTTTCCTGCTCATTGCGAATATCCACAACTGTCACAGACTTTGGGTTACTCTGCAATTGGGAGAAAAGCTCTGTGTTGGGTAAACGTGGGGTAACCGTGGCCAGCTGCAGCAGCTCCCATTTAGTAAGCCATTCAGGTACAGGATACATCGGAGGTGTGTATATTAAGAGTTTGTGTTGGTGGAAATTGTGACCGAAAGGGATATGTCTGCCAATTGGGGTCGGGGTCAACTGTGGCGGGGGACCTTTCTATTTTGATGACCATACACCGTGTCACGTGCACGATTGAGGAACTGCAGATAAGCACCAAAACCGTCTGAAACTTCCTTTATCACAGTGTCCAAATATTCAGGAGCTGAACAATACATCCCTACATTTATTCAGATATGAGTCAGCCTGAAATTAATGAAAGCTACTGTTGATGGTGGAACGATGTCTTATATGCAGGATATCACCAAATACATCATTGGTATTTTCCAAAACTTCTTGATCCCAAGACTTAAATGTCTCCAATACCATTTTATTATTGAGCTACTCAGATAGCATAATGTGTCTCAGATCATGGTGTTGGCGTCTTTGGAAGAGCATCTTGATATGTGACTATATGCAGGATACTGCGCATGGACCAGTTCAAACATTAAACCCATCCTCCGGTTCACAATCCAAAAATGTCGTGGGTTCCTGCAGATCTCCATACCGAAGAAAAAGACGAGGCTCGGCTCCCCAATCGGCCCAAAGCACGTGGTGAAAATTGGGAGCAAGCACAGCGAATAGCATTGGCCAATCCCTCAGATGTGCGGAAATGGGATGCCTTATTTGGAATCTTCGAGCAACAAGCCCAGCAAACGGGAGGTACGCCTGAAACATTGGCCAGTCTCAAGAAGGCGGTTTCAGCCAACTATTCCACATTTCTCCAGAGGTTTCCTTTTGCGACTGCATACTGGAAGCAGTATCTGATCCTCCAATACAAGCTTTATGGGCCCCACGAATCCATAGAGTGTTTGGAAAAAGCAGTCCATGCTCATCCCCAAAGTGTTGTTTTATGGGGAGACTACTTAGCAGGATTGGTTGCCATGGAGGCGGAGACCTGGAAGACTGGAATAGAGGCGAAAGAAAAAGAGACGAAGGAAGCAGAGACGAAAGAAGAAAACTCAAAGGAACAAGAGACTGTGAAAAAAGATTCAGATGTCTCCCAAAAGGGATCAAAATATACGGTGGATTTCATCCGAGGCCAGTTTCTCCGAGCTGAAACGCTCATTGGTGCAAACTTCAACTCCGATTTGTTTTGGGACAAGTTCATTGCATTTGAGATACTGATCTCACAGCGGACTCCGGATCAGGCCGCATCGGTGGTGCTTTTGGCCCTCTACTTGCGTCTTCTCCGCTTGCCGTTATACCAATACGCACAATACTACGCCCAATTTGGAGAGTTCAGTAAGAACTTTGGGGCCAAGGATGTGATACCCGATGCTTACATGCCGGAATACCTTGCCCGGTTCGGCAAAAGCGACGTTTCTGAACTCTCTGTCATCGAGTCCCTGCAGTTGGTGGATTTATATGCATACGATATCTTCTTGCAGACCCAGCAGGCGGTGACGGAGAAGTGGCAGTTTGAAAGTGCCCTTACTGTGCAGGACTTTTCGCCTATGGATCCATCCATTGCCGATTCTCATTTCCAATCATGGCTTGACTATTTTGCCCATGAAATCCAGGCTTTTAGTGCCTTGGAGAAAAAAGTGGCCATGCCAGTTTTCCAGATTGTGGAAGGTGACAATGGAGCCACCGAAAAAAGCCTCTTGGAGGCTTCAAATTCCGCTGAAATCCGCAAGTTTTTGGCCGTGCAGAGTGTCTTTGAACGTGCACTCGTTCCAAACAGCACCAAGGAAGAATTGTGGGTGAAATACATCGACTTCGTTCGGGAAAACACAGAAAATGGCGATGCTCAAGTCCGGGGATTATACGAAAAAGCCATCTTCTCTTTCCTTCCTTTGAAGTGCAGCGAAATCCGAAAAAAATACGCTCAGTACCTTTTAAAGGAACACAGCTTTGATGCCGCCACGGAGTTCTGGCTAAGGGCGATCTGGCTATATTCAGGACCACAGCGGATCTATGCCAAGGAAGCATATTTGCAGTCGGTCAAGGAGATGGTGCTGATGTGGACGGAACATGCCGAAGTGCAGGCCGTGCTAGAATCTTTGTGTGGGACCTATTTTACCCGTGTGGACCGGTACAAGACAGGATCCAAAACAGAGCCCAAAGAGGAAGGGGCTAATGAAAAAGGGGTCAAAAAGGAGGGCAAAGAAGAAAAGGTGAAGGGGGAACACGTGACGCAGCTTTCCCGGGCCTTGAACGACGATGGAATTGCAGTGGTTGCAGTTGGATATCTCCGAAGCCCAGCGACTTCTACACAGGCCATCCGAAGTTTCTACAACCAGTACCACACGCAAAATGCCTTTTCCCGATCTGTGCAATTCTGGCGTTTTTTCGTGGACTTTGAAATCGGCGAAAAGAACTTGGAAAACTTGAAAACCATCATGGATTACGTCGAAACCAGCACCGAGCTCCCCAAATGGGTCATTGACTGTTTCCTCGATATGCAGTACGAAGCCACCAGTGCCAATTTATCCCAAGTCTTTTCTTCGCCCAACAAAGAGGCTTTGCAGGAGATTCTCGTGTTTTTGAACGCCAAAAAATCGGACGATTTGGTGGTCAACGTTTCAGCACGAAAACGGTTGGCGCAGCTCAATTACTTGGAGCCGGAAAACAGGCAGTTGGACCGTGCTGCTTCGTTGATGAAGCTCCGAGCAAAACACCTTGCTCATCCGGGTATCTTCGTGGATCACGTGCCGCAGCTCATCAACAGTACGATGGGAAAAGAGTGGATTTCGTTGCTTGACGATGATTTGAAGGTTCCACCATTGCCAACATTCAGAAATGTCTAAAAGGCAAACGCTCCGATTGTGTATCCCGATGAGTAATGAGGAATCAGAGTGAGAAAGTGATTACGAGAAAGTCGTCTTGTCTTGAAGTGTTCATTAAAAGTATAGCTACAAATCGGCTTGTCTTCCGATGACAAGAATGGATGGCTTGAGAGATGCCTTAGAAGAAATCCGGTTGTTTCCAAACACCTCGAGAATGGCCAAATTCGGACAAGTCTCCTCAAAGCTCTCGGCCACCTCGTCATCGAACTTGCGGACAAAACTGACGTCGAGATGGGACAAAAGAGGAAACGACTTTTTGGAGAACTTCGCTGGTTCCTCTTCTGGTTCCTCTTCCTGCTCTGCATGCAGTGTTTCCTTTCCAGTCACTTGCTGGAAGAAGCCCTTGGAAAGTTTATTGACTGAATTCAAGGATAATTTGACCAAGGATTGAGAGGAATGGGCCAAGAGTGCATCAATGGCCAGATCGCCAAGATTGATGCATTTGGTGAGATCCACCGTTTCAAGTCCCCCCGGGTGGATCTCCGCTAGTTCCTTGAAGGCCAGCGAAAACCCTTCATCGGAGATGTCTGCAAGATTCTTCATGGAGAGGTCCTTCAAGTTGGGACAGAACTTGGCCACGCCTTCCCGGAGAAAATCGTCCGTCAAGTCCGAACACCCATCCACATTCAACGAGACAAGCGATTCTCCGGTGAGGGCCAAGATGTGGATCAACAAGTCGTCGGAAACAAGCGAAGGGTTTTTGGGGTATGAGATCTCCAACGCCGTGAGTTTGGTGATATATTGTGGAATCAACTCGTACACGGAAGCGGAGTCCAAGCCATCTAAACGGGAAAGTTTTAGCGAGGAGAGTTGGGCTCCAAACCGTTCCAAAAGCAGAATCAACGCTCCATTGGAGAACCGGTGGGTGTTGCGGATTTCAAACTCCGTAAGTGGACAAATGGCCCCATCGAAGAACTTCTGCCACATGGGATCACTAATAAGAAAAGGTCCATTGAGTGAAAGCTTGCGGAGGTGCAGGAGCTTATCCATAAAGTACACGAGGTTATCGTTGTGCAACTGACCACACATGAAAAGCGTCAACTCCTCCAAGTTGCCGCAATAAGCGGCGATCTTATTGAGCGAGTCGGAATTGACATTGGAGCAGTCCCAGAATTCAAGTGTCTTTAACTTGGGATTGAGAAAAAGCGTCAATGTGGAGTCGTTCAACGACCGGTTCTTCGAGAGGATCTTCAGGATCTTGGTGGTGTTGGTCTGGCTAATTCCGGCCTTATCGAGGTCGCTGATGTTGTCGATGTTTTTGGTGATTTCAGCCACGCAAATATCCTGGAGCGTGCTGATCTTGACGGCCTTCTTGTCAAGCAAGGCTTTGGCCATTTTGCGCCGGCGTTTCCGGGCATTGGCCTGGTTCTTTTGCGATGTCTTCTCCCTCCGTTTGAGGATCTCGTTGCAGTCTTCACAGATGTACCCTTTAAGGGGATCGGAGAACCGGGAGTACACGGTGAGAGTGAATGGGTTGCCGCAATCAGCACAGGTTTCCTGAGTGCCATAATCGGCCTCATCATCCGAAAGTGTCAACGCAATATCACCAGAGGCAGACGCGTCAGAGATATTGGCAGAAGCATCGGCAGAAGCAGAGAGATCACCAGAAGCATCGGCAGAAAGATCTACAAAATCAGAACCATCAGCATCCAGATCTACATCACTGGTTTGCTCGATTTTGGGGGACTTGGAGCGGGTCTTGGGTCTGCGCCTGGGAGACTGCTCTGATTCCTTTTTCTGGCGAAACGCATCGGTGATACCCTCCACGCGGAGAAACTCCGTCAACGCCGAGTTAGGCCCTCGGACCCGGGACCGGTTGTTTCGTGACATGAAGAGCAAGCAGCGTGTTGCCATCCGTACACTCATCGAAGGTGTAATGGCAAGTGGCCGCATCGACATATGCAGGATCAGAAGATGGCAGAGAAGATCAATGACAGACAGACAGACAGAATGATAGGCAGATGTCTTGATTATTGGACAGAATGATGGACAGAATGGACAAACAGCAGGTAATGTTAGACAGATGTCATAGTTAGGAGGTATGACTACCACAGATGTCAGACAAGATAGAATGGCTATCGGACAGAATGGCTATTGGACAGATGTCTATTAGAATGTCTATTGGACAGAGGGACTACTAGACAGATCGGCTAGTGGACAGAGTGACTATTAGAATGTCTATTAGACAGAGGTACTATCAGTCAGAATCACATAATTGCCTGACAGGATGCCTTGGTCATTGGACAAATACCATGGCTTTAAACTCTGTGGTTTTGAAACAAGATCTTTGAGGACATCTTCATGGGTTTGCCGGGAATATGTGAAGTTTTACGTGACCAGCACGTGATTATCCACGATATGCAGTCCATGAAGACCACCAGATTATCCACTTTATACCTTCCGTCAAGTTGGTCAAGCCTATGCCAGGCATCTTTGTTGCTGATGCAAATTACCTCTTGATTATTGCAACCACCATGGACATTCATATCTTTGTTGTGAAGTACGACATACCTTTCAATACCTTGGACATCTTTAACCCCAAACTCTCGGTTGTCTACACAAGGCCTTATCGTCAACCAGTTCATTGTCAACGAAATCACCAACGACATTTACTTTTCTTGTGAAGGCGACGGCATCAATATCTGGAANCTTTTCTTGTGAAGGCGACGGCATCAATATCTGGAAATTGGATTACTCTAATAATGTGTCTTTCATCAAGAACAAGTGTGACAAGGTGTGTCTCACCAAGAAGGGTTTTTCGTCGGTGCTTGCTATTGGAAAGATCGGTGGTTTCGATATGTTCACATCAGAGCAGGAGCCTTCCTCTGGCTCTAAGAAAACCAACGGGACCCCGAAACCAGCTGCTGTGCCGGAAGCTTTGGTGCAATTAGAGATTGACGCAGAAAGAAACATCCTCTACTCGCAGGGTTAGCTAATTCACACTTTATATAATATTTAGAAAAATGCTTATAATCACTTAAACCTAATTTAACCTAAGATATATGTTTCACTAGTAATGAGAGTGTACTAGTCACTAGTCTTTTCCTGGTAGTGGAACCACGGCCGTGGATGGTTTATAAACCCGTACACCGGGAAACAAGGCGCACCACCAACAACACAGCAAACCTATTCAAACCAACCTATTCAAACCACCCCAGCACAAACCCAAGATGGAGACCGGATTACCCCCCAGCTGGAGTTTACGCTACAGTAAAACCAAACACGCCCCGTACTACTACAACCAAGTCACGCAGGAGAGTACATGGGAAGCGCCGTACGGCAGCGACGAAGGCAAGCTCAAGGCGTACGTGGAGCAGTTCGACAAGAACGGCGGCAAGCCCGTGGTGGGCAGCGACGGCAAGGTACGTGCATCACACATTTTGATTAAGAATGAAACGTCACGTCGGCCCAAATCATGGAAAAGCCCTGAACCAATCACGCGGTCACGTGATGAGGCAATCGCCATTCTCCAACACCTTCGTCAAAAAGTCTTGGATGGCCAAACCTCCTTTGCCGAATTGGCGCGCACGGAAAGCGACTGCTCGTCGCACGAAAAGGACGGCGACCTTGGTTTTTTTGCCCGCGGCCAGATGCAGCCGCAGTTCGAGGACGCGGCCTTTACGTTGAACGTGGGGGAGTACTCGGATGTGATTGAGTCCGACAGCGGGGTTCATTTGATCCAGAGAACGGGATGAACGTAGTATACGAGTGAACGAGTATACAAAGTGAACGAGTATACAAAGTGAACGAGTATATGAAGTAAACAGTATACGGAGTCAACAGAGTATACGAAGTGAACGAGTATACGGAATGAACTAGGATGAACGAGTATACGAAGTGAACAGTATATGAAGTGAACTAGGATGAACGGAGTGAACGAGTATACGGAGTGAACTAGGATGAACGAAGTAAACAGTATACGAAGTGAACAGTATTATTGTTTGTAAATGTTATAGCCTTTATAAGGTTTAACTAATAAATTACTATTTTATACTTAGGTTGTTTTAGATATTAATGATTATATATCCCAGTGTTAGATCCAAGATGGGTGAAATACAACCCATATAGGGATTGAGCTCACGTGCCCAGTTAATCGGGAACCGATGCTACTACGCCCCTTTCTGGTTCACCGTTACTACGCCCTTTCGGCTACCTTCCGGCAGAATATTTAATGGTGGCCGATTCCTCTTCCTGAGGAATCATCAACGATTATAGTTAAGTAATTTACGTGCTTAAAAGAATCTAACACCCAGCATATTATCGCTATTTAAGAAATAGACTCTCTGATAGAACTAAATTATACGTATATCCTTCTAAAGAAAGTATACAAAAGTTTAGAGATAATATTAAAAATACTACTAGGTTGTCTTATATTAATTTAACATCTATACGAAGTGAACGAAGTGAACGAGTATACGGAGTGAAATACGAAGTGAACGAGTATAGGGAGTGAACAGTATACGGAGTGAACCAAAGAGGATCTGGAGAATCTGGGTGAACTGTAGGTGATCAGTGGATGATCAGTGGATGAGAACAGAAACCATGAAGTGTGAATCATGGATCATGGATCATGGATATTGATCATGGATCTGTCATCGTTCTGTCATTGATCTGTCATGGTGTGGAGATACGGATTGAAGTATATACGGATATTGTTATTGATATGATATTGATATTGATACGATATTGATATTGATCTGCAGTGTGGAGATACGGATTGAGGTATAACTATATTGATATTATATTCATCTGAAGTGTGAAGGGAGTGAGATACGGATATGGATATTGTTCATGGATCTGTTCAGAGATCATGGGTATTGTTCATGAAGTATGACTATACGGATACTGTTCATGGATACTGTTCATGGAGTAGAAGTATCTAAATTCCGAATTGATGCTGGCGTATGGAGATATTGATATTGAATTGTTCATGAGTATGACTATACGGATAGGAATATGATCATTGAATGTGGAGTATGGAGATACGGATATTGTTATTAATATGTTATTGATATTGATATTGATATTGATATTGATACGATATTGTTAGACTGTTTCTCAACACTCCCTCTGAAGGTTTGACTCCAATATCTTTAACCTTCGTGACTCAGTTGGTATTTCTCATGAGAAGTCTTTTCAATTAACATCCATAGTTAATTTCAGCATTAATAAAGTTGGACAATCATTTGGGGAGTCACGATTCTTTGTTTCATGAGTTCAGCTCTGACTATGACGTGCTTAAATCCTTCGAACTTGACCGTCATGATTGCAGTTTAATCATTCATACCATTAATCTCAAACCATAAAAAACATTATTTTCCCTTAATCCAACACCTTCTTATATCTTACTAGACTTAGCTAGTGCTGATGGTGACACTTTGTCTGGGATGCAGTGTTGTATAAGGTGTGAGTGCGCTCCTCAAAACAACGCACTTAACCACGCACTTCTCCACACTCATCGCTCTCTTCTCCACATCTTCTCCACTCAAAAATCTCCATGGACATTGAACTCGTTCTGCCGGTGAAGGTGACATCTGGCAACCATGCGTCGGTATTGGCGCTTTTGGGCCGTCTGAACCCCGTATCCATCCATGTACGCCATACCCAAGTGCCGGTGCAGCCCAGTGCAGAGGTGAGAGCTATTCTCCAGCGAAATGAGCACCAAAACAAGCGGCGGAGAGTGGGAAAAAAGGTGGGGCTGGAAAGTATGGACGGGGAAAAACATGGGGGTGAAAACGGAGTCGGAACGGCCCAAAACGAGCACTTTTCCGCTTCAGACCTCGATCTCGACCCAAACCTCGACCAAAACGACCCAAACTTCGACCAAAACCTCGACTCCGACTCCTCCGACCATGCACCCAACTTCGTGCCTCTAGCACGCTTCCAGCCGGAAAATCGCTTGCAGCAGGTGACCACGGCATTCTACCCCCGGTTCCCGAAACTCAAGAAACAACACGTCAGTGCTTTGTTTGCCCGGTTTCTTGAAAAATGCCCGTATCCGGGGGCCCATGCCACGTTCCTGCACCTAGACTCGGTTTCCGACGATTTCCGGGGCATCTATGTTCGGTTTCCGACCATTGAAATCACCAGGTGGGTGCAAAAGAATTCGGAGAAGGTATTTGATGCTCTTGCTGTTTTTGACCACCTAGAGACAGAGTCAGAGCCGGATTCAGAGTCTGGAAATGTCAAAAGTCCGGGGGAAAAAGACGAACCAGAAGCTGAAAACGACAAAGAAAAAGACGAACCAGAAAATGTAGACTTTCTGACGGTCAAATCGTTTGTTTCTGCAGTCTTGAAAAACCCCAGAAACTACCAGTCGGCCGGGAAAACCAACACAAAGGACTTGGACGCAGTCATGGAGTACTACCGCACGTATAAGGTGCAGAACCTGGACTTGGTGGAGGTGCCCAAGGAAATGAAGGACTCCATTGTTCGGGATATCATCCGGTTCCGGTCACGTGTGTTGTTCATAGAGAGAGAGAACCGGAAGAAGGAGATTGAAAAGGAACGGCGTTCTGCCAAGCGTCGTTTGACCCAGATCTACGAGAGTATCCGCTCAAAAGATAGAACTGACAAAAATGATAGAAGTGATGGAAGTGATGGAAATGGAAATGACAGAAAGGACACTTTAAAGGAAGAGGAAAATGGAGAAAGCGAGGCCAAAGATCCATATTCTTCACTTTCCGATGAACAATATGAAGAGGTTCTAGCCCAGAAAGAAGCAGCAGCTTTGGAGGCTGAGTATACGGCCAAAGTAGCCCTGGTGCAAAAGGCAGAGGCCCACAAAGCTTCACTCTTGGCATCGCTTGCCGAGCTCCAGGCCTATGAGGAGTACCTTCTCGAAAACAAGCTCACGTTCATGGACGAGCTCAAGGTATTGGAGGATTCGGCACCCAAGAATGTGCCTCCCGACTTGGCCACGCTGGCGTTGTACCATACGAATCCACGGGAATACTTGAGGGTGAGGAACATTGAACGGACCAAGGAGGAGGCATGGGAAGCGAAAGAAAGACTGAAAACAGTGGATTTGGACTCGAAGACTGGGGATACTTTGGGGTCAGAAAAGACAGAACTTTCTGGTTCCAAGGTTTCTGGTTCCAAAAATTCCAATTCCAAGGAATTTGATTCCAATGTTTCTGATTCCCTGTCCAATTCCAAAGATTCCGGCTCTAAGGTTTCTGATTCCAAGATCTCTGATTCCAAGATCTCCGATTCTCTGTCCAATTCCAAAGAGAAAGAACCTGAATCCAAAGACTCTTCGCCTTGTGTATTACAAGAGTTTTCAGCGGAAAAACTCTTGCTGGTCAAGAACCACATTTCCTCATTGATAGAAGATTATTTGGGTGTCAAGGAGGAAGTGTTGATCGACTATGTGTACGACTTTCTTCTCAAGCACAACTTGGACCAAAAAGATGTGCTTGTGGCCGAACTCTCCGAGACTTTGGACGACGATTCTGTGATTGTCGTGGATCTGTTGTATGATTATGTCAAGAGCCAAGCGAGTCCCTCCAGTTGAGCTTCTGGAGATCTGAAATCTGAAGATCTGAAGGTCTGGAACATCTAGCAATATCTGAAGATCTGGAACAGGCCATAATGGGTTTTCTGATGAAGGAATAGCCAGTTATGGGTTTCGGAATGACTATAGGTAATTTCTGGCTTCTAGTCAAAAGCAGTGGACAAAAACTAATCACTCGTCATGACCAAACTCTATTCACGAGTTACTGATTTGAGACTTATGGTTCACTAACAAAGTATGATTCGGTCTCCATGAAATCATCTTCAAGTATCATTTCTACTTAGGTCCATCTTGAAAAGACTTTCACCTAGAGCTAGTACAAGATTTAGTACTCAAGTCAATTCTTCAAAAAACATTTAGTACTAAGTCACAATTCTTTAAGAAACAATATTATAGTAAGCTAAAAACAGAGAACTTCGGAACTCTCAGCACCTGGCTCATCAATTTCTCCGAAAAATTTGTCTTTTAGTTGATTGAATATTAACCCCTATGAATGTTTATTTACTATCTAGAGACTAGACGTTGTGTTTATAAGTAAATAAGCTATCTAATAGTATTAAATTTAATCATTTATAAAAGAAAAGGTAAATATATTATTGTACATATATGACGCGACGTTCTATGAACATATTTAAAATGGAAGAGTTATTTATTATGGGTTATTCTAGTTATATAATAGCATCCAGAGGTATATGTATGCCTCTTAATTAATATTATTATATGCTATGCTGACCCTACCAAATGGAGCATCTTTCTTCTTTATAGCAATGTATTTACATATAGGTAAAGCATTATATTATGGAGTATTAGTTTAAACAATAGGAGTTAAGTTAATCTTATAAAATCTATCGTTACTCAAGCCACTAATCTCTTTATAATTGTCCATTATATATTCTGCATTTCCATTATTTATTATCTATGGGAGCTTTATTCAGTTCAGTAGGAGGTTACTAGTACTGAGGACCAGCAATGTTTGGTTTACAATATAACAAAGTTTGAGCAGAAATACATTTCGGACTATTATTTATATCTATGTATTACTTAGGTTTAAACGGGATTCGCTCAGCTTAGGTATCCTTTATGAATTTTTAGAAACTTTAATATTGTTATTAATTGTATATGTTATGTTCTTTGATACATTTATGCCTAACTAAAACTATGTTCGTTGATAGTTTTATGCCTAACTAAAACTATGTTCGTTGATAATTTTATGCCTAACTAAAACTATGTTCGTTGATGGTTCCTCAAAGAGAGGAACCGAAGTGGCTTAAATAACTTTGAGAGAAACGTAGCATCGAAAAACTCTCCACTAGAACAATGGTAAGGATTGTTCTTGAATATTCGAAAGAGCCATCATAGTACTTCATACAACGATGGCCGTGACACGGCGTTTGCAATGGCCATTGTAACAATCGGACTGAGAGACTTCATAATACCTTCATAGGCAGGGCCCTGCCTATGGTGGATCTAACAGTATAAATGAAATAATAATAAAAAAATAGATTGGGTGAATTGCAAGAAAACCTGATAATACTAACTTTCTTAAAAAAAATCTACCTAATGATTCAAATAAAGCGGCACAGGAACCATCAGAATTTTTACAAGGTTTAGGATAAAATTTTTCTAGGCTTCAAATGCACATGTTCATAAACAGCATCCAAAGCTTAAAAATACAAACAAAAAGAATAACTTCATTTTTTATTATATACCCCAAGCTACTAACAATGACCGTCGCAGCCTTTATCTAAAGCTTATTACCCTCTCAATTAGTTCAGCATTGCGGAACTCAATAGTGCGGAACCTTAATTCGTCCTCTCCAAGAGTGACGCTAATGTGACCGTGCCTGCTTCCAGTTCCAACAAATCAGGTGCCAGCTCCAACAAACTAGGCCCATACGAGTCCAAAACATCAGCATTTGAATCCTCTGAATCCAACACGAAAGATGTGGTTGAATGTTCGGCCACCGAATGCGTTGATACCTAAAAGAGCTCTTCCACGGTACTTTCGGGTATGAGCGGGGCTAGTCAATTCTGAAAAAAAAGCGTTACTAAAATAATAGAAACTACTACGACTGCTGCAATGTATGCCGAGTGAGAGGCTATGAGAATAGGTAGGCGTTTGAAGCACACATGGGAAAAATATTGAAGAGACGGTGACGTCAAAAGCTCCCAAATATTTTTCTGTTTCTAGACCAATTTCATTAAAGCACCAATTAAAAACAATCAATCATATGAATTGCATACTGCTCCATATACCAGGGTCTAAGAACAATCTGGCTTTTAGTACAGCTTTGCTCCAATATCTTCATATAAAATACACATATTTCTATTGCTGTCACTTTCTGTTCTCCAGCATAACAGTCTGATTCCGGTTTGTCAGGTTTATCATAAAGTCAGTAGTAGAACCTACCTAGAATAGTACCTTTGAGGTAACGAGACCAGTCAATTGATTGAGTACTGACTATGAGCTGTAGATCACCCAAATTTGGTTATGAACAAATCCCAAATAATGAAATACAAAAGTAATTTAAACTGGTATTGACTGCAAGTTATTATTTTATGGAATTGGTACAGGCAGCAAAACATACACAGCCGCTTGTCTAACTATATTTTATGTTAAAGAAGGCTTATGTTATTATTAAATAAAGTAATATACTTATCCAATAGTCTTAACACTATTTCTAGCTTTAACCTAGAAGTTGTTAAGGCTTTAAATGATAGTAGAATAAAAGAAAATGTTCACAATTTCGAATCTATAATTTCGAATCGATAATTTCGAATCGATAATTTATATATGAGATCGGATATCACAAGAGAATAATACTACAATGCAAACAACATAGTGACGCATGCCATCCGGTGCCCATACTACATCCCTTTAGGTCTGCCTCCATACTGGAAAAATCATCTCAATATACATCTTTATTAGAGGACCAATTTATATTTTTACAATCAGACTTTAATCAACTTTTATTCATACTTTTTCCCTTTTTACCTATTATCTTCTTAACTATCATGTTCGCTATAATTCCATTTCAATGGGGGATCCAGTGCCACAAAAGTATTTATATGTAATAAACAAAAAATACTTAGCATCATATGTATGTAGTAGGATTATGTAGTAGGATTAGATATTGATACTAGAGCTTATTTCACATCTTCTACGTGGGCTATCTCATTCTCTACCTGGTAGCACTATTAGTGGTAGAAGTGATGGAAAGTGATGAAGAAGTGATGGAGGCTTTCGGTACTATTCCTGTGGGTCTATCACTTTTGGTATCCCTACTGTCGCCTACATTCAATAGATACAACATATATTAGCAGGAGTCGTCCTTACTTTACTGTCTGGCATACACTCGTGCAAGTCAGGCAGGGGGGCGCCACAAGCTTCTGCTCGAAACACCGGAATCATGGATCCGGTGGTATCAATGAAGGAGGGGAGTCGGGGCATATGCATGACTAGGGGCCGCTCGAGTGTTAGCTTGTCCAACCAAGAGAGTTTTGTGCATTGACAGGATGCGAGATCGCCGGCCTGCTCAGCGTAGTGGACGCAGTCAAGTTGCTCTCGGAGTCCGAAGAAGGGAGCGCCACGTTTCTCTTTTTCTGGAGCCTCTTGAAGAGGAACACCATCAATCCCATGTATGCAATGGTTCCAATGGACGCTCCAGTGATGATGCCGGCCACACTGCCCGACTTCAAGCCCTCGTTGTTGTCGGAATCGAGCGATCCGTTACCGTCGGCTCCGTTGTTCAGTAACGTGGGGTCGGTGTTGAGGTTGGTGAGCGGAATCCGGATATCAATCAACAGCGCAAGCTTGTTCTCCGTGCCGTCGGGGTTATTGTACAACTTGGAGTTGCCCAACTGCACGAGCTGCTGCAAGGCCTCCACTGCATCGTCGGGAAAGTAAACCTCGGCCACGGTGATGATGTAGTCCACGTTTTTCGCCGTGTAAGGCACGAGTCTTCTGACAAACACCTTCTTGTAGACCTCGCTTTCTCTGAAGGGGAAAGTCAAGGTTGAGGGCAAGTAGTCAAAGATCTGAGCTGACGAAATGCCGTGGTTAACCACAAAGGGGTAGTTCAAAGCTTCCTTGAAGCCCACAGTCACCACCTTGAAGCCTTCTCCTGGCGAGTCGGTGGTTGCTGGAGTAATGGCCTTGGGCAAACCCGAAGTCTTGGTGGCTATGCCTGTTTCCGTCGCAAGCTCGATGCTGGAGTCGTGAGATTCCACCACAATTTGGGAGGGAAGCCAGTTCTTGGAGCTGGACGAAGAGGCCACTTCGACAGTGGAGGATTCAGGTGGTTCGGCTGGGGCAGGAGTCGTGGCAGGCACAGAAGCCGAAGAGGGCACTGCGTCTTCACTGGAGGAAGAAACCGGGGTGAATGCAGGAACACTCGACTCTGGAGCACTTGACTCGACACTTGAGGTACTGTGCACTGGAGCAGTTGACATTGGAGCACTCGAAGTACTTGGCTCAATTGAAACATCACTTGAAACATCACTTGAGACATCACTTGAAACAACGCTCGAAGCACTCGAAGCTGGGGCAGTTGGAGCACTTGAGAAATCGCTTGAATCACTCGAAACCGAGAAAGTGGAAATGCTCAACAGAGGCACGATCAGAGACGGTTTAGAGCTGAATTCAGACACTGACACAAGCTCAGACAGCACCGGTTGCGTCACACTTGAAACAGACACCGACTCGACAGACGAAGACACGGCAGACGAACTGTCATCAAAGGGAACCGGCGACGAGCTGGAAGGCAAGATAATTTCCGAAGGAGATGCGGTGATGGAACGGAACAGAGAATCTGTGTCGTTCAGAGAAGCCAGCGAAGGAATTGGACTCGAGATTGGCGAAGGCACAGAGGATTCAGACACCATAATCGAAGGCTCAACCGATGGAGAAGGCACTATACTTTGCGAAGGCACTATAGACTGAGATGGAACTATAGTCTGTGATGGCACGATAATGTGCGATGGCTCAACGGATTCAGATGGCACCGATGGAGAAGGCTCTGGAATTGAAGAAACTTCTGGAGATGGTACAGTGGAAATTTCCGGAGCTGGAATTGTAGAAACTTCTGGAGAGGGCACAGGAGAAGAAGAAACCTCTGGCGATGGCACCGGAGCCACGGATGAAGACTCGGAAACCACGGGAGTGGAAAGAGGTGCAGGCTCCACCGACGACGACACTGGCACAATTGTGCTTGGAGAAACTGGACTAGCTGAACTCAGGATTGGGTCCACCCGGTTTTGAGAGTCAGACAGCGAGGCTTGAGGCGAAGGAGCCACCTCGGAACTCAGGGGAGGAACTGGCAGAGGCTCAACGACGTTTTCGGCCGAAGCACTTGACGACGATTGAGAATCGGGAGTAGGAGCCACCGATGGCTCTACGAACGCATCAGAAGACTTGGAAGACAGCTGAGAGTCTGGTAGAGCAGGCAGAGAGGCCGGGAACCTTTGGTCGGAGCTTGCAGCGTCAGGAATATTGCTTGACGAAGGAGCCACGGTGGAAAAGTCCGGGATGGAGTCGCTGCTGTCTGCAAATTGACTGGAAGGCCTGTTAATGGAACCAGCACTTGATTGAGACACCACCGAAGGGAATGCAGTGGAGACTACATCCTGTTCGGCCTCCGATTGGGCCTCCGATTGTCCAGGGAAAGGATTTCTGGAGGAGCTACCGGCGATGGGGATTGCATCAGCCGAAGAAGCGGTGGTTGTGTCGGTGGGGAAGGAAAATGGAGCATTTGGTACCACGAACAGCGAAGCATGTCTTGAAAAGGCATCAGCGGGGAATGGAGTGGCTGCACCATTGGAAAAAGCTGGGACAGCAGCGTTGGAGGAAAGGGGGTATGTTCCTGCACCATTGGAAGCTGGGAAGGTTCCTGCACCATTGGACGAGGTAGGGAAAGTACCTGCCGTACGACTAGAGGAAGCCGGGGAAGCTGGGAACACTGGGAAGGGAGCAGTATCACTGGACGACGCAAGGTTAGCTGCAGGAGCCACAGTGTTACTGGAGTAAGCAGCTGCGGCAGGAGAATCACTGTATCCGGCATTAGCAGTGTCACTGTATCCAGCATTAGCAGCAGCAGTATTACTGTATCCAGCATTACCAGCTCCAACAGTATTACTGTATCCAGCATTACCAGCTCCAAGAGTATTACTGTATCCAGCATTACCAGCTCCAACAGTATTACTGTATCCAGCATTACCAGCTCCAACAGTATTACTGTATCCAGCATTACCAGCTCCAACAGTATTACTGTATCCAGCATTACCAGCTCCAAGAGTATTACTGTATCCAGCATTACCAGCTCCAACAGTATTACTGTATCCAGCATTACCAGCTCCAACAGTATTACTGTATCCAGCATTACCAGCTCCAACAGTATTACTGTATCCAGCATTACCAGCTCCAAGAGTATTACTGTATCCAGCATTACCAGCTCCAACAGTATTACTGTATCCAGCATTACCAGCTCCAACAGTATTACTGTATCCAGCATTACCAGCTCCAACAGTATTACTGTATCCAGCATTACCAGCTCCAAGAGTATTACTGTATCCAGCATTACCAGCTCCAACAGTATTACTGTATCCAGCATTACCAGCTCCAACAGTATTACTGTATCCAGCATTACCAGCTCCAACAGTATTACTGTATCCAGCATTACCAGCTGCAGGAGTATCACTGGCAACAGCATTCTGGACAGCAGTGGCAGCGGCCTGGTCAGCATCAGCAGACGAAGGAGCAGCCAACTTATTGGCCAAGATGGAATTGAAAAACAGGTCAAAGGAATCCTCCGAGGCAAGCGGGGCCGCCAAAACAGGAGCGGCCAACACGGCAAGCGCCACGGCTCTCAAAACAGCAACTTTCATGGCTTAAAAACAAAAACACACGGGCGGCTGGAGAAATGAAGGGATAAAGAAGGACTAAAGTTGGAAAATGCAAATGCACGGGTGGGAGGTAGGGGTGTGTGAAAACGGGCGAACCTAAGGACGCTGGGGCGCAAG
Source organism: [Candida] ipomoeae (assembly GCA_002370145.1). Lineage (NCBI taxonomy): Eukaryota > Fungi > Ascomycota > Pichiomycetes > Serinales > Metschnikowiaceae > Metschnikowia > [Candida] ipomoeae. The sequence continues at coordinate 3,289 of NKZK01000579.1, read as the reverse complement.
CAGATCACGGGAAAACGGGCTTCAGGTGTTGTTAAAAAAACGGGGGTATCAAAGTAAACACACGGGGTTTTATAAACACACGGGGTTTTGTAAACACGGAGTCGGGTTAATGAAGCATCCAGCGCTGTTGCCGAAAGGAGACAAGGAACTCCTAAGGGGGAGAAAAAGTCAGGGGGAAAAGGAAAAAAAACAGTAGGGCTAGACGAAACGGCAGGGGAAGACGAAAATCCAGGCCTTGTGGTAGAAGAGCAAGATGCGGTGTTGGGAAAGGTAACAGCGAAGGTAAGGAAAGGTGGCACGGAAAAACAGCAGGTGTAAGGAGAGGAAATGTGAGGTATTAATGAGGACGGGAAGCAGGGGGGCTGTGTGCAGTCGCACGAGAAACGAGAATTTGTTGATCCGTGTACAGGTGCATTAATGTGCCTGCATATAGATCGTGAATCGCATGCACGCGCTTAAAAAAATTATATTTGGATGCGCCAGACGGCACAGACGGCACAGACGGCACAGACTGCAGACGGGAGACGGCGGACTGCGGACGGCGGAGTCGGCGAGGCGAGGCGAGGCGAGGGAAGTACAAATCACGTGATCGACTCGGGCTTATGTGCAGTTCATTCAACAGGTATCAATCCCGAACAAGAATAATAGTATCAATAAGATGACTATTATTATGGGAATTACACCAACTGATGTAGAAAGAGTATCTTCATTTTATATGAAGGCATACTTGACTAAGAAACAAATCCTATTTCCTGAATATGAAGATATAGTATTGAAGGGCAATTACAACAACAGGTTATGTTAATTGTTGTTAAGTATTGACGAAAAGACCAAAGTGTTGTGGAGACGTGAGTGTAGATTGAACGAGTGTGGGAGATGTTATATGCAGGCGGTCAATAAGAAAGTTTTTTTTCAAGTTGTCTACAGGAGAAGAGATGTAGGGTCCATCAATACAGATCAGGCAGTAATAACGGTCTAGAATCGGGTTCTAGAGTTTGGAAATTTGGAGCAGTTCTGGAACATTTCTGAAACAATTCTGAAACAATTCTGAAACAATTCTGAAACACTCATGAAACACAGTATTAGCATACTATAGATTAGTATAAGCATATTATTAGTATAAGTATACTATTAGTATAAGAGAGTGTAAGCTAGTCATAGCATAGTATAGCCGTAGCGTACATAAGCATAGGTACCGGACGGGGTTGTGTGCAGGCTGGCGGTGCGGATTAATTAGACGGCGATCCCAATTGATTGCATGGAGAGACGACATTGTGAGGGATTTCTCATGCGGAGACGAAACAAGCAAGGCATCATGCAGAAAGTTAAGCGGGCGTGCAAAGAGGTAGTTTTAAGAATCAGAATTAAAGTGTATAGCTTAAGTGGGAGGGTGTGTGTGGAGAGGAATGTAAGTGGAGATGGTTTAGGTGGTACGATGGTTCGCCGGCGCATTGCTTTGCAGCGAACATTGTACCTGCGTGAGGGCCGCAGCAGCGTGAGGAAAAACATACTGCTTTGGGACAAGGTGTTTGGGTGGGCAAAGGGATGGACGCATGCCGCGCCCCCATTGACGCATGCACATGCATGCCGCGTCTCTAGAAGCAGGTCCCACCTCGACCCATGCGCGATCCCAAGTAGATCCGACGATCTTGGATGCATTGACAGAAGGACAGGGAGACATAACGGACGAGCGTGGATGATTGGGGGAGTATCAGGGGGTATGTGGGAATATAGTAGGGTTTATGAGGGAGTACGTAAGGCTCGAAAAGACGTCTTAAATAAGGGGTATGACGGAAAAAGCCCGGGTGCAGGAAACGAACGGGCAAAAAAAAGACCAATTGATAACACTGAGGCCACCAGCAACTAACAGCGAAAAAAAAGGTCCCAATTTCCCCAAAAAAACTGGCGAGATTGGCCCAAAGCAAAGGTGTTTATGTTGTTCATGTGGGGTGAGCGCTGTGTGCAGTCCGCGATCGAGGTCTAGACGTGGTCGCCAGACGCAGCAGCAATTCCCACGCCAGGCCCGAGCGCGAATGGAGAGGCTCACTACAAAGTCTTTTTTTTCGTAGCCGGCAAGTGCGACACGCTCCGATCTCGACCGTTCGATCCATACAAGACCCTCCGACATTACAACCAATCGAGACCTTCCTAATTCGGCAGCGACATTGCCGTTTTAGGCAACGACATTGTGAAAAAAACGACATCTTTCATCTTCTCTCATCTTCTCTCATTCTCTTTCGTCTTCTTTCGTCTTCCATCAAAAAAGCCTTCTTTCATTATCTTTCATCCTCTTTCATTATCTTTCACTATATTCATTATCTTTTCCCGGCGTCAAGCGCAAACCCTTCTTTCGTCTCTCCATGACCTTCTGAGACATCTTGACAATGTAAGCCGCGAATTCCCCATACACTACTCTTCAATGAACTCCGATCCTCGCTTAACTCCTATTCATCTGCAAGGAAAAGAATGGAATAGGAAAAGAATGGGAATAGGAAAAGAATGGGAATAGGAAAAGAATAGGAATGGGAAAAGAATGGAATAGGATGAGAATAGGAAAATAATAGGAAAAGAATAGGAATAGGCTGAGAATAGGAAAACAATAGGAATCAGAAAAGAATAGGAATAGGTTGAGAATAGGAAAACAATAGGATGAATAGGAAAAGGGTAAAACAATCATCAATGTAATTTGAGTTGGTTTGGAAGTCGGGTATTCTTGGAATCGGGTGTTTTGTGCGTCTTCTTTTTTCCTTGCGGTTCTTTGTTTCTCGGTTGTTGTTTCTGGTCCTTTGTTTCTCGGTTCTTTTTTCTCGGTTCTTGTACCTTGTTTCTGGTACCTTTTTTCTGGTACCTTGCTTATAGTGTTTTTCAAAACTATTCAAACCAGCGTGGCAAAATGTTTCGAACCACACTAGCAAAATTAAACAAACCAATAATTCAAAAAGTTTCGTACTCCTTCGCACAATTTTTCAAACCAAATGTCGTAATGTTTCACACCAACTTTCATTAGAATTCAATATTCTGAAATCTTAAATCTGGAGGATTGCCTCATATGTACTACATTTGGGAGTCTTGCAGTACCAATCAAGGGTCAAAACGGACGGAACTGAACTGGTTTCCTTGTTATCCTGTATACAATTTGGTTTGAAAGACTGTGCGAAGTGTTGGACTTTACCGTTCTTAGGTCTATAATCTAGAAAGGTTATGTCTTTTTTCATTCTTTTGGTTCTTAGTTGTGCTACTAATTTGTACTAGAAAGTCCGTGATATTCTGGTTACTTGTGATACCGCTC
>NKZK01000577.1:0-80391 GCA_002370145.1 [Candida] ipomoeae | reverse complement strand
CGTTTAGTACTAAGTTATCTGTATTCGTTGATGATTCCCCAAAAGGAGGAATCTAAGCTACTTATATAACTGTTCAAGAAAAGGAGCTGGCTGGTAGCTGGCTGGTAGCTGCGCTGGAAGGTGGCTGGTAGATGGCTGGTAGATATCAGGCGGAGAGGCTTAATAATACCTCAGTAGGTAGGGCACTACCTATGGTGGATCTGACAGTATACAGTGTAGTGTATAGTATAGTGTAGTGTACAATGTACTAAGCTATACAGTGTATAGTATAGTATACAGTATATACGGTGGATTTATAGTATAGCATACAATGTAGTACACGGTATAGTAGTATGTAGTGTATAGTATAGTATACGGTATGGTATGGTATATTATAGTATAGTATAGTATAGTAGTATACAGTGTAGTGTAGTGTAGTGTATAATATACAGTGTAGTGTATAGTGTTTCTTGGAATGGATGAGTGTATAGTGTATGGCGATGGGGTCGCGAATTGGCTTGGCAATGCGTGTCGTGGTGAGCCTTGGAGTCGGTCCATCTACGACCGCGCCTGCCATGTACGCATTCTTAAATTCTTAAATTCTTAAAGCGCTCCTCACTCCTTCATTTTCCTCCTTCCCTCCTTTTTCACTCCTTCGCCCTCCTTCATTTCACTCCTTCATTTCACTCCTTCATTTCCCATACAACAACTTCTTCCATACACTCCTTAACTGCACACTAACTTTTTCTCTGTACACTAATTCCCCCATACACTACCACACGTCATAAGATATTAGTACGTTAGTATATTGTAAATGTATGTGATTGTAGTACACTACTATTAGATTACTATTACTTACTATTACCATTACTTACTATTACTTACTATTAAATTACTATTACTATTACTATTACTATTACTTACTATTAAATTACTATTACTATTACTATTACTTACTATTCTATTACTATTACTATTACTATTACTATTACTATTACTATTACTATTACTATTACTATTACTATTACTATTACTATTACTATTACTATTACTATTACTTACTATTGCTATTATTATTAATATTATTATCAGGTCATTGTGTAGTAGGAACTGTAGATTGTTGGATGTGTACGGTGGAAGTCTGCTGTGGAAGTCTGTGGTGGAAGTCCGTGGTGGATTGAGGAATTGGTTTCTCCGGTGCGCATGAGTATGGCGCTCAAAGCCAAATCCAAATCCAATGAGGCTTGTTCGCAGCCAAGCGTACCAGCCTTGCGACCATGAGTACACCTTCAAGCTACCAATGACGAGTGACTATCTTGGTGCACTCTACCACTATAATAACTACCACTATACTGTACTACTGTGACTACACTACTACTGTGACTATACTGACTACACTGACTACACTGACTAGACTTTATTAACTGCTTTACTGACTAGACTACTAGATTAGACTAGACTGTGCTAATACTGTGCTATACTGACTACACTGACTACACTACTAGAATGTCTTTTACTGGAATGTATTTGACTATTATCATCTCTAGTACTCTTCTGATACTCATATACTAGGACTCTGATACACATACTAGGACTCCGATACTCATATAGTAGGATTCTTCTACTCATCACCTCTTTGTGTCTAACTCTTCTGCCACTTCTGTACTCTTCTACTACTTCTGATACTCCTAGACTTCAGATACTCACCTATCACTTTAGATACTCTTCTGACAGTTACTTTCATGGGACCTGTTACTTCCATGGGACCTGTTGTTTCCATGAGATTTGTGTAATACTTTCTGATACACCTCTGGTAGTTCTACTTCTGACCTCTCTACTTCTGGCCTCTACTACTTCAGATACTATGAGACTTCTGGTAAGTTGAACTTATCTGGTACTTCTGCTACTCCACTCCTAATTCACTCCACTTCTGAGACTTCCATGAGACCTGTAACTTCTAAGAGTCTTACGTTATACTGATACTTCTACTTCTGGTACTCTAGTACTCGTCTGGTAATACTTATACTTATCTGATACTCTAATCCTAATTCTCTGGTACCTATTCCTCTACTTCCACTCCACTCTACTCCACTCCACTTCTACCTCTTCTCTACTTCTGGCACTTCCATGAGACTTCTGTGATGCTATGAGATTCTGAAAATAGAGTGGTTCGATAGTTGTTCAAGTAGGTAATGACGTATTGGTATATTGTGCTAGTCAGTCTGCTATACCGTACTATCTAGAGATTCCAGAGTTACTTCATTTCTCTTCTCTCCACTACTACTTCTCTTCTCTCCACTACTTCTCTTCTACTACTTCTCCTCTACTACTTCTCCTCTACCACTACTACTTCTCTTCTAAGACTCAGTAGTGCTTACTTCTCTTCTGGGACTCACTAATACCCACTTCTTTGAGATTCAGTACTTCTTCACTTCATCGTATCCATGAATACATGACACAGGACCGGCACTATGGTCTGTTTTCTACTCCTGGTGTGTAGTCAAGTGCCGATCTGATATTCTATACTTGCCCTCATAGTCATCAACTGGGCCCTAAAGTAAGTATAGCACTGTGCAATATGCCACCATGGCATGTTCCCCACAATCCACAGGTACTCCAGTCCAGTCCAGTCCAGCCCAGTCCATTGTATAGTCCAATCTCTATTGTATACTCCAGTCCAGTCCAATCCAATTTCTATTGTATATTCCAGTCCAGTCAAATCTCCATTGTATCCATCTATTGTTACTCCAATCTTCATATTCTCCAATATATTGTAACTCCAATCTCTATTGTAGTCTATTCTACAGGAGACTAGGAACTGGACACAGGACACTGGGACTGGACACAGGAGAGGAAGAGAAGGACACAGGAGACAAGACACAGGAGAAGAGAAGAACACAGGAACTGGAGAGGACAAGAGAGAAGGAGGAAGGCAGTGCATGGCACAGTGCAGAGGCTGAAGACAGATGGGCGGGGAAAACAATGGAGGTCGTACAATGGGATCTGCTAATGAGCAGGTGCCAGCGGACGGGGCGTATAAAAAAGCGGTGCGGTGCGGAGTGCGGTCGACCTCGCGCCTCAAATCTCTCAAGCCCATACCACACTGACACGCGAACACAAGAAAAGTAGCGAAAAGAGCGAAAAAATGTGTAGCAAAAAGACGATCGTGTAGCGGAAAAATGTGTAACAAAAAGTGAGGATCAATGAAATGAGAATATGAGAATATCAGGATCGAGTAACTCGTGTAGTGAACGTGGTGCGCCGCGGCCATGTGTTTCTGCCACACAATACCGCCGACAATACACTGCCGACAATACTGCCGACAATGCACACAATAATCTACACACAATAGTCGGCACACAATAGTCGGCACAAATTTGATTACTCGATACTGCCGACACTAGTAGATTACTGTAATTACTGCACTACTCTATTACTGCACTCCTCGGTTAATACCGACACTAGTAGACTACTGCCGACTCGGTTACTGCCGACTGGTTACTGCCGACTCGGTTACTGGGGCATAGATGAGACGGTCATACGATAACAGATATCGTTTGTGGTTGTCGTTTAATGGGTGTTTCATGATAGTTTGATACTTGTCTCATACTTGTCTCATACTGTTTCATACTGTTTCATACTTCCTTCATACTTCCTTCATACTTGTCTCATACTGTCTCATACTTATTTCATACTTCTTCATACTTCTTCATACTGTTTCTGTTCATGCTGATATGCTGCGCTGTCCATGGCGTGGGCGCAGGCCCGGATCTGTTAAGTGGTTGCACTGGCGAAAAACGCATGCAGACGCAGCTGTGGTCTAGACAACTCCTGTTAAGAAAAAAAGCCATAATTGGCCGAAGTAACCCCATGCACGCTGCGCAGGGCCCGCTGTATGCACGCCGGCACGGGCGCGAATCCCTTATTTATTGAGCGCGCCCTTCGCACCCAAATGGCCTTCTTTTACCTTTTTTTTTTCTCCCGGTCTTAAAGTTTTCCTACAGTCATTCCTTTGCATTCCTAGCTAAACTTTCTTGATTTCTCCATTCGTTATGTTGTTCAAGTCCATCGTTCAAGCCGCCTGCTTGGCCTCCGCCATGGCTCAGCCTCTCCAGCAACACCAGCACCACCAGCACGAGAAGAAGGAAGTCCACACTGAGATCGTCTACGTGACCGTGGGTGGTGAGGCCGCCGCTGTTCCTGCTGCTGCTGCCGCTGCCGCCACCTCTGCTCCTGTTGCTCCTGCTGCTGCTCCTGTTGCTGACGATGTTTCCGGTGCTTCTTCTGCCGCTGCTTCTGAGTCTGTTGACGTGGCCTCTTCCGTGGCCTCTTCTGCCGCCTCTTCTTCTGGCTCTTCCGGTGACTTCTCCGGTGCTGCCAAGGGTATCACTTACTCTCCTTACGCCGATGACGGAACCTGTAAGCCAGCCTCTCAAATCAAGTCTGAGGTGCAGAGACTTTCTGCCTACGAGATCATCAGATTGTACGGTGTGGACTGTGACCAGGTTCCTGCTGTGTTGTCGGGATTCTCTTCCGGCCAAAAGCTTTTCGCTGGTATCTTCGATGTTAACGCCATCTCTGAAGGTGTCAGCACCTTGTCTGATGCTGTGCTGGCTGCTGGTGGATGGGACATTGTCCACACTGTTTCCATCGGTAACGAGTTGGTCAACGCTGGCTCCGCCACTCCTTCTCAAATCAAGTCTTACGTCGACCAGGGTAGATCCGCCTTGAAGGCTGCTGGTTACTCTGGCCCTGTTGTCTCTGTTGACACTTTCATTGCTGTCATCAACAGCCCAGAATTGTGTAAGCACTCCGACTACATGGCTGTCAACGCCCACGCTTTCTTCGATGGTGGTGTTGCTGCTGAGGGTGCTGGACAATGGCTTTTGGAGCAAATCCAAAGAGTCTCTTCTGCTTGTGGTGGTGCCAAGGTTCTCGTCACCGAGACCGGATGGCCAACCCAGGGTGAGACCAACAGCAAGGCTGTCCCAGGTTCTTCCCAACAAAAGGCTGCTCTTTCCTCCATCTCCAGCTCTTGTGGTAACGATGCTCTTTACTTCAATGCCTACAACGACATGTGGAAGGCTGACGGAGCTTTCAGCGCCGAAAAGTACTGGGGTATCTACTCCAGCTAAATCATCTGCTGATGAGTGATCATCTGCTGTTGAATGATTATACCCCCTAAGTACGTTTTTGTTTTCAAAAATTCCTGTTTTTGCATGCCCGCGCTGTGTGCAGGCCGCGCATTTTGTTTATATGTAAGAATAAAAACGCGCCGCATTTGGATCGTAAACAATGTTTCTATGCGTAGCAATCCTCGGCTGACTGCCTTAAACCGGCCAAATAATCAATGTATATTAATTGAGCTGTTATGGAAATATGTGCGATATTGGTGTTTTACCGGATAAGGGCGAAAATAAAGCCCGGAATGTGGTATTTTTATTTGCATGTGGTTCCGGGAATTTACCGCATACGGTAATAAGCCGGAAATGTTCCGATCGCTATTACCAGATCTGGCGTGACCTGGTCATATTAAGATCCGGGATTTCACTAGTTTGGAAGGGCTCCTAACTGATTAGCCTAAAACATCTGTTTTTGACCCGTGGCGTGTCCAACCAAAATGAGGTGATTTCTTGCCGGGAAAAATCCGCCATATAGCACTATACGGGTCGGCACGGCAGACGGGGGGGAAAAGTGGACCGACTGGGTTGTGTGCAGGTCGGCAAAGAGTTATGAGCACTTTAAAGTCCTTTAAATTCCCAACACGTTTTTTATACGATGCTGATTTTATAGAGTATAAACTAGCCGAAAAAAAGGTCTTTTTACAGATTTTTTAGTTTGTGGATTTGTTTATTTGTGGATTTGTTAATTTGTAAATTCGTGGAGTTATCCATTTACACATTAGTTCTAGACCTATATTGGTAGACGAAGAAGTCTAATTTGTCACCTGTACATAATAAGCATTGATATTTTGTTCCTTAAACTTCTCTTGAAAAATACTCATAGATTTGATTCATGGAATTCTGGTTCTGTGGTTAGAGTTTGGGAGAAACCCTTCTTTGGTGTACGGGTTTATTGCCTACTGTCAGTTGTAGCCATTAGTTGTAATCATTAGTTGTATTTAGTTGTAGTTATTAGTTGTAGTTATTATTTGTAGTTAGTAGTTGTATTTAGTTGTAGTTATTACTTGTAATTATTACTTGTAGTTATTACTTGTAGTTATTATTTGTAGTTATTACTTGTAGTTATTACTTGTAATTATTATTTGTAGTTATTAATTGTAGTGATTAGCTGTATGTTATGTTCTTTGATACATTTATGCCTAACTGATACTATGTTCGTTGATGGTTCCTCAAGAAGAGGAACCGAAGCGGCTTATATAACTTTGAGAGCAATGTGGCATCGAAAAACTCTCCACTAGAACAATGGTAAGGAATGTTCTAGAATATTGACACGGCATTTGCAATGGCCATTGTTACGATCGGACAGAGTAGGCTTCATGATACCTCTATAGGCAGGGCCCTGCCTATCGTGGATCTAACACTGTAGTTATTAGTTATATCAATCTATTCGATGTTCTAGTAGTTGGTTGTAGTGGATGGAGTACATCTACAACATGAGCTCCAGTCTCGTCAGCTAATCCTGGTCAATCCCTGGTATAGCGATGGAAGCATGTAGTATCCATGATCATCTTGACTACATTCACTAACTGACTCCGTGGAGCAGTCGAAGAGTAGTCCTAGTATTGGTATAACAGGAGTATCAGAGTAGCACCAGTATTAGTATTACAGGAGTATAGGAGTAGTACCAGTAGCTAGTACTTGGCTAGCAGTGGTATTAGCAGAGTAGTACTTAGAAGCGTAGTGATACTTAGTGTCAGATCCACCATCGGTAGTGATCCATCTGTGGAGGTATTATGAAGTCTCTCTGCCCGATACTAACAAGGGCTATTGCAAATGCCGTATCACGGCGTTCGGCCATCAATAATGATGGCCTTTTTTTCGAAGATGCCAGAACAATCATCACCATTGTTCTGGTGAAGAGTTTTTCGATGCCACGTTTCTCTTCAATTGTTATATAAGACGCGCTGGTTCCTCTCTCTGATGAATCATCAACGAATATAGATAACTTAGTACTAAACGTAACACAAGAATCTAACACTTAGAGTACTATGAGAATTATCATTAGTTCATACACCCCACACTGCACCACCCCACTCCACCACTGACATCAGTCCAACTCACTAATACATGCCCATACCCATACTCTTTACTTTAACATACCCTTACTCTTCTACCATATGTCATACTCACTTGACTACTGTGACATACATACTCTTCCAGTACTCCATTGACAAGCACAGTCTCCATAATTCACATCCACGTGCAGATTATAATAGAGTACATAGTAGAGTAGAGTACATAGTGGAGGATAGTGTTAGTGGACTATAGTACTGAGTATAGTACTGAGTATAGTACGGAGTATGTTAGATTCTTGTTGTCAGGTACTCTGTTTACTATTTTCATTCCCCGATGGTGACTCCAGAATCCAACAAATTAGTAAAAACTAGTGGAATCCATCTCCTTCTCACCTCACCTCACTCTCACTCACTCACTCACTCACTTCCAGTGCGTTATCAGTGACTCTCACTCCACGCCTTATTTCACCCACTCACCCACTCACTGGAGGTTGCAACCTCTTGAGTGACTCTTTCGGGGTAATAACCTCTCGAAGAAACCCAAAGCTAACTCCCAACCGAGGTGTATCAAGTAGAAGTAGAGTGACAGGACAAGGACATGGTCAGCTCAATGACCTAGATCTCACCTATATATCTACTACTACTATTATAGGCATAAAGTTAACACTAAGTCTATATTATGTAATATGTGCTAATATTAGTGCTACTATTTATACTATGTATTAGTGCTATGTATTAGTACTATGTATTTATACTATGTATGAGGTACTACTAGGTACTACTAGGTACTGCTGATAAAATACTATTTATAATGATATTGTTAAATGACATTTTATATTTTTTGTCATCTAATCAACTGTCACTAACCTTAAATGAATTCTTTTTCTGTATTTGGTCATAGACGTTTTATTCCTAGTGGAACTCTCGTTTCAAAGAAATACATCCTGCATATATCGCTTATCTCCCATTTGGTCACACAGACTCCCCTAAAAATTCAATTATAGCAATCCTTATTCAAGAGACAATCTTTCTCAGTGGGTATTACTGTCCGAAAATCTCTGGATCTGGTTGTACTGTGCTAATATTGGACACGACACCCGTACATCCCGGCAATATCACACCCATGCCCGAACCCATGGTCAGAATCTTGTGATTTTCCCATAGAAAAATGAAGTAGTTCTTCACATTCATTCCCCTTTTCGAGGAATCCAAAATCTCATTTTCTGATTTTTAGCATCTGTTTTAGTCTTGCACTATGTTCTCACATTCTCACTACTCAGCAAAAAAGACAAGTTCCTTACACAACTCCACCCAACGCCAAACACTTTTTTACAAGAGAAACTTCAATTCATAGATCAGACACTACAAATTCAGAGATTAAAAATAGAAAAGTCAAAATCTGAGGACTCAAAGATCTAAATTGTTTCTTTCACGACTTGTAGCCAAATAGTGCGTCTCAGCATATGTAATGAGCGATATGCTTCAGTGAATAGCTCCACCTGAAATAGGAACTGGACCCTTGCATCTCTAAAGACTTCGAATTAGGAGTAAGATTACGGAGTAATTGTGTAATTTGTTTGGTTTGGATTACTTTTTAGTCCAGGTCTACATGTGTTAAGAAAGTCAACAGATGTATTCTTCAACAAATAAAGCTCGGTGTATTTATATTTAATGAATACCTGGAGAATCAGGTTTGCTTAACTATTCTCAATAAGTACTCCAATTACAAGAGGAAATGAATAATAGCGGTAAGACATATAACATTTCCATTTCCCCAAGTATGGTTTCTCACTGTATGTAGATACATTATGTGATATTATACCAAATCCTGGTATATAGTTTAAAATGGGATCTTGATACAGCTACAGCACTTTTTTACATTTATGATATCTAATTATGCAATTCACTAGTACACTACACTAGTACACTACACTAGTACACTACTACTGACTGCTGACTACTGACTACTGACTACTGACTGCTGACTACTGACTTTTGGGACTGACTACTGACTACTACAGCATTTTTGTTCGATCTATTATATCTAAATCCATAATTACGTAAACCATTATTTGATTCAACTAATGGTTCTAATACTGATTTCATTAATTCTTGTGAAGCTCTGTTTTTATTATATTATGATAATGACAGTTAGATCCACCTTCGGTAGTGCTCTACCTACGGAAGTTTTTGAGCCTACGCTATTCAATCCTAGCAGTGGCAGTTCCATAACGCCGTCTTCTCTACCATAATTGTACGAGGTACCAAGATGAATGTGAGGAATTTTCCCTCAAGAATTTATCAATAACCGGCTGGATACGCTAACTCCACCGCCAATTACTTAAGTAGCCTGATTCCTCCCTCTAGAGAACGATCGGCGAATGAACATAGTAAACAGAGTACCTGAGGTAATAACACGAATCTAACATATAGGATCAAATTCATATAATAATATATTAGACACTATAGGATCAAACTCTAAGAATTCAACATTAGAATATAAAAGTTTTATCCCCAGCCTCTGGCCGGGCATTATTATATATGTAAGCATATGAACCTGTTATAAAAATTAATAAAGAGTTCAGGATTGCCCAAGGGAACTTTATGGGTTCTTAGTCATTTGACCAAAAGTTCCAGAGGTTCAAGTTCTAATTCCAAAAGCTCCAAAGGTTCCAGTTCCTATTGGTTCCAATTCCAAAGACTCCAAAGGCTCTAGAGCTCTTTTGGGAGTACATAAAAATAAACTTAGTTATGGGCCGACCAGTCCAATAAGCCGGTTTTATTTCGATGCAGATATGAGGTTTATCAGCCATCAGTTCAACTCGTGTCTTCTGGACCACTACCAGATATTAAAATTATGTACTCGATGTTGAGGGTGGAAATTGTTTGTCTGGCTGAGGTAAAAGCATGCTTCTGTGGAAAAGACTGAGTGAATATATTACTTATTGGTTAGTACCTCTATACTATGGAACTATTCCAGTCTTTAGAAAGAGAAAATATAGGCTTGGTATTCTAAGAAATCTGTAAATGGGTCGGGAATACGAACTAGGGCTAGGTTCACTTGTACGGACATTTGTCTGCAGGACAATGAACATAAATAAGCTTTACACGGGAATTTAACGCTTGATATAAGTTTTGACCAGATGGCCTGATTTTGGGTCAAATAAGCTTCAAAATGCCTTGTTTTGCCAAATGCTCATTGTTGTCCCTGAATAGAAACCTGTCCCCAAGAAAAGAAGCCAGCTCTGCACATAACGTGGAGACCCCCTGTAGTCTATAACCGTGAACGAACCAACATTTTTTTCTTGTTGAAAAAAAATTCTAGTACCAGACCCCAATACCTATTCTACATCTTTTAACTCATCAGGAGTTGTCCAGTTCATGTGTTCGGTCTTCCTCTTTGGAGTGTCCTGCACTTACCCACCATGGCTGCAACCCCACCTCCACCATCTCCACCAACACTCGACAGACTCATACAGTCACTAGGGTATATACCATAGGAGAAAGGGAATCGATGGATTACTCTAGATCTCTTTTTTTTTTCCCTTTTTTCTCCTTTTTTTCTCCTTTTTTTGATGTGATGTATGGTCTCTATGGCCTCTATGAGGACCACTATAAGCACCACATAGACAACCAGCCAGCCCCCACTCCAATACTTCTCTAACTTATACCATACACTTATTGATACTGACTAAAACCACTAATACTCATATTTGACTGATATTTGACTGATCTTTATATAATGACTGTAGCAATGTAACTGCCACTTACAGACTGCTAGACTGAGTACTATTACCACGTCTATATTCACTATCTGCCATGTACACAGCCTTTATACCGTAAGTAGTCGTTAAAGCTTTATGCACATTAACACTCGAGCTGGCTTTGTTTATTATTTCAGCCACTCACTTTCCCTCCCGTCTATTAAGCTCTTGGTCCGGCAACTCAGTCTCGTCCTTTCTCAAGCTTTATCTCTCTGTATCTACTAAACATTCCCAAGCTTCTCAGTCTCAGTCTCCTAAACCCTCCAAACCCTCCAAACATCAAACTAGTAGCTGATGGGGTTTCGTTTTTCCAATTTCTCAGGGGACCCGTTTACAATTACCACAGTTTCGTTTGGGGTGATCTCATGGATAATAGCTATAGTGGGAGCAGCCATCAGCCCAGCTTCGGCCAAGTTGAGGTTCACGTGGTGGGGCCTCGTGTACGAGATCATATTGATCATGGCGATTTTTTTGCTCTACTTGAACAAAAACATCGAGCTCTATAAGTTCACCTTGGTGGCCCTCTTGGCTGCAGCCTTTGTCTACACCACCAACACCACCAATACGCTCATCTACCACTCCCAATCTTTGGGACACATGTGCTGTGCTGCAGGGTGCATTCTCCTTTCGGCCTTGAACGTCTTGTGGGTGATTTATTTTGGCGGACACCCGGAGTCGCCCACCAACCAGTATGTGGATTCATTTTCCGTCAAGCATAATACTTTTTCCCATGGCCAGCTTCCTTCCAAAGTGACCAAAAACAACCGGAACAACGAGAACGACTCTGGAATGCCTCGCACGGCTTCCCAGTCTTTTCCCAGCATAAAATCAAGACAATCTCATATGTCTTCGAGTAAGACAGGGCATATGTTCTCGTCTTTGAATGATATGGAGAACACTAACCTTCATAGTCCCAACCTTTATAGTCCTAACCTCCAGTCACACTTCCAGTCTAACCCTAATAGTCCCAACATCCACTCCAATTTTAACCTCCACTCCAACCCTAGCCCCAACCTCCTGTCTGACCCTAGCTTCAATCTCCAGTCCAATGCTAATGGCTTCAACGTCCAGTCCAATGCTAATGGATTCAAAAGCCCGGTTCTGCCTTTCTGGAATAACCATAGAGTTTAGTCCCATCCGTACTTCTTTACTATAGAAATCATTATATGAGAGAATAAGCTTGGAGTGAGAAAAGGGCTAATAAATGCGTTAAAGTTAAGTTTATATCGTGAAGGTGAAGGCTCGGATCCAGTGGGTCCAGAAGTGAGAATATTCTAGGGCCCTAAGCACGATTCACTGGAACATGCTCACTGGAACATTCTCACTGGAACATTCTCACTGGAACATTTTCACTGGAACATGGAGAAAGCTCAGTGTGTGGTAGAATAGACCATTATAGGCCAAGTCAGGATGAGCTACCATACTGGCTCTGGTAATTGTCCCAGGCCCACCATCCATACCTCTACACTAGTTTTCTTATACTATTAAGAACAATTCCTTTTTACTGACACAGTAAACTCTTGACACGGTAAATTTCTGACACGGTAAATTCCTGACATGGTAAACCCTTGACATGGTAAATTCACTATAGAGTACTACTACGCTACTCCAGTATACTACTACTCATACTAATAATACTACTCATACTAATAATACTACTCATACTAATAATACTACTCATACTAATAATACTAATAGTACTACTCATACCAATAATACTACTGATACCAATGATACTACTCATACTAATAATTCCCTTTCCCTCCCTTACTCCCTCCACTCAATATCTACACCTCCTTCCGTTTGCACCCCTTCGTTTTGCATCCCTTCCCTCTACTGCTCTCCCCTTTACGTCCTTCCCCTTCATACTTACATCCCCTTTACTCCCTCCCCTTTGCTCCCCTCCTTTTCCGACATGCAAAGGTTTCTCCCGAAAACTGCAACCCCCCTCCAAAAAAAAGGCTAAAGAAAAGAAGAGAGCCGGCAAAAACACCAAGAAAAACCGTCCGAGAAAAAAGGCTCTTGAATTTCAAGATCATGTGTACGACTTGCTGGAAATAATACCAATCTTTCACTAGGTTTAATGGAGTATTATTGGTAAGTACTGTAGATACAACATTGATGTAATTGTAATGATCTTAAGGCACAATGGACTCTGACATGGTCTCATGCAATTTAGACTGCTTTGAATACTTAGATAAGAGATGACTCAGGAAGAGATGACTCAGGAAGAGATGACGCAGGAAGAGATGACGTCATTTTAACCTAGTGTATATCACAATTCTGACTATTGGTTTCGGAACATTGACTAGAGTGAGGGTTTCTCTTATCGGGTCTGGGTCTGGTGGAAGGGAATCATACATCTAGTGATATAACCAAGTACCACTCCATTACTTCACTAAGGTGTAGTAACAATAAATGTACTATACTATAGGGCTCTCCTCGCTATCCTCAAGTACTACTCAAGTACTACTCTAGTGCTACTCAAGTACAACTCTAGTAATACTCTATTGATATACTTAAAGAGTGCTATAATATTTCTAGTACCATCCATACTATAATTAACTGTCATTATGTTCTACTAGAATCTAGTCCAAAATCCAGTCCAAAATCCACTAAAAACCACTAAAAACCACTACCTGCTACTGGCTGATACACTACTATTCTAGGTTCAATACATACCATGATAAACTAACGTAAGGAATCCGTTCGGTATGTACACCGACAGTCCGGGGTTATGTGGAAGTCTTACACAGCACAGAAGTCAAGCATGATTATGTAATGGCACTACTATTGTTATGTTCTTTAATAACGTTTGGTAGCCTAAACTTGTATTCGTTGATGGTTCCTCAGAGAGAGGAACCAGAGCGACTTATATAACTAAGAGAAACGTGGTATCGAAAAACTCTTCACCAGAACAATGGTGATGATTGTTCTAAAATATTCGAAAAGGCCATCGTAGCACTTCGTACATCGATGGCCGAAAGCCGTGATACGGCGTTTCCAATGGCCATTATTAGCATCGGACGTCGTACGCTTCATAATGCCTCTATATGTAGTGTCCTACCTATAGTGGATCTAACAACTATGGACCTGGGACTATGGACCACGGTACTATGAACTAATGACAGAGTATTGAGCCATGGACCAGGGTATACTATATTACTCAGAAGGTTCTTAAATAACTTAATCCATATTATTACTAAAGGTTTACATATATTCATATACAGTGTTAGATTCTTGTGTACCGTTCAGGTACTAAGTTAAGTTTATTCGTCTACCAAATGTTAGAATTAGTATGCGACCTGGGGCTTTAGCTTGTATTCGCAAGGATTATAAGCTTCTAACGGGCTTGTAAGTTAAACGGATCTTCCAGGAACGATGACCTACCAATGACTGCGTATTCTGAACGGCTACTATTAGTAGGAACTCGCCCGATCAGTGTTATGGATATTCTTAGTTAATTAATGATATCTATATTAGACTATAAGTATCTAAGATTAAGTAGTGGAGTTCTTTAATACATTTATGCCTAACTGATACTATGTTCGTTGATGGTTCCTCAAGAAGAGGAACCGAAGCGGCTTATATAACTTTGAGAGAAACGTGGCATCGAAAAACTCTCCACTAGAACAATGGTAAGGAATGTTCTAGAATATTGACACGGCATTTGCAATGGCCATTGTTACGATCGGACAGAGTAGGCTTCATGATACCTCTATAGGCAGGGCCCTGCCTATCGTGGATCTAACATTAAGTAGTGGAGTTCTTTCTTGGAGCGACTGATGTGTTTCAACGAGTAATGATTTGCGTCGAATATGAATGGCTTATTCACGTGGTAGTGGCGCCATTTCTTCAAGGCATGTAACATTGCAAGGGATATCTTTGATCATTGTTCAATACTTTTTCGATCCTGTGATAATTCTTCAATAATTCTTCAATAATTCTTTGGTTACCCAGAGGGAGGAGTCGGGCTACTTAAGTAGTTGACCGTAGGGTCGCCTGGTCAACCGTCCTATTGACTGCTAAACTCAAAGTTTAAGTTAAATCATTATGTAGAATTAAGTAATTATTTACTAGCTATCAAAACGATAAACCAATTTTCTTTTGATTTTAATTTTAAAGATAATGAAATAGAGAATATTAAATATAAAGTAGATAGAAACCTAAAAAAAATGAATGAATGATCATGATCATGATCATTATGCCTAGTGTATTATAGTGTATTATAGTTGTACAGATCTATACTGCTTAATGAGTATATCTGGTAGAGTAGTATCAGTATGGAGATGTCTTGGTACTATGTTTTGGTACTTGTGTCTTGGTACTATGTCTTGGTACTATGACTTGATACTTATGACTTGTTACTTATGTCTTGGTACTTATGACTTGGTACTTATGATACTTATGCGGTACTAATGGTACTTACCCTTTGTTCGTATTTTTATTTTTATTATTTGGTTGCTTGATTCATTGAGTGGTTTCCCACTATCAACTTCATTGGTTCATCACTTCACTGCATTGCTCTGCATGCTTCACACTCGCTCACTCCACTCCTTCTCTCTCACTCTCAGTAAACTCTTCCTCCTACTCTTCGAGACCGAGGAAAACACGACGGTGCCTTAAGTTTGTATCGGACATGTGCGTCAACACTTCGTAGTTCTTGGTGATCAACGCCGTGTCGGCCTCCGGCGTCCAGAACCCGTCCCGGTCATGCACAAACATCACCGCAGACACGTCGGACTCCTTGCTGTCCTGAACATGGCGCAACACCAACGTCAAGTACTGGTTGATGTACATGGCATTGGCACCCGTCACCCGCAACACGTGGCCCACAAACCGCCGCGTGAACCCCAACGACACCAACGTATCCAGCACCTTCTCCGTGTCCTCGGGCCCGGAGTGCGTCAAGAAACTGACGATCTTGTCCAAGATACTCTTGGAGTCCTTGTCGAAGAACCGGGCGTCGAAGATATCGTCCACTCCTGCATCTGCAGGCAAGTACTCCATTTCCTTGGCTGGGTCCTGGCTCTCGTCCGGTTCTTTCAAGCCAATATCAAAGTCTTCTCCATCAGACGCTCCCGTGAGGTTTGGGTGGATGGCATTGACCATTTCGTCCTCGATATTGACACGGCCGGCCTCGGCCCCGACGTTTCTCAATGCCTCGTGGATATTGGAGTTCTTCACTTCGCCAATCTCCTCGTCCAAAGCGGCGTGTCCCGCACGTGCTGCCACCGCCAAGTTGGCCACGGCTGCTGCAGCATTATCGTCCAATTGCGACTGGAGCTGGTCCAAGTGCAGGTGGTGGTTCAACGAGTGCTCGTGGTCACCTAAGAAACCTCCCTGGTGGGCATGAGCAAGCGAAGCAGATGCACTGTATAATGCATCCCGGCCATTATTCTTCATGGCCTTTTTGTTGGCCGAATTCTTCAGCTCGATATGCCTCCTCGTCATATCCTTCATGGGCTTGGGGCCTTCCTTGGTATCAAGTGCTTTCTGGTAGTCATCTCGGTACTTTTGCAAGCCGTAAGCACGAGCAAACTTCCTGTAGCGGTCTCTCCAGCTGGAAGACGAATGCTGGGGATTATTCCTGGCATACTCGTCAAAAAACGAAATCAGCACACTAAACTTATCCTCGTCAAGGTACTGGCCTTGAGCAGACGCCAGAGCAGGGTTGCTGATCACGTGGTTGATGATATCATTACAGAGGTTATAGTCATCAAGAGCAGTGAACTTATTCTTGATGGTTTTGGCCTGCGACACATCGATCATGATATGTTGCCCATCCGCATCAAGCACCAAGTTGTCGTACTCATCCGTCTTGTACACGTACTGCAACTTGTGCTCCAAGTGGGCCCTGTACCGGGACCTCACCGAATTCCCCGTATGGTTTTTCAAGGCCTCATGTTTCGCAATCTCCTCAAAAAACTTGTGCAGTGTCCTGAACCGCGGCTTCATGCGCACCTGTTCCAAAATGTAGTTATCAGTTTCCGGCGTGAATTTAGTGGTAGTTTTGGTGGGCTTGTGTTTCTTGGGCTCCTGTCTGTTTTGGTCGTAGCTACGTTTGGTGCCATGACCCCCCAGAACCTGGTACTGCAAAAGGTACTGGAGGGCGTTTTTGGCCACGGAATCGTCTACAAACTTGGGCAGAAACACCGGCCGTTCGTGGCTCAGGTGGTACCGGCTCAAGTAGATGAAGTTGCCGGAGGAATTGGCGTCCATGGTGAGGTGGCCGCCAAACGAGACGATTTTTTTTTCTAGCGACTCCTTGAGCGGCTCATCGGGGTCGATGTAGAAAACGAGGGGGTTGCCACCTTCATCCTGGAAGATGGTGTGGGATGCGTGGGGGTTAGCCAGGATCGCTTGAGACATTGGATGTTGAGGTGTTTTTGGATGTTGTGGTGTTTGTGGTGATGTTCGGGTGTGGCCACGAAAAAAGGCATGTATGCAGGCGTGCTGGGGAAGCGCAACCCATGTGTATATTCAGTACCACTCTTTCTGAAGCTTTTGGCTTGTTCAGCCAAAAGCTGTAAACAATTTCCTTCTCCAGCTCTCTTAACTGTTGGAGAACGATTTTGAGGTGTTTCTTATGATCTTCGTTTTTGGAGAAGACTAATATGTCGTCAAGGTAGACTCCAGGCAGGTAAAATTATCCCTCATGACTCACCCTACGGAGCACCTATCATAGTATTCTTCAGATCCAGACGCATTCACTATCACCATTAGAATAAGGCACAATTGTCCTTTCGAAAACATGACCTCCAGCATCTAACAAGCTTTTGGTTGAACAAACCACAAGCTTCGGTTGATCACTTGTTTTCAGGTAGGTATCCAGGATCCAGTTTTAGACATAGGTTCATGGTTTGACTAATGCATGATAGACAATGTTAGATGGACAGTAGCAGTAGACAAAGACAGATGGGTATTGACAGAGAGACAGAAAATGACAGAAGTTGAATCATTTGGCAAGGATATTTTTTATGGAGGTGGTTCCATTTCACAAGAACCGGCACCTTCTCAAGATCTGCAATGAACCGGTCACACCAAGTCTCTTTGGGCAGTGTAATTTTCCTATTAACTCTAAACTCTTACTCTATACTACATACTGCTCCATACTTAGCTCCATACTTAGCTCCATACTCAGCTCCATAGTATATGTTTATACCGTGCACTCTATACTCCATCTTTTTCTATTAACTGCAAGTGTACTACTCATCAGGATCTAAGTGAGGTCAGCACACCTCAGTAATAGTAGAGTAGTTATAGGCCATAGTCATAGTAGAGCAGTCATAATCACAGTGGAGCAGTCATAGTCATAGTAATAGAATAGACAGTAATAGAATATACAGTAATAGAATATACAGTAATAGAATATACAGTAATAGAATATACAGTAATAGAATAGACAGTAATAATATACATAGTAATAGAATATACAGTAATAGAATATACAGTAATAATATACAGTAATAGAATATACAGTAATAGAATATATAGTAATAGAATAGACACAGTTACACTAAGGAAGGGTTTCTCCGACATGAACCCAGGAGCTGGGAGAAAAGGTTCCAGTATATATAATACTCTAGTTTCTTATTTATAAATACTCGAGTCTGTAGCCTCTGTCTCTGCTCTTTCTATAAACTTAATACTCTCTAGGTGGATAGAATACTCGTCTCTACTATAAATACATACTCCAGTCTGTAGTTTCTGTCCACACCTAGAGCATCCAAGGTTGTTTGCTTGACCACCTCGATGTGCACCCGACAAAGAATGTAGATGGAAGCCAATGATTTCCTCTCTGTTTGGATGACTGTTTCACGTGCTGCCCTGCCGATACCTGCTCATTATAAAACTGCTTATGGTGCATATAATCGGAACTGGACTCGTTGTTCTGGTGCCTGTTCTTGATAGTGCCTGTTCTGGGTAGTGTCAGATCCACCATAGGTAGTGCTCTACCTATTGAGGTATTATTAAGCCTCTCCGCCTGATATCTACCAGCCACCTTCCAGCCACCTACCAGCGCGCCCCTTTTCTTGAATAGTTATATATGCAGCTCAGATTCCTCCTTTCGGGGAATCATCAACGAATATAGATAACTTAGTACTTAACGTTACAACAAGAATCTAACAGGTAGTGCCTGTTCTTGATACTTTGGAATGGCGTTCTTTCGTCTCAATTTCTTCGTCTCAATTGCTCTGCATAAGTAATGTCCAGAAATGAAAAAGGTCCAATCTCAAAATAGAGAAATTAAACTTCATACTCAGTGTCCCAATTTGTTCCGGTATTTTTGTATGGTGTTTTTGTATGGTGTTTTTGTATGGTGGTTGGGTCAGGGCTTCAAACACCACTGCAGAACCAGTGAGCAAAATGCCATGCGCGATTTGCAGCCATTAACCCAATAGTCTTATAACCAACCATGAACGAGTCCAACCATTAAACTATCTTCAAGAGTAAAAAGTAACAAAATAAGGTCTTATAAATCATGAGACAAATTCTGATCAGGTTCAATTTTCTGAAGTTTCAATTTCTGACCTTTCCACCCTTCCACCCTTCCACCTTTATGTTTTATCCCTCACCCGACCGTTGGAAAATTTTATAGGGGGGGCCAAAGTCACAATGCTTTTAATCTGTCAAAACCATTGGTTTATTGTCTTTTCTGGAATTGTAGCTTTATTTTCGTGCTCCAGAATACACCCCACTAAAGCAGTATATACTACTACACTAATGTTGACTGTACTCCACTACAACTGGTATTCTGTCATTTACTGTACCACTACACTACTGTCCATATACTATACCACGATACCTTCAGGCTACCATCTTACCAGCTTTCAGCAACAGATTAAAGTATTAGACTCTATCTTCTGTGGATCGATATCTTCTGTGGATCAATTATCCGAAGACATGTATCCCATAAATCAATGTCCCTTAACATGAGACTTCCGACTTTTGGATTCCTGCTACGGTATTCATAGGCCGTTTTTCCTAGAGTATCAGTAAATCCTTCTATGAAACCCATCGAATATTCCAAGTCAATGTTAACTGAATAACAGTTCCCAACAGTTCCAAGTATAATAAATGGTTATCCAATTTCGTGATTCTGGTTTCCCAAATAAGTGATCTCGTGATTTCCGGATGTACCGATCAACTGATCCTGATTAAGTGGTCCTGATTAACTCTTCCCAATTGATTGATTGATTCTGCTCTTAATTATTCAACTGATTAGCTGGTAACTTTTTTAGTACTTGTCAGATCCATCATAAGTAATAATCTACCTATTGTGGTATTATGAAGCCTCTCTGTTCGACACTAACACTGACATTGTTGAGAGCTTTCTACCTAGCCTCCTACTCAACCTTCATTGTACGGGGTACCACGATGGCCTGAGGTGAATTAGAACAATGATCGCTAAGGAGTTGTTTCCGCAGCCAGCCCTTCTCTTGAAAACACTAAAAAAGTTGCTCAGATTCCTCCTTTTGAGGAATCATCAACGAATAAAGATAACTTAGTACTTAACGTCACAACAAGAATCTATCAGTACTCCTGATTCCCTGATTCCCTGAATGACTGAATCCCTGAATAACTAAATCACTGAATAACTGAATAACTAAATCACTGAATAACTGAATAACTGAATCACTGAATAACTGAATAACTGAATCACTGATTAACTAATTCTGTTCCTAATTAATCAACTGATTATGTGATGACTGGTTCTGACCCGACGGTTCCCAATTGATGGATTAATTCTGATCCTCATTGATCAACTAACTCCCAATTAATTAACTCCCAATTGATTAACTCCCAATTGATTAACTGACGTGATTGATCAACTAACTCCCATTTGATTGACCAATTTCTCATTGATTGGCCAACTCTCAATTGACTAACTCTCATTTGATTGACTCACGTAATTGATGTTCCTTAGTGTTCTGATTACCTGAGCAATTGAAGATCCTTAGTGTTCTGATTACCTGTAACTGATTCCAGTCCTAATTCAATTCCCAGCTATTCCTAGTAGATGATTGATACGCTCATTAGTGTTCTGATCAATTGATTATTGATTATTGATTATTGATTATTGATTATTGATTATTGATTAATTGATTCCAATCCCTAACAGTTTCTGTGGTTCTTGGTTCCTGGTTCCTGTTCCTCTGATTCGGTTCCTCTGGTTCTGGTTCCTCTGGTTCTGGTTCCTCTGGTTCTGGTTCCTCTGGTTCTGGTTCCTCTGGTTCTGGTTCCTCTGGTTCCTGTTCTTATCGGAACCTGTTCCCACAGATACTGTTCATCTTTTTTTGTTAGCAGTGCACACCGACGGGAACCTCCTTATATAAGTCTTTCCCCGCCTTGGTGCGTTCTCTCCACACCACCATGGCAGTAAGCATGTCCCCCCGCACGCAGCCCGTATCCAAGTCCTTGGCCCACTGTTTCAAGTTGAGCCCGCGGCGCGCGTCGTGCCCATAGTACACCACATATTGCTGAGCAGCCTCGTGCGCCTTCTGTTTCATGTTGTAAATCTTGGACCATGAAACAGCACGTTTCTGCTTTGGGTCGTCTGTGGTCTCGTTATAGTATGGGCCAATGTACGACCGCATCTCTAGGCAGTCCCGGGGATCCTGCGCCTCGAGTTCTGAAACATCCCACCGGAGCCCCGCATGCACTGCAACGCCCGCGGCATACGCCTTGTCGCCGTTGTTTTGTTTCAGGTGGAGGGGAACGCGCCCGAGTTTCATAATCACCGAGCACGAATTTATGTATTTAATGTGCCGCGGCTCGAGTTTTTTGGCGAGCATGTATTCGGGGTCGACATTGAACCCGGCTGCAAAAATGTTCTGAGTGTCAGTGGTTTGGGTATCATTGGCACCGTCACTTCCCTGACTGTTGGAGTAGCCGGCGGGCTTTAGGTTGTGGAACTGGGCGTAGTTGGCCAAGGCATATGACTCGTGGTTTCCCAACACACACAGGGCGTTGAGCGCAATGAGCTCGTCAATCACCTCCAACGACTTGGGGCCTTTGGACATGAAGTCTCCAAGCACCACCAAGTGGTCTTTTTTCGGGTCGAACTGGACTTTTCTCATGAGTTTGCGGAACTCTTTGTATTGGCCATGGATATCGCCTACCAATATAAGCCGATCCTTGGTCATTCGGTCGCCTCCATTTATTTCTCCATCTGTTTCATTTCCATCTTCGTTTTGATCCCCATCTTCATCCTTTTCTTCATTGCCTGCTTTCTTGCTGGAAAGAGCCTCCCAGGTCTTGGTGCCCTCGGAAAGTGGCCTCAACAGAACAGGCAAGTCCTTGACTTTAACAATGGGATGGAGCGCCTGCGCAGGCGGAATAAACAACAGCGGCAAGGCAAAACAAAAGAAGTATAGGATCACCAAGCTCAGGAGCATGCCTGAAAACACCAACCATCTCTTGGTGCGGTTGGAAATGTGCCATTCTTCTTCCTCATACTCGTCATACTCGTCATTGATGGCATGGTACACCGGCTGCGGCGATTTTAATTGGTTGTTCATTGTGAATTGAGATGTTTCTCCGCACAAAAAGGCTCTGAACAAGCAAAGGCGAATGGGTTCCGGGACCCTATTGTCTCGTGCTTGGGTGTTTTTTATTAGCGTCCTGCACGCATAGGCACTGCGTGTGTCAAGAGGCATTGTATTGTCCCGAATGGGGCGTGACCATCGCGGGACTGCATGTATCACCACAATAAGAAATGCCTCCCGGCTGCAACTCCAGAAGGAATGTGATGGAGAAGTTGGGGTGCTGAGGTTTTGGGTCATCATTATGGTTTGTCTTGATTTTTTTTGGGTCTTGATTATGGTTTGTCTTGATTATTTTTTGGGTCTTGATTTTGGTTTGTCTTAATTTTTTTTTGTGTCTTGATTATGGTTTTGGGTCTTGATTAAGGCTTCGGGTTTGTCATAGCTACAGTTTTGGGTTTGCTTTTGGTTTGCTTTTGGCTACGGTTATGGCACTGCATGTTTTTGAATAATATGGCTGTGAATGATCTATCAGAGTCTGGTCAGCCCCAGTTGGAGTCCTCGGTCCGCTCGGATTCCTTCTGAATGACCAAGTTCCGCGAGAGCAATTGCCTTAAGTCGGGGTTGATTTGCACCTTTTCCCGTTTCGGGTCCATATTCTCGCGATCAATCAAATCCATCATCCTCCGGAACCTCAAGAAGAGAAGCTCGGCCCGGATGAGCAAGTCGTGGAGTTTCATGTTGCCCAGCAAATCGTTCATGAACTTCAACACCTCGTCGAACCGCGTCAAGTTCTGCCTCATGATCCTCTCATTATCACTGAGAACCGCAAGCGCAATGAACAAATGGTACTGGCTGGAATAGAAGTCGGTCCAGAGCACCTCCCACAACGTGTTGACCTCGTCCCACTCGAACTCCCGTTTATACCACACCAACAACATGCGGAAGAAAAAGAAGAGGTCGGTGGACTCGCACTTGGCCAAGTGCTTAAACAAGTCGGGGAGCATGAATTGAACTAATTCATTCAACACAAGCATCTGTTTCTTCATGCCACTTTGGTCCCGCACGAAGTTGCGCTCCATTCTGTCCATGAACCCGGCAAATCCCCAGAACGACAAAACCTCGTCCTGGAAAACAACATAGATTGGCGATAAGAGATCCGTCATGCCCTGCACATACCCGAGGTTCCAGTTGTACTCGTTGTACGTGAGGAGGATTTCTCTCATGCACGCGAGGTGCTTGTTTCTGATGACCGCCAAGTTCCAGCCCTCTTGGTCATCTTCCACCGGCAAAGCCTCCCTTTCATTTTCAGCTTCGGTTTCATTTGCAGCTTCGCCCTGTTGTTCTTCTTGTTGCTCAGTGGTTGTTTCGTTCTTGAAGATCTCCAATTGACGGTCATTTCGGTGAATATCCTTCTCGATCCGAATCTTCTGGTCCTTCCAGAACCCTGTGTTTTGCTTGGCATCATCCTGTACCCACCTTCGTTTGAAGTCATGGTAGCTGGTTTCAAGGTTCAGTTTAAGAAGCACCCGCTCCTCTGCTGAAGAATCCCAGGGAAAAATGCCCAACAAAAACGGCCAGGCTTCAGGACGAACATTCTCCTCCAAGCCTCCATGGAAAACCCGATCTTTGACCTCATCGATGGTCAAGGTCAAACACCCCTTTGTGTCGAAGAAGCCCCTCCATTCCACGAGCGAAATGGGTCTCCGTCTAGACGCATTGCTGACCTCGGCTGGAGTTAACAATTGCTGGTCATCGCCGAGTTCCTTGTTGATGCGTGCATACACATCATCCTGCAACATGAACTTTCTCTGGGACGCCTCGGACTCCTCCTTGACCTGAATGGCCCACTTGGCCAAGTACACGCGGGCACTATCGAAGTCGTCGCTGATTTTCTGGACTTCCTTCTTCTGGAGAATGGTATTGACCACCGATGGTGGGACATGGTCATCAACAATCTCGCGCACCTGGTGCTTTGTCTTGGAGCCAAAGGTGGCCACCGTTTCAAGGATTTTCCACTTGGCCGTGGCAAGCAATTTCGGGAGATCCGGCACCTCGGGCAACTTGAACGGCTCTGCTGTCTTGGCGGTGTTTTTTCCGGAATCCAACTTCATGGGAGAGAAGTTTTTTAAATCTGCAGGCGAAGGGTCTACCAAATACACCGAGGGCTCGATGGTGGATTTCTGGAAATTGATGAGCGACAGGATGCTGGCCAAGAAGTCCGTGCCTCCCCAGTACATGGCGCCATCGGAGTCGAACGGATCAAACCGCTGGTTGTTGAGTTTCTGGTGCATGAGCGTGGAAGGTGCTTCGTCGTCATGAAAGAACAAAACGGGCAACTTCTCTCCACTCTTGGTGTGGATGATGATGGACCCGTACCACCACCCCAAGGAAGGTGTACGGAACTGGATCAGGTATACTGCAGACAATGGCACAGAGAAGGACTCGGCCAGAAGCAGTAGCAGTGGTGTCTGCACCACGGGAGCTTTCTTGCCCAGATTTATCTGTTTTCCAGACAGAGACAGAGACAGGGCTGGATTTCTGGTCACGTGTGCCGGGGTTCCGGAGAGCAGGAGGGCCAGCAACTCGTTGACAAGGTCATCGTTGAGATCCGCCTTTTCGTATATGCTGAGCTCTTCTTTGGAGAGCAAGGCTTCGGGACAAAAGCTCAAGAGAATGTCCTTATTGGTTGTTGCCGTTGTTGGTCGACTGAGCGAGAGAAAGCCGGCCACATTGTCTTTTTTGGAGGATGTGGGGTGCACATAAACCTTGTGCTTGACATAGAGGAGTTCCGAAGGCATTGGCTGTTCTTGTTCTGTTCTTCGTTCTTTTCCCTCTGTTCTATTTTTGGTTCTGTTTTTGGTTCTGAACTAATCTGGGGAGGGGTGCTTTATATACTTGTGGTATGGGGCAACCGCGCCTTTGATCACGCACCTGCATATAATCCCACAATTAATTAATTGGCTTGAAACTTACTTTCACTTTTACTTCTTACTTTCACTTTCACTTCTTACTTTTACTTTTACTTCTTACTTTTACTTTTACTTCTTACTTTTACTTTTACTTCTTAATTAGCTTTTGCTCTTTGCCTCTAATTTTACTCCACTCCTTATTCCTGCTACTCCTAATTCCTGCTTCTTCTCTTTGGTCTGCCTAAAGGTATAAGGAACCTGCAGACACAATATCTCTATGCACCAACTCGGCGGCCTTGGTCATCTTGTGCTGCAACTCCAAGTTCCCAATGGTCTTGGCCGCAGCCACCATCTGCTTGATCATCTCCTCCAACCGCTTGAACATGCGGATCAACGAGCCCTCGTAAACATCCGTCATCTTGCAGATCTGGGTGAAGGTTGCACCCTTGCACCAGGCGTACGTGACCTCCATGAGCTCGGGCTGGAATGACTCCACGTACTCCTTTTCCACCACCTCAATGTTGCATTCCTTGTAGGTCTTGGCAAGCTTGCTGGCCATATTCTGCATCTCCTTCAAGGGCTCGCCCAATTCGTCCCGTAGCCGGGGCACCTCCTTTGCTCGTTCCTGGAACACGAAGCACGACAAGAGTGCTGCACACTGCTCCGCCGTTAAGTCGTTGAAGGTACCGTTGAAGATCAACTCGGTCAACAACAACTCGTCTCCAGTGGAGATCTCGCACGCCACTCGGCCCTTCAACTCGATGATATCGTCCTGCGTGGTGAAGGCCAACTTGCGCAACACCCGTTTGCGGTGCTTCAAGTCGTCCAATTGCAACACCGATTGCGCCTGGCGGATCTTCTCCTTGATACCGATCATTTCCTTGGCGCAGTCCATCTTTTCCTTATACTTCTCGTAGAGGGGCGAGAGCCGGTCCAGGCCATTCAACACGTTGGACGCCAACTTGCTTTCCAACACGTCGATTTTCCTCATGAGCGTCTTGAAGTCGGGGTCGTTGATCTTCATGCTCTCCATGGGGTTCATCAATGGGATTCCATCGGGCAACTTCTTGGGCAAGTCCTTGAGCGTTCTGACCAAGTTGCGCTTGGCCGTCGACGTCTTGTAGTCTTCAGGCATCTTCAAGCGAACACTAGAAATCAGCCGGATCAGGTTGAGCGTGATGGGGATATATTCCGCCCTGCTCTTTTCGCCGTCCTTGGATGGCCGGATTCCTTCGGGGAACACGGGGTTCAATGACTTGATGAGATTGACGGGCGAGTCGATGAACATCGTGCACACGAAAACAGTTACAATGTACGACTCGTGGTCGGAGAAGATCTCGCGGCTTCTTTTGGGCGTTCTCTTGTTGAACGTAGTCACCATTCCCCATCCGTAGTAATCTTCGCCAATCTGAACCTCAATCACTCTTCCTGGCTGGAGGAAAGGAAGAATGTGCCCGGGATGCGTAATCACCTTTCTCACGTCTTCCTGGTACTGCGACACCTGCTGCTTGATCTCGTAGTACTCCTTTATCATGTACTCGTCGTCGATCTGGAAGTCGTCGTACTTGTCTTGGAGCACGGCCAACTCCTTCTCGAGAAGAGGCACCGACGATGCATTCTGGAACTGGTAGAACGAGTGCTGCAACATGAACTCCGGCGAAATTCCCTCCACCCGCATCAAGTTAAGGATCATATTGTATCCCAAGTGGAACGCGGAGTCCAACCGATCGGCCTGGCCCTTGACCATGCCCTTGGCCACCTGCGGCTCCATCTTTTCGTCAATCATCATGATCACAATTCCTCGGTCATCAAGTCCTCTCCGTCCTGCTCTTCCGGACATTTGAATGTACTCACCTCCAGAGACCCACCGGAACCCATTACCGTCCCATTTCCGCACCGACGTGAAAACAACCGTCTTGGCGGGCATATTAAGACCAATGGAAAACGTTTCCGTGGCAAACAACACCTTCAAGAACCCTTCCTGGAACAAGATCTCGATGATCTCCTTTAATATTGGTAACAATCCCGAGTGGTGGATTCCGATTCCTCTCTTTAACAATGGCAAGATGTTCTTGATCTGTGGCAACTCCTTGTCGGCATCGGGCAATAAACTGATGGCATTGTCAAAGATCTTTGTCAATGCACTTCTCTCCTCGTCGTTGTTGAAGTCGAGCTTACTCATCTTCAATGCCAACGACTCACAGTCTCGCTTGGAAAACGAAAACACAATCACCGGGTTATATCTCTTCATGTAGATCATCTTGACGATCTTGTAGATATCCGAAGGGCCCTCCTTGGTGCCTCCTTTGTATGTCTCGCCCTTTTTCTTTCCT
Source organism: [Candida] ipomoeae (assembly GCA_002370145.1). Taxonomy (NCBI): domain Eukaryota; kingdom Fungi; phylum Ascomycota; class Pichiomycetes; order Serinales; family Metschnikowiaceae; genus Metschnikowia; species [Candida] ipomoeae. The sequence continues at coordinate 52,716 of NKZK01000577.1, read as the reverse complement.
CCTTTAATATCAACGGCAGAAGGGTCGTCACCGATATTGTCACTGATTGACGACATGGCCTTTTGGAAGTTCTCCTCGCGGAAGTTTCCTTTTTCATCCACAACCAAGTGAATACCATCTCCGGCGGCGGGGAAAAGGTAGTGCTGCAACGGCGTGGGTCTGAAGTCGGTGTAGACAACATGGCACGGCTGGTTATGGGTATCGACAATCCACTCAGCAAACTCCATGGCATTTGGAATCGTGGCTGACAAAAAGACATGGTGCACCTTATCTGGCAATAAGATGATGGTCTCTTCCCACACCACACCTCTGGACTTGTCTCTCATGTAATGCACCTCGTCGAAAATCACCCATGCCACTTCTCTCATCACCTCGGACCCTCTATAAAGCATGCTTCTCAAAATCTCTGTGGTCATCACAAGACAGCCTGCATCAGGGTTAATGGTCACATCTCCAGTCATCAAACCCACATCGCCAAACTCGGCCAATAACTCTCTGTATTTCTGGTTACTCAACGCCTTGATGGGGGAGGTGTAAATCACACGCTGCTTTTCCCTGAGCGATTGGGCAATGGCATATTCGGCCACCACCGTTTTTCCTGCAGATGTGTGTGCTGAAACCAACACAGACTCGTTTCTGTCGATACACGAGATGGCCGTGTCTTGAAAGGGATCCAACACAAAGGGATACGTCCGGGCCTCGTTGACTCTCTTATGTTCTGTAATGGGCACATATGGGTAGTCTGCAGGCACTGCCACCTCGTGTCTGACCTGATGCTTAATTTTGATTTCACCATCTTTGTTAGCTTCTGTGGTTGCAAGAAGCCCTGCAGAGGCTGCCACATCTCGCGATGCCTCGATTTCAATGGCATCCTTAACCACAGCCTCTTTTTTCTTTTCTTCTTTCTTCTTTTCTTCTTGTTTCTCCTCTTCTTGTTTCACTTCTAGCTTTCTCTTGTCGTCCTTCTGCAGTCCGTTCTGTTGAGCTTTTGCTTTCTTGACGCCGGTGCGGTCATCTTGCTGAGAAGAAGCGTTTGCTTCATCCCCTAATGGTCGCTTGACGCCTGCACCGGGATCGGTTTGAGGCACAGAAGCTGGGGCTTCGGAAAACACTCCAAAGAGATCGTCTTCGTCCATTTTTGTCAATACCAATGAAGGCCTGTTTATTTTTTTTCAAAGTCGAAGTTTGTCTGATGAGATAACACACACCCGTGCCTCCGGTGCGACTTCACCTCCAGCCTAATGAGTGAAAATGGGGTGTAATTTGCAGCACTTTTCTCAGGCCCCTAGATTTGGAGCTAAAATTTTTCTGGGGCAATCCTTAGAATTCCAGGAAAAAAAGCATAGTATTATTTTTGTGAATTATGTGTTTTCTGATTTTTGGGGGCGCTTCACTTTTATAGTACAATTTGGTTTGGGGTAAGTTTGACAGTAAAATGCGAAAATAAACTCAAGTAGTGAAGAAAGAAGATTAGAAGGTAGTAAGATTTTATGGGGGGATACCACTATTTATATACTTCACGGTGGCAAAAAGCGGGGTACAAAGTATCCGTTTGGGGAACTAACTGTCTTTTTGTGTACATCTGTGTTTCATATTGTGCAGCTGCATATGCACGTTTTTGCAACATATCATGGATATATAAGGAGGGTGTCTCTGCCACGTAGCTCACATACAATTCAGATTTTTTACCACTCTTAATTTTAATAAAGCTTTGGAGGTCTAGACTACTGTAATCAATGAATTTTCGTGATTTATGTATTTGTGTGGGGAGACGAACATATGATATAAGTTTGTTGTGGAGTCCGTGTACAGGTTTAGGGGCCATTTGAAGGGGACATTTGAAGAGTCCTTTGAATTACAGGGTCTTCTTAAATTGTTAGCGGGAGCCAAAAGACATTCTACAACAGAATTTGTATCGTTTAAAACATTCATTAATAAAGTTAATTGGGTATCATAGGGGTTTTTTGATTACATTCAGTCTTCCATCTCCAATGCTTTCAACGTCCTCCATTTTTCCTTGTCATATTCACCAATGATGGCACTGGGCATACTACTGACCCTGGACTTGTCCAGATCAGTGGCCTCAAACTCCCAAAACTTGTCCAAAGCGTGTTTTTCTGTTTTGGCTCCAAAGTTGAAGGTACTGACGTTGTTTTCAAACATCGAGGCTTTGTTGTTGCAGGCTGGCGCTTGGGAAGACGTGGTTGGAGGACTCGTCACTTGGGAAAAAGAAAGTCTCTTCCCGTGATCAAACAGTGACCTGGTGAAGAGACCCTTTATGACCTTTTTGGGCGACCCGGACTTGGAAGACAAGCCGGACGTGGAAGAAATCATTGAGGTGGCTAAAGAGTTGGAATGTTTATGCATATTGAAAGACGATTCGCCGCTCATTCTGAGCTTTCCAATCATCTTTCTTATTGGGGATGTTTCTTGTGAAGCAAACTCGCTCTTGGAGAAGTTGGCCTGCGACTGGTAGGGATATTGGTTCTTCCCCAAACTGTGCTGAGAAGCATGATAAGCCAAGGTTTGGTTCATCCGGGGTGCTTCGGCTGCAGGAGGCGTACTTGGCCTATAGAGCGTGTGCTCCAGCGTGCTGAAGGTGGACCTCTTGGACTGCACATCCTGGAGATCACGGTATGTGTGAAGTGACGGAGCACTGATGCTGCGGGTCAGCTTTCCGTCATAAATCGTCTCGTTCTTGATTTCGAGGTTATCATTATTGAGGGGGTCGTGGAACGAGTCGGGGCTTGCGGATGCTCTTTGAAAGCCCGGCTCATAGCGTGCGTCAATCGTGGATGACGTATAAACAAGCGGGCGGGCTTGATGAGGTCCTGAGATCCAATTATCTTTGTTGGCTTCCCAATAGCCTAGGGAGACATTGCGGATGCTGCTATCGGGCTCTGAGGGAATCTTCCAGTTTGGAACTGCACGAGTGATATCCTCGATATCTTCGAAATCAGAATCAAAAGAATATGGCGAATCGCATCCCTTTGGAATCTCGGAACTGCTGGCTTTGTTTTGAGTTTCGGTGAATTCGGGTGATGCTTGCAAGACATGGGTTGGAGATGGGATCTGCACTTGAGAGATTCGAGCTTGTGGAGAGTGCAAGATATGGTTTGGGGATTGGATCTTTGCTTGAGCTGGAGATTGAGAAGCTTGAGATGGAGATTGAACAGCTTGAGCCTTTGGTGACTCTGGCGACTGAGAAACGTGATCTTCTGCAGGTTCCAAGATGTGGTTCTCTGACTCTAAAAGAGGAGAAGCAGGCTTTTCTGGAGACGGTATGGCACTGGAGGAGTCCATAGTGGGCTTCTTGGGCGATAAGGAACACATTTCTTTGAGGCCATTGGAAGACTGGAACACATTGAAGTTGATCTTGCCCGGCGAATGGAATATCGACAGCGACCAAGAGTCTGATTTCCGGTGGTGGCTATTGGAGTGAGCCTGGGAGTCATTGGAATCGGTCGGGGTGATTTCGGGGCTCGGAGAAGAAAGTGCCAGCTCAATGTTTTTCGTCACTGGTGCAGCTGGTTGAGGGTCTTCGGTCAAAGCAACCAGATTAACTGCACTTGAGTCAGGCTCGTCAGCGGAGATTTTGCCCCCACTACCACCTTGAGGAAGACGTTCGGGCGACTCGGCATGATTGGAGGTTGTTTCTTGAAGCGTGGGAAGGCTTTCTGTTTTGGGGTTGGTGAGGGATTTCTTGCTTCTGAGCTTTTTGATTTTCAAAGCACCTGCCAGGTGGAAGAGGGCATCCTTGGAATTCAACAAGTCGGAAGTCGACGACGCCAAGTTCTTTGAATAATGGGACGAGTCGGGCTTGGTGTTCATCCAGTTGTCGATGTTTTCATCGTACAAGTCGTCGCAGGCCATTGAAGCACGGACCAAAAGATCAACGGACATTTCCTCAGAAACGTCGTACTCGGCAAGAGTCTTCTCGGAGTCTTTGTATTTGAGGGTCCTTTCCGGTCTGATATAGTCCACCGGCTTGAAGATCTCAAGCGTATCCAAGGATCTGTGCATATAATCATGGGTGGTTGCAGGAAAAGAAACCGGAGGGCTTGGGTTATGGACGAAACCACGACAGCTGGACACCCGCTTCTTTTTTGGGGTGTGGTACTCCTCGATCTCATCAAGCACTTTGGGCTTGAATTCATGCTGCATGCTCATAGGGGTCAAGTCCGGCAGAGAGTACCCGTGAACACCTTCAGCAAAAGCAGTTTCTGCAGGGGCATTGAAATTGGGGCACAACTTGGACTCTCCCAATGCAGACTTGTCACTATACAGCGCATAAAGCTCATCGGCGGAAGTGATGGATAGGGCAGGCGACATTTCAAGAGACACCAACACGCCCATCAAGAAAACCGAGAGAAAGGCCAACGAGAGCACCACAGCCATGCAGTCCCCATCGATGAACCCAAGGGCAAAAAGAGTGGGTTCATCTTCGGAAGTTTTGAAAAATGTGGTAGTGGCCACGATCACGGCCAACGTTGATGCGAGAAAAAAGGTGTATGTGACAGCACACACCGGAAGAAGCAAAGTGTGTGGCAGGAAGCCAAAGCACGAGGGAGGAAGGAGGCCGAACCGACACTGGATGGCGGACACAAACATTTCATGGAAAGCCATGAGAAGTGTACTGATGGCGAACACGAGCACCTCGACGTTTTTCGTGTGGCTATATGCAATGGAGGAGAGGATGCCCTGGATGAGACATAGCGAAAAGAGACCGGCGTGGAGACCGGGTCGGATTTTCATCATTCTCCAGAGATTCAGGGATTTGGGATAAGACAAAGGATTTGGCAAAACCGGAGAACTTGGTAAGTTTGGGGAGCTGGTCAGAATAGGAAGCTGGTCAGAAAGGGAAGGACACTTTTAAAAGTCTTTTTATGAGAAGAAAAAAACAGGATCCCGAGCGAAGGCATGGATTGGACAATCTTTTCTGTACAGGAGCCTGCCTGGTAACCAAAAGAAAGGACAAGATAAGGGATGCAGAGAGATGAAGGTGAAGTGTTTATAAAGGGACGGGGGTTTGTTGCGGAGTTTTCAAACCACGGTCTTCGAGCTGCGTGTTGATGTTTTGGCCCGAATAGGAAGATTGGGTGCAAATCTCTGGCCTGGCTGTTTCCGCGCGTCCGCTCCTGCAGAAACGTTCTCCATCATGACAATCAATGGGCCATTCCAGACATGCACAAGACAACTGACGGAAAAAAGACGATTTTGGGGGGTTGAAGGTCAGGGTTTTACAACTGGGTGATTTTTTTGTGGACTTTTTGATGGCATCCCTGGATTTTTGGTGGAGAAGACGCGCTCAAATCAGGGAAAATGAAAGGGTTGAATATCTGGACGGAAAATCTCAGATTTGAAGATCTTACATTGGAAGGGGTCTCGGGTTGGAATTGGTCTTGGGTTGGAATTGGTCTTGGGTTGGAATTGGTCTTGGGTTGGAATTGGTATTGGGTGGGAATTGGTATTGGGTGGGAATTGGAAATTTCATTATACGGGTTTTCTGGAACAGGTACCTCTGGAAGGCTCCAAATCGGGTGACCGAATGCTGGATTCAAACGAGACCCGCTTTTGTCGGCCAGACGAGCCATACTATTGTGAGACTTATTGCAGTTTGAGAATAATTACAGTTTCATTCTATTGTGCGACTCTGGGCTATTGTTTGGGCATTGTTCCTGAACAATAGAAATGAGACGAAGATCTGAGACAATGGTCACGTGACGCACTCTGGTCACGAGCCTCGGTCAGAGTTCAGTTCAAACGAACAGAGTTCAGTGACGAATAGAGTTCAGTTCAGTGACGAGCAGAATTTAGTTCAAAGTGACGAATAGAGTGACGGGCAAAGTTTACAAGATTTGACGGAGTCTAGGGTTCAGTTCAGAGTCTGGGGAAGTCACGACAGCGAAAGTGAAATTGTTTCATCCCAAAAAGTGATTGAATGGAGTGGAATCAGATGGAATGATTCAAATGAGAATTGATTCATTCAATGAAAATGTGGAGTTATTAAATTTTAACTCATTGCAAATTGGAATTCGGAAGCAGGTTTGATAATGGATGAAACCAAAGAATGTCAAACATACACCATGCATCAAAACTCAAAGACAGAGACTCAAAGAATACTCAAGGAATCAGGAAACCAGGACCGTTGAAGAGGAAAAAGTGAGAGAAATGCCAGGCGCAAAAAATACTAACGTACAGAAATACTTGGTTGCAGAAATACTAACTTACAGAGATACTTGGTTACAGAGATACTAAGGTGTGGCTACAACAAAGGTCAATCACAGAGGTTCTACGTTACAAAAGTACTTGAGTCACACTGGAATCACTGGAATAGTAAGGTGTTTTAAAGGTGTCTCAGAAAATACAAGGTTCGGTGCAATACTAAGGCATACAGAAAATACTAACATGTTACAGAAATACCAAGGTGTTACTAAAATACCAAGGTGTTACTGAAATACTAGGGTGTTACAGAGAAGTACAGAATACTATGGTATTACCGGAAAACTAAGAAATGGATACACAGGTATTACAGAGATACCATGGTATTACAGAGATACCATGGTGTTACAGAATAAACTAAAGTGTTACAGAATATACTAAGGTATAGAAATACTAAGGTACAGAAATACTAGGGTATGGAAATACTAAGGTATAGAAATACTAAGGTACTGAAATACTAAGGTATAGAAATACTAAGAGAGGGGAATACTAAGAGAGAAGTACGGAGAGAGGAATACCGAGAGAGAAATACCAAGAGAGAAATACTAAGTGAAGGAAATACTAAGAGAGAAAAATATTGTGGCATTACTGAAAAAAAAGTCCTTCTTCAAGTTGTCTTATCGACGACAACATCCAGTGGGATGGGGCTGCCAATCTCTTAAGGTGCTTCTTTCTGGAGGGGATAGTATATGTTGGGGGCTACGAAGTCGACTCAGTTGATACAGGAATACTAAGTTGATACAGGAATACTAAGGTAGAGGATATTAAGACATGGATACAGAAATACTAAGGTGTGAATACAGATGGGATGGAGATTGTGATAATGAAATACCCAGGTGTTACAGAAAAAACACTAGGACATGGATACAGAAAAAACACTAGGGTATGGATACAGAAGGCAGACTGAGAGGCTACAGAAAAGAATGGGGATATGACCAATCTGGATACAACTAATATGGATACAACTAATCTGGATATATCGTGGAGTGACTAATCTGGATACAAATATTGTGGAGTGGCTAATCTGGATACAAATATTGTGGAGTAACTAATCTGGATACAACTACATATTGGAGTGTCTAATCTGGATGGAGCTCCATATTGGAGTGAATAGTCTGGACTAATCTGGATGAAGCTACATTTTGGAATGTCTAATCTGGCCAATTTGGAATGACTAAATGGTTGGGGAACGACTGGGATGTTGGGTGGGAGTTGGGAAGGAATGGTTACTTTAGGGTGCTTGGGTGCAGTCCTGAAACACAAGTGCCTAAAAGAATGAATGTAGATATGAATATGGGTATGTTTCGGGTTCAGGGGAAGTAGGGGTAGAAAGACCATACAACGAAACATTCCATACCCACCTGAGTGTGACTGGTGGATTGGTCGGAGGGAGGAAGAGTTTGGCCGGTGAATGTCACGTGACCAATGTCATTTCAATTCCGGGATTTATATACAGGACAACATTCAAACCCACGTGGTTTCTCCCTTCCCCAAAAAACACACATACGTTTTTTGAACAATTTTATAACCATCACGTAAAATAAGGCTCACAGGTGATAGAATTGTGGCTTTTGGGAACCTATTTAAGGGTATCACGTGACACACGCTATTTCCGAGGGCCCGGAATACCCAGTTCCGGGGCTTATATCCAGTTCCGACCTATTGACTTGGGTCGTTTCATCCTCCCCACAAAAAAAATTTTTTTGTATCTCTTAACATCAATGAGTTTCTTCTAGTTCCGAGGTGAACATATCGTGACGGGGGCCCTGAATCTGGCGTGTATGCAGAGATATGGTGATGTCACGTGACCATTCCGAGGGTTCCGAGGGTTCAGAGGTTCACCCATCACCAATCAAAACGATTCAATGTAAAGGCGATTCAATATGTTCTAGATCATTGGAACCTTGCTTAGAAGTTGAGTTATGATTCGGTCCCGGAGTATATACAAAAGTATTTATATACTGGAATAATTATATACAGGAAACCACTAAATGCAGGAACATTATAACCTTTCGTCTTTTAAGCTACACAATACAAATTACTAACTGACTTGTATATTAGCTAGAGTCGAATCAATGAGTATAGACACTCAAATGGTCTTGCCTGCATCTAATTCCCTAGTAGGCGTAGTCACCGGAGATCCACCGGTTAACCATGTCCAAGGCATTTTCCGGCTGGTCGTATGGCACCATGTGTCCTGCACCAAAGACTCTCAAGAAGGTCAAGTTCTCGTAGTTCTTCACCTCTCCGGCCTTGTGCTTGCCGACGGTCCAGTCTCTGATTGGCTGCTTCTCGAATTTGTCGTGTCCGGACCAAGGCAATCTGTCGGTCCAGCCTTGGTTGCCCAACCAGTTACAGATGAAGTCCTTGTCTCCGGCATACACGAGCACTGGCAAGCCGCTCTCCAACAAGTCAACGACGTTCTTGTGGTAAGGTTGCATCCAGTCTCCGGCAAACAAGAAGTTGCGGTTGACGTCGAAGTTGCACGACTGGTACTCCTCCACCTCCACGCCAAGAGCAGCCTTGACCTCGGGCAAGTTCAAGTAGTCGTCGATGTACTGCAAGTCCTCGTAGCACAAGTTGCCGCCCTTGCACTCTCCCCGGATGTCGTAGACGTTACGGCCGGTTTTCTGGTATGGGCCCAACTGTGCGTTGTTACAGTAGATACTGGCAGGCACACACGACCACACTGATCCACTCTCGTAGCACGCTTTAATCAATGACAAACATCTGGGCATGGTAGAAGCCATGTTGTCACACTCTTCAGGCAGCAACACCGAAGGCTCGCCTCCGGCTCCACAGGCCATGGGTTGGTAGTATTCATATTGCGTCAAAGGGTCGGTCAAGCCGTTTCCAATCATCACCGACGTGAGGTTGAACACGCGGTCGTCGTGGCTCAAGATCTCAGAGGCAAACACGGGAATGTAGTGGCCTCCGTACGACTCTCCAGCAATGTGGAAGTCCTGGTTGTTGTTGTACTCAGGGAATTGCTTAAAGAACAACTCCAAGAAGGCGTACACGTCTTCTCCGGCAGACACGGTGTTGGTGATGGAACCAGACGAGTAGGAGAAACCCACGTTGACAGGTTGGTCCAAGAAAATCACCGTGGCGTTGTTGTTCCACGAGTTGGGGTTGGGAACAGGCTTCAAGTTGGGGGAAATGGACGAAGGACCCAATTCAAAGAACAAGCCAGTCAACGAAGAACATCCGGGTCCTCCGTTCAACCATAAGATTACCGGGTCCTTCTTTGGGTCGTTTCTGGACTCGAAGGCCCAGAAGAAAAAGTGCTTGTCCTCGTCATCCACGTCCAAGTACCCACTGAATTGCTTGACGTGGTCGATGCCCAAGCTGTCAGGAGTGGACTTCACCCTTAATTTGTGGTTGGGCACCTTGGCGTCTTGCACATGGAAGTCAAACGTGGACGCGGTCTTCGTGGTCTTCTTGCCCCTGGTGATGAAACTCATCTCCGACACCTGGCGGGGGAACTCGGCAAACATCTCCAGCCACAACTTCATGGCATCTTTTGGCACACTGTCCAACGGCTGGTTCAAGTAATGTGCAATCTTAGCAAACACATCTCCTTTCTTGTCGTCCAAAACCCTCATCAAGTCCGAGTACTTGGTGGAAATCACATCCACCTTCTCAGTGAAGCCGTCGAGACCTTGCGTAAGTCCGCTCAATCTCTGCGAAATCACTTGCTGGGCATTTTGGCGGGTAAGAAATTCGGGTAAAAAGGCTGCTTCACTAGCGGAAAGCGCCACTGCCAACGAGGCTAGGGTGGCGACTCTCATTTTTTAGGGGGGAGGTTCTGAGTCCTTTTCTAGAGCCTTAGCAACACTCAAATGTCAATTGTTTCAGCTTCGGTGGCAATGGAAGCTAGAAACAAGAAACTTGAGGAAGAAAAGTGGTAGGGAAAGAAGAGGCGGGTGGCTGTAATTTTGAGTAGGGGGTGATAACCATGGGGGAGCCGTCTGCAGGAACGGCTCTGCGATAAGCGTGACAAATGGGGCTAAATTGTTGCTTTTCTGGGACGGTCGGTGCAGGTTTTGCGCGCTCGCACGACCGGGGTATCCGAGGGCCGGGTTCCGCATATGTGCGTATGCTGGATGTGGTCCAAAACCGGGGACGCACTAGAGCCGGAAAAAACAAAAAACAAATTGCTCCACGGCAGGTTCGAACTGTCGACCTTCAGATTTCACAAACTGGTTTATGAGACTGACGCTCTGCCAACTGAGCTAGTGAAGCAATTCTGAGAATTTCCAAATTTCGTGACAGTCACTAGTGTACAGATGAGGGCAGGGTTAAGAAATTCAAAAAAGGGAATTATTGACATTCCTTGTTCTATCCTTGTTCTAGAAGATCGGAGATGTGTTATATGAGTAACAGTTGCTTTGTAGTAGCACGCTTTCGTAAAATAACGGGCGTAAATGAAAGGGAGGTTTGACTATTTGGTTCAAATTGGAACACTGTATCCCTAGGAGCCATGCAGGTTTCTTGTGATGTCTCCTATTGTTCATAGATGTGCCTGTATGCAAACATATCATGATTGTCATCAATGTTTTCCATCTGTTTAATTCTTGGCATGATTTGGTGGAAATTTGGATAATGTGCAGGATTCAGTCAACTTTCCTGATCTTAAAACTTCTTGAGGATAATCAAATGCTCAAATTTCCATTAAAGCATCTATTATGGCAGAATCTAGGAACCTGACAAACCAGGGCCTTTTTCTTGGAAAATAAGCCTGTGTGGCGTAATGGTTAGCGCATTTGACTTCTAATCAAAAGATTCCGGGTTCGAGTCCCGGCATGGGTTCGCTTGCGGTTTTAGCTCAGTTGGGAGAGCGTCAGACTGAAGATCTGAAGGTCCTGTGTTCGATCCACAGAAATCGCATTCTTTTTGGCCCCCTTATCTTTTTGAATGTTTCTTTTCCCAAGCAATCACTTGTACAATTGTAAGAGCCCTCAATTTGTAGCATTATTCACACTCAGTCACTCTCGTTGACTCTCGCTGACTTCTCGCATCAAGTAAACGCAGCGCGAAAGTGGAACTGCGATAAGTCACCAACGTCTATCGAGTGACCCAATGGTCCGGCCACCACATGGCTCTTTTCAAACTCTTCCTGCGGACAAAAGTCGTCCCGTTGGGTAAAGGCATTTCCGGGACAGTGGAGCGGCATGACAAGGGAGTATCGTCATATGTGGTGAAAACATATCATTGCAAAGAGAGCTATGAAAGCCGGCAGGAATATCGAACCCGAATTCTTCACGAGTATGGCATCTTGAAACGGATTCACCACCGCAATTTCATTGGGGTGATAAAGTATGAGGTTTCGTTGGATGGGGGGACTATAAAAATGTACATGGAGGCGGGAACGCGAGACCTTTATATACTCTTCAAAAACGCCACCGTGGACAAAATCCCCGTGCATGAGGTGCTCTGTTTGTGGAAACAAGCATGCACCGGAATACAGCACTTGCATGCCCTCGGAATATGCCACCGGGACTTGAAGCTCGAGAACATGGTGTACGACCCGCATGGCCGTGCGTTGAAAATCATTGATTTGGCCACTGCTGCTGCATGTGACACCCCGGCCGCCGGCATGGTGGGTTCCAGCCGGTATATGGCTCCCGAAACCTATGCACAAATCACTTACGACGGTGCAGCTACTGACGTGTGGTCCCTCGGAATCATACTTATTTACATGGTCACTCGACAGTTTCCATGGAAGGAGGCGCTGCATGCAGATGCAGTCTTTGTTTCATATCTGTCTGGCGTTTCGCCATCCCCGGAACTACAACCCCTAATTAGCAAAATATCGCACAAGGGCGTCGATCTACTAGAGGAAATATTATGCCCAGACCCCAAAAGGAGAGTCTCCATGGAAGAGGTGTGCAAAAATGCTTGGGTGGACGAGATTGCGTTTTGTGACGGACATGTTTCATGTTCTAGGGGACACATCCTAGGGATGCAAACCGAGGGTGCAGTTTAATGCAATGCATTCGGCACGACATACCTCCGGCTCCATACCTTCGGCTCCATACTTCCGGCTCCGTACTTCCGGCTCCATGCTGATAATGCAGCTGCACCGGTGGACTCTGTAACATACATGGCCTCGATTCAGGGATCGAACATCTAGATGCATTCAGAAATTAATATAAATACAGCGTTTCCCCAGGGCAATCATTCGCACCCCAAATTTTTAGAAGCATCTGTATTTGTTTAAAAAGAGGCTCAATAACGGGCGGCATTTCCAACATCGTTTTAGAATGTGTTTAGAATGTGTTTAGAATGTGTTTAGGATGTGTTTTGGAATGCGGTGTCAACATGCTCACTTTTGCATCCGTGTAATTACAATCGTGACTGAGAGCCGCCAAAAGGATATTTTCCAAAAAAGGTAACACCATAACAAATGAAATTTAAGTAAGAACAAAGCTTATCAAAAAACAAAAGAAAAAAGAAATAACCTCGAAGCAGAAGGATCCGAATAAACACTTTTCGTGTGCATGAATGAATTGCGGGGCATTCGCAAACGCCTTATAAGAGCGAGTCACGTGCGCTCAGGTGACTCAAAAGATCAAAAAAAAACTCGGTTGAAAAAGTACAGACTCTTCTCCAGTCCAGTACACCAAACACGATGCTCTCTCGTTCCATTAAAACGTTGAAGAGCGTTCCCAGACTTCCATTGGTCAGAAGCTATGCACTCTCGCAGAAGGCACAAGCCCTCATCTCGAACCCAGTCAAGGATGTTGACCCCGAAATGGCTAAAATCTTGCAAGAAGAGAAGGACAGACAAAGAAACTCCATCACATTGATCCCTTCGGAGAACTTCACGTCCAAGGCCGTCATGGACTTGTTGGGATCAGAGATGCAGAACAAGTACTCCGAAGGTTACCCTGGCGAGAGATACTACGGAGGCAATGAGATCATCGACAAGGCCGAGTCTCTTTGCAGAACCAGAGCATTGGAGGCGTTTGACTTGTCGCCAGAAAAGTGGGGTGTCAATGTGCAGCCATTGTCCGGAGCACCTGCCAACTTATACGCCTACTCGGCCATTTTGGAGGTTGGCGACAGAATCATGGGCTTGGACTTGCCCCACGGAGGCCACTTGTCTCACGGATACCAAACGCCCTCGGCCAAGATCTCGTACATCTCCAAGTACTTCCAAACCATGCCCTACAGATTGAACGAGGACACTGGATTGATTGACTACGACACGTTGGAGAAAAACGCCGTGTTGTTCCGCCCAAAGGTGATTGTGGCCGGAGCCTCTGCTTACTCCAGAGTCATTGACTACAAGAGAATGAGAGCCATTGCCGACAAGGTGGGCGCATACCTCTTGTCGGACATGGCCCACATTTCCGGATTGGTTTCTGCTGGTGTCACGGAATCGCCATTCCCTTACTCGGACATTGTCACCACCACCACGCACAAGTCGTTGAGAGGCCCACGTGGAGCCATGATCTTCTTCAGAAAGGGAATCCAAAAGGTGACCAAGAAAGGAAAGGAGATCCCATATGAGTTGGAGCGCAAGATCAACTTCTCCGTGTTCCCAGCCCACCAGGGAGGTCCACACAACCACACGATCTCGGCCTTGGCAGTTGCTTTGAAGCAGTGCCAGTCGCCAGAGTACAAGGAGTACCAGAAGAACGTGGTGGACAATGCCAAGGCGTTTGCCAAAGCATTGGAGGCCAAGGGCTTCAAGTTGGTGTCGGACGGCACGGACACGCACTTGATCTTGGTGGACTTGCGGTCGAAGAAGATCGACGGAGCACGTGTGGAGGCTGTCTTGGAGCGTGCTAACATTGCCGCCAACAAGAACACTGTTCCAGGCGACATGTCTGCGCTTTTCCCCAGCGGATTGAGAGTGGGAACGCCCGCCATGACCACGCGAGGCTTCGGCCCCGATGACTTTGCCAAGGTGGCTGAGTACTTCCAAAGAGCCGTGGACATCTCCATTGCCTTGAAGGCCAAAGAGCAGGGCAGCGTGGCCAAGGAGTTGATGGCGTCGTTCAAGAAGTTGGCCGACGAGTCTACCGAAGTGCAGGACTTGGACAAGGAAGTGCAAGACTGGGCCTCGAAGTTTCCCGTTCCCGGCGATGTCTAACCAGACAAGCACACAGTTCCCAGCGACATCTAACCAGACAAGCACACAGTTCCCAGCGACGTCTAATCAGAAAAGCACACAATAGTGCAACTGCCAGTGCACGGTACAGAAGAAGTGAGTAGAGTATAACGGCAGTGGCAGTGACTCTAGCCCAAAAATACCAGAAGTCAAATTCTTTCTTGGATGGATGTAACCAGTTCCGGCCGAGTGTCTGTAGAGAATGGAATTGATGCGTTTTTAGTTGGTCGTGGCTTCCTACAATCCTTGTAATGGCCTGTAAGTATGTATGGAGATTGCAACTGATTCCGGGACTATATGCAGGAGTAGATTCTATGCAGTTCAATAGAGCTTATATGCACTTTATTAATATATATGCAGTACAACATATGAATTTGGGTCGTTTCTTCCTGTCCCCCAAATATATCTCCCGAAAATATGGAGAGTTGAAGCTTCCTGCATTCTAAATGGGTAGTATATGGCTGGGAACCTTGAAAAGGTGTGTACACCCAAAGGTACGAGTAGGTGTGAGATCACGTGATACGAGGTCATTTATTGAATACTTTCCCTTATACCACTCCACTACTTTAATATACTCTTCTAGACTAGACTCCTCAGCCATTATACTGAATGAGTCTAATTCTAGCTGGAGTCAGAATACACTACTGTATCTACTACTCTGTCGTACACTGAGTAGACTCCTACTCTACCTTATACTGAGTATAGAATCCTACATATTCTTAAACTGTACTAGACAAACCTACTTCAAAATAAACACCCTTAACTATACTAATCTGTGTATCCCCGAACAGTACAGTACTGGATTGTACAGTACTAGACTGTACAGTACTATATTCTACTGTATTATAGTGTACTGCATTGTACTGTGTTACACTGTACTAGACTGAATTGTACTAGACTGGACTGCACTGAACTAAACTAAACTAAAGAAGACTAGGTTTAGACTTAGACGTGAGGATAGCTCGTATATCAGCCGTACGTCCGAGTTCTGAACCCCTCTTGCCTCAGAGCAGTTGAAACACCACATTCGGGCCAAAGAGACATTCATACGCTTGCCCTTTGAGAAGGTGCCGCTTTTGGTGTGTCAAAGACAAATCTTCGTGTCTACTCTCTACTACTCTCTACTTTGCTACTAGTAATACTCAACTACTTTACTACTAGTAATACTCTCTAATTTACTACTAGTAATACTCTCTACTACTCTCTACTTTACTACTACTAATACTCTCTACTTTATTACTACTAATAATCAACTACTCATATGTCTACTACTCATATATCTACTACTATAATACTTATACTTTCTACTACTCACATGAATACTACTATAATACTTCTACAGCCTACCTAAATTCCATTGTCGTTTCAAATCAGTCTTCTTTTGGTGGTGTTTTCAGAACTGTTGGTCAAAAATCTCATGAAGACATTCCAAGCGTTTCCAAGGCTAGAGGAAGACGACCGGTTGTTGCCTCTTCTTAACAATTTGTCCCGCAACTTCACCAGTATTCGACAACTTCACCAGTATTCAATACGACAACTTTGCCAGTATTCAATACGATAACTTTGGAGATGCCGAGGCCCCAGATCACCAAGAATTACCCACTCTATGCATCACATTTGCAAAAAAGCTTAAAGGCCAACTCCCAATTGAAGTACGAGGCCAGAACGCAGTTTGGGCTTTCCTTAAAGGGTATAGGGCTCAATGTGGACGAGGCATTGAAGTTCTGGAGCCATGAGTTCACCAAAAAAGACCACGAAAGATCAACATGCATACCTTCAACAAGGAGCACGGGTAGTACAGACTTCCCATGACTTAACAGTCTCATGAATTAAAGTCTCATGACTAAACATATTATGATTATTTATATACATAATATGTTATTGATGGAGTTCTTAAATAATAGTGCTGAGATGAGAAATATAAATTTAAATTTTAAAAATAAAGAGAATTTTTATTGATGATTTACAGATTTTGTCGATGGAAAATCAAATTTTTTAATATCTACTAGAACTCTTAAAGGAGGACAACCTAGAATAAATTTTAGTTTCAGTTTTCATTTACATATAGACGATATAAATGTATTATATTATATACAAGAAAATTTATATATGGGTAATGTAAGAATTGACGAAAAGNTATTTTCAGTTTTCATTTACATATAGACGATATTAATGTATTATATTATATACAAGAAAATTTTAATATGGGAAATGTAAGAATTGACGAAAAGACATCTTCATGTACATTTTTAATAATTAAACACGAAGATATAGATAGATTAATATATATATTTGATACATATAAATTAAATACAACTAAATATTTAGATTTCCTAGATTGAAAAAAAGCTTTTGATATCTATATAAATAGAGATGGTTCTGTAGCTAATATTTTTGATGAAATAATAACATATAAAATAAAAATGAATAATAATAATAGAATCATGACTTTACATCCATGGACATTATGACCATCAGACACCACTAGAAACCACTATTCGAAGCAGACCAAAGCTGTATGAAGCCACAGATAGATCCCAGGAAAAGACCCATGAGTAGGATGAATAGACAGAAGGACCACCAGAAAACACTGAGACGTCCATCCATCGAAAGCTATAGCAACCCATAGAATCACTTCTAGCCCTAATGATCTGGAGAAACTAGCTAGTAATCATGGAGTACTATTCCACCAAGTAATCATGGAGTTCAACCTAGTATAAGTTCCACTTCCGTGACTGGTTCAGTTAATGGAGTACTAGTTCAGTGATTGTAAATATATAACTGTAGTTTCTGCAAATACATGGCTATTATTCGTGAAATCATAATTGTAAACTCTTCAAGAACATACAGCTAACATTGCAATCAGACTATTCATGCAAATGTCCCATTGAGGTAATACTTTTTTTGCCTTAAATATTTTAGATATATATTATCATCCTATTATTATTAATTTTCACCTATTGTGGGGATATAAAATTTTAACGGGTATAAATATCGAAGATTTATGAAATATTAATAAACGGTACATCACGTAACCCTTCATTACGTTCAACATTATTCCCACAAGCAATTTTAGGATTTGCTTTAGCAGAGGCTTGTGGATTATTCGCTTTAATGATAGCTTTCTTATTATTATACGCAATTTAATTAATTATCCTTTAGGATAATGATAAAATTTTTATTTTATATTTATTCATATATAACGCCCAGAGGGCATAAGGTTATTCGATTAGAGGTGAAATCGCAGTTCTTACACAACTGAGCCATAGGTTCGATTCCTATATGACATATATTTTTATAAATAAAGCTAATGTTATATTCTTTACGGATAAAAATAAAGTAAGTAGGTCCTTAGTTAGTTATTTGGAATACTCCTAATCCATGGAGACTAGCCCTAGTAATCATGGAGTAACCTCTAGTAATGCCAGCTCCCGTAGTCAAAGGTGTACTATTGTAGGTGTAGTAATCCATGACAGTCCTCCAGTTCCCATCATGGAGTATCTGTCTTAACAGTCTCATGACTTAATAATCCTCATAGTACACCAAAGGTAAAGTATCAGAGCCGACGGTCATATAATAGCTATCGGTAAATGAACATACTAAACTGGGCACTGGACATAACAAGTAGCTAAGAGTACTAGTATTTAGTGGTATTGAGTAGTAGTACTGTACTAATTCGGGGAGTATTGAGTAGTAAATAGTTAGTATTTAGTATTGAGTATCAAGTAGTGCTATTTACTATTTAGTGACTAGTATTTGGTATCAATTAGTTACTATTTGGCATTGTAGCATTAAGTAGATAGTACGTAGTATTTAGTATTTAGTATTTACATCCAGTCTCTAGTATTCAGTATTAATTATTTTACTAAGTTTAGTCTTGAAAAATTCTAGGGTAGTCTAGGGTAGTGTAGTGGTATTAGTGTAGCGTATTGTATGGTAATAATAGTAGAAGTGGTAGTATACTAGTATAGTAAGTTTATGAATAGTGTATATGATAAGTAGGAGTATGATTACTGACTGCAATTGTCTTCACAGAATTATAAGCATACTTATGTCATAGTCTACTACTTAAGTCATAGTATGCTACTTAAGTCATAGTCTACTGCTTAAGTCATAGTCTACTGCTTAAGTGTAGTCTACTGCTTATAGTCGTGTAGTACACACAGGAAGTCATATCATTCACACTTCGCCATAGATAGTCATAATATTACTTCACTCTGTAAACTCTGTACTCTTTTTTCTGTACTCTTTTTTCTGTACCCTGTTTTCTGTCCCGTACACCGTTTTCTGTCCCTGTACTCTGTAATACTTTGTAGTACTGACTACAAGGACTAAATGTGAACTTCTCATTTTGTAATGTGGATTATTCCTGGTGTCTAGTGACTCTTCACTTACACCAGACAATCATGGATATAACTTAAAGACAGCTTCAAAGAAATCCTTGATACCCTACTGCACATTACACTCCGACACATTATACTCCGGCTAGGCTAATAAGTATATATGATTAAAGGATTTCTATGACTTTTTTGGTGACTATTTTCTATTACTTTTGTCTATGACTATTGTCTACTATTATTACTATTTAAAATACTCCTATTGAACTGTTGTACTATTGAACTTTTGTATTATAAAAATAACTTCTTCATAGTTATCTGGTTGATCCTGCTAGTAGTCGTGTACTTGTCTCAAAGATTAAGCCATGCATGTCTAAGTATAGCATTATACACTGAAACTGTGAATGGCTCAATAAATCAGTTATCTTTTATTTGATACTGAATCATAGTATCATAGTAAAGTGGATGAATTTCGGGAAGTGGATGAAATTAGGAGTGTATAAAATTAGGAGTGTATAAAATTAGGAAACTGTACAGTGGCATAGTGTATAGTCATAATATCGCTAAATTCATAGAGCATAGAGCATAGAGCATAGAGCTCAATCACTTTACTTTCTTGCTATCTAGGCAAGGCAAGGTGCGGTTGTCCAAGTGGTAGCAAGCCAGCAGCCAAAAGGAAAAGACCAAAATCACCCGGAACTTGACCACCATCATCTTCATCTGGTACTAGTGCGTTTCTACAACTACCTCTTGAATTACTGTATACTACACTAATGCACTACTACATTACTATATCATGCTATACGACATGTTAATACTCTACTTTACTACTCTACTTTACTACTCTACTTTACTACTCTACTTCACTACTCTACTTCACTACTCTAATGTACTACTATGTAATATAGGACTATACTGAACCATACTACGCTTCTTCCAGGCCCACATAGACACCTTCTAATTAAAGTCTGTATTCGTTGATGGTATACTTAAAAAGCTCACAAAAGAGCTAATGTAACCAGCCAAGTATTTCTGCCTCCTAGGCTTAGTTTAGTGGTTGGTTACCACTGATCGTAATCGTAGGCTCAATTACCAGATCAAAATAGACGTACCAAGAATCTAGCAAACAGCAATGGGGCGATTTTTAATTTCTAATATTTCTAGGTTACCGTTTTGCTTTGACTTGAAAGTTTTTTCTATCTCTACTAACCTACCCTGAATTACCATTAGTATTTACCACTATCCTCTTATTATTGACACATACTACAGTATCCTACTCTTATACTCTTATTATAGTCTAATACATACTGTTATGTTCTTTGATACATTTATGCTTTATTAAAATACTATGTTACTTAGTGGTTCCTCAAAGAGAGGAACCGGAGCGGCCTATATAACTTTAAGAGAAACGTGGCATTGAACAACTCTCCACCAGAACAATGGCCATTGCAGACTCCACTATGATGGCCGTGATACCAAGTTCACAGCCATCATAGTACTTCGTACAATGATGGCTTCGTACAATGATGGCAATTGGGTGTTCAACTTAGGGTCCAATCTGATGTCGGTGGTGCCCATGTGTCTGGAGGCGAACTTTCTGATCTCCTTGACAGCCTTTGGGGCTCTCTTCTTGAAGTTGACACCGTACAACTGTAGGTTAGTATACTGAATAGAATAATAGACAATAGAAAACATGGAATAGAATAATAGACAATAGAAAACATAGAATAGAATAATAGACAATAAGATAGACATTGAATAGAAAAAAAAAACATGAGTATAAGGCAATGTGATGACTGACTGGTGAGACAAAGTAGTCCGCATAATATGCTGGGTGCAACAAAGGAAGTTTGAGCACTCTCTTCAAAGGGATATAGGGGATCGAACCATCTAGGCAATCGTGCGAAAAGCTTAAATAGCTTGCCTTGTTAAACCTTGTCATCCAGAGTCATATATCAAAACCCGGTGGCCTAAATGGGTTTGCCAAAGTTGGAGAGGATGGTTTTCTTGCGCGTGGCTAAATATTTGGACCAGCAGCTAAGCTATCGCCATTTTTTGGCTCAAGTTTCCCGTTAATGCAGATATCACAATTCTTCTCAGAGTTACTCAAAAGGGCTGAAATTTTCTCATGCGCATGTCTCCCATAATAGTGAATGCTACTTCTCTTCACAGCCACAGGCAACAAAGTTTCTGTGACCTGCAAGAAATTTTTATCGAACCCAGATTTAGAGATAAGGTGCATGGTGGTCTTTGTTACCCTATTGTAAGGCAAAAGGTAAATGGCCATTGCAGACTCCACTATGATGGCTTCGTACAATCATGGCCTGGCCATTGTTACGATCGGACAGAGTAGGCATCATGATAACTCTATAGGTAGGGCCCTGCCTATGGTGGATCTAACACATACTGCTGCTTGTTCTAATCACGGTGTCTTAGTTGCACAAGAGAAACCACAAACCGTGTACTCTTTGTTGGCCACCACCACAGCTGCCGCAGGATCGACTCAGAAGTTTGTGGATATCGATTGCGGAATCAACAATAAGATTGCTAAGGCTGCCAAGGAAGCTGGGGTCGAGACTTTTGCACCCATTTCCTCGATGGGTGTACTGGTCCTGTCACCATTTTTATTCTTCAAGACCAAGGGTCGTTTTGAAGAATGTGTGATTAGTACAATTTTTTCTTATTACCTTTTAAATAGATTCTTATCTACATATTAATTAATCTGCCATTGACTAGCAATTGACAAACCAAGAATCTAGCAATTCATTTATCATGACTAGCAATTGACAAACCAAAAATATATCAGTTCAGATAACGTTTCCAACCAGACGACATATATATATGGCAGCTCTTGTAAAAGCAGAAAGCGAAATCAATGATGTATATAAATATTTAAGTCAGGATGGACATTGATAATGTTATGAATGAGATTCGTAGATTAAAATAGCTTGGACAACACACAAAATACATGGACGGATTTAATCTTGCAGATTTATATTAATTTAACATTTGCTATTAATAGGTATATTAATAAGAAAAAGATTAATTCAGACCGTCTGTTTTAAGACGGCTAGCAAAAAAAAAATATCTACATATCTAATGCCCATTTTTATTTTATAAAAATAAATAAAGATATAAGATATAAGATATGGTCATCATAGAAATATGATAATTTATAGACGTAATTATAATACAAATAGTACTCAATTAACTAATTTGGAAATTTATTATTTGAGGTGAGTTAGAACAATGAATTCTAAGGAATTGTTCCGCAGCCTTCCCTACTCTTGAAAACACTAAAAAAGCAGCTCAGATTCGTCCTTTTGAAGAATCATCAACGAAAAAAGATAACGTAGTACTTAACGTTACAGCAAGAATCTTACAGTAGTAGTGTTTCTGCTTGTTTTAGCGTCCTTTAATAATATAGTAAAGGAGTTGATCAATGGAAAAATAATTATAGGTTTTATTCCATGACGATATTAGAATACACAGCTCTATGGATCTCATCATAGAAATATGATAATTTATAGACGTAATTATAATACAAATAGTAATCAATTAACTAAGTTGGAAATTAATTATTGAAAATTGGAGAAAGAATTATCTCTGGCCGCATTAACACCCACTAATAAAAATTACCACACTTAGCAGCTATTGATAACTTAGAGATTCTTTAACCGGTTCAGTTACTTATATGTATTGATGGTGCTTGAAACATACTTTTATGACACCCCCTCCTAGTACCGGTCACAAAATATAAATACTATTCAATTACTACTCAAAATCTAAGTACTACTCAACTACTACTCAATATGACTACTACTCAAAATATAAGTATACTAGGACATGGGTACGGTGACAGTATACGGTCAAATTCTTGAACTGCATCTTCTGGGGTACTCTGGTGTATCTCAGCCTAATCTGATTGGTTGTGCTCTACAGCTTCTCCTGGATTTCCAGACTTACTGCATCTCTCTATCTACTCCAATACACCTCTATACACCTCTCTATCTACTCCTCTATCCTTTCTAATCTTTCAGTCAAACCCGGATCAAGAAATAACAACTATCAGCTAGTGAATCGTAGACTACCACATACTGTTTAGTGCTACGATGTGCTTTTAGTATACTATAGACGACTACTTCTACTGCTAGGCTCTGGGAGGTGCTCCTTTTTCAAACAGTACAAGAGATATAGTATAGAGCGAAGAAAATTAGATGTTTGGTAGAGTGGATAGTCGTGGACCATTCAACTTGGTGCAAATTTCTAGTTCAAGTAACGTCCACTACCGTATTGCACCAAGTTAACCAATCCTCACTAATCATTCTGACAAAGTACTACTCTATATATTCACTGGTACCAGAAAAGCGAGTAGCTGACATTTTCCAGTGATCTCTTGGTCTGCGGAAAGAGTGTAGAGGCAGAGACTGACACTGAGTGAGACTAAAGCATGGTGGTATTGGATTTGCTGTCGAAGTACTTTGAGCAAATAAGGAAACACATATATGCTGATCAGAATTTGTTACCCCAAAAATTTCAAAAATATAGAAATAGTCAGCATAAATATTCAAAGTACATTTCTTTCATTACCCCACCACACACTATCACACCCGATCACACCCCCACGTCTAACAGTTTTGTGTTATAATCAGATACCATTATAGGCTTCTTTGGTATCAGGTTTGTAACTACCAGGATCAAATTCACATAAGAGAGCAGAAACCCCCCTTCATAGGGGCCCAACCGATAGTTATTAATGAACACAAGCTCAAGCTTTATATGTTTCTCTAGCTATTTTTTCTACTTCCCTCTCTTATAGTTATTAATTTTTGATTGATATTGGAGAGGAGGTGTGCTCTACTTATAGACCAGGCTGTATATACCTGCTACGTCTACTTTCTAGTCTACGCCTAGTGTCTGGTAGTATTAGTAGTATTTAGTCTAGTGTATATTCTCTAGTAGTAGTAGTAATGGTAGTTAGTCGTTTCTGGTACTAGTATACGTTCCCAGTCTAGTTGACCGTAATAAACTCCAGTTCTTTGTATTAAAGCACTAACTTGGTTTAAACGACCAGGAGTTGCATCTATTTTGATACCTAAAGAAGGTACAGCAAAAGAATGTAATACATCATTAGCAGTTACAATAAATCTAACATGAGTATCAACTGGTAAAACAATTGAAGGATCAGTATCTAATAATCTTAATTGACCTTCTTCTAACATGTCATCAGGTATTATATATGACTCAAATTCTATAGTTTCTCCTTTCTCTGATACAAAATCTGAATATTCATATTTTCAATATCATTGTAAACCTACAACTTTAATAGTCATATTTTATAGCTATGCGTAGAGTTTCTATTTCAAAAGTGAGTGAAGACTCAGGTCTGTAATATCCTTCACTTCCTTGTAGCTGACTATGATGCAGCTGTCCTCCTCCCTGGAAAGTGGAAGCCGAAAAGCAACGCCGACTTGAAGAAGCCAAACAACAAGCGATTGCGAAAGAAAATAAATACGCACAAGCTAAGAAGGGCGCGGAGAGAGACAAGAAAGCAGAGGAGAGGGAGTTGCAAAAGTACCTTGAGGCTGACGAAGATGATAGCGGAGTCTCTCTCTTACTTAGAGCTACTTGACTCACTCTTGAGCAAGCCCGAGTCCTCAGACAGGGTTGCCACTGCTGTGCCAGTGTTCGCACCATGGAACGCATTGAACAAGTTCAAATACAAGGTGAAGATCCAACCAGGTATGGGGAAAAAAGGAAAGATTGTGACGGATTCGATGCACTACTTCACAACCTGGAAAGTCGACAAACATACTTTTATGACACCCCCTCCTAGTACCGGTCACAGCGATGGCGGACGAAATCCTGCGCTCATATAAGAAACTTGCGTTGAAATACCACCCTGATAAGACAAACCATGACCCCGACTTGACGGAGAAGTTCAAGGATGTCACGCGAGCATATGAGGTGTTGAGGGACCCACTGCATTTATGTTATGTTATGTTATGTTATGTTATGTTATGTTATGTTATGTTATGTTCTTGGCAGTACAAATGTCACTATACTTATTGATGATTCCTCAAAGAGAACCAGCACATCACATATCTTTAGTAAATTCATGCAGCTTCTCAAACGTATATCCTCCATAGGCTAAATTTAACGTTTTGGTGCCATGGGTTTCCGGGTTTTCCGAGTTTTCCGAGTTTTCCGAGTTTTCCGGTCATAAGGCAAGAAATAGATCTCCACCTCATAGCAATTGCTATTGATCCTTTCCACCGAGATCACTTCATCACTGGAGGAGTCCCAGCACGTATAGAAGTTCGTATTGATGAGTGTCCCATCTGCCTCTAAGCCCAATCGGATCGGGGGCGTATGGAAACCGAACATAAAGAAATTTTCTTGGATCCCAAAGTACCCGTTCAGTGGAAGTGTTCATACTGCGTGCATACCTGCCTTCCAAAGTGAACTTGAACTCGATAGGCTCGTCCAAATAATGCGGACCCATCACACTGACGTCCGGTCCGTATTGCAGGAGCACGCTAGCAGAGATAGGGTTCATGACGCCATCGACTTTTGCAAAGAACGCATATGTCAATTTTGGAGTTACCTAAGCGGACTTCACTTCCACCTGATTCAAACGTCCCTGAGACTTCTCTTCCACCGGATTCAAACGTCCCTGAGACTTGTTGCTTTGAGACGCAGACCCATGTGCCGTGGCCTCTCTGTCGTCATGTTCAAAGTGAAGTTCCGTTACCTCACACCATGGGTTAACCCGAACCGTGGTGATGTAATTAGTGTCAACGATCCAGCACGAAAAGTACTGCGCATTTCTGATTCTGAGCTCGTTGTCTAACATCAAATTCGTCGCAAGAACAGCACGCCCGCAAACAAGGTTCTGCCCGAAGATTCCTAGGTACCCGTTATTGGGAATGTTTCTGCTGATGGCAGCATTTTGTACGAAGTTGAGGTCGAACAGCACGGGCTCCTCCATACCAGGCCCGTGGATCAAGGCATTGTAGTCAAGTCCGTCGCGTGGAAACGGCACGGCTCCAAGAGCCACCAAGAATTGGCCTACTTTTGCATACAACAAATAAGGTAAGGGCTTATGATCTTTGGGGGTCCTGACCGCCGTCCGTGTTTTCCGGTCGAAATGTAAGAAGTAAATGTTCACCTTGGAACACCGAACGGAGAACTTCTCGTTGATAATGTATCTGAGGCCACGGGGGGTCAGGCAAGAGTAGTATTCCGAGTTGATAAGCCTCAGTTCATGATCAAGCACCAATTTACTCTTCTGGGACAAAGCAGAACCCACGCTAAAGAGGCGGTGATGAAACCCCACGTGCTGCACTGTAGAATTCACTGTTCTGATAGCGTGGCCGTCTTGGAAACTGAACTCCATAGCCGGGGACTCGTCTCCATAGAATAAAGCCAGCATTCCTGGCATGTACTTCTTGCCGGAGAGCGGCACAAGCGTGTCATTGACCTTTGCAAAGAACGCCCAAGGCAAGTGGGACTCGAAATCTATCTCAGATACAGACTTCGTAAGCAGTTGTTCAGGTCCGTTTTCAGACTGCTTTTCCTGAGACAAGAGGTAGAGATCCACCTTGATGCAAAGCTCCAGGAAGGGAAATTTCATTTGGTAGAAGATCTTGCGTACTTCACTGCCTGCAGTCAATTTGCACGCATGAAAAGGTCCGTGGAGAAGCTTGTTGTCATTATCCAATAGCAAAGGAGTCGGCTTGACATTAGGGCCGAAATACATGAGTCGTTTCCCAAGCCGTACACCTTCCAAGTTGGAAGAGTTGATGGCATAAGCGATGTTTTCTGGGGTCAAGGAGAACTCGGTAGGAACGGCCAGCGGATCACCAAAAGAAAAGACTTTTTTGGACTCATAGATCCCTGCAAACGAAGTTCCAGAAAGAGGTACAAGAGTGCCATTGACTTCTGCAAAGAAAATCAATGGTTTGATCGAATCTGCCCAAGCAATAGAGCCAATGGAATTGAAGGAACCAATGGTTCCGATAAGAGAGGCCAAAAAAACGTGATGTGTCTTCATGGCAGCTAGAGATACTGGAAAAATAGATCACACCACCGGGTGCCCCAGCCCATTTTTAGAGACCCACCTCCATGTCTATATGCCATCCAGAGAAAGGCCTTTGTAGTCACGCCAAGTCACGCTTAGCCGTACAATGCCTTGGAAAAGGGATGACTCCCTAGTAACCTGCATACTTCCTGCACTCCTTTTAAACAGTCCAGAAAGCATTTTCTGGTCAGTCCAGAAGGCTTTTTTTTGGTCAGTCAGACTCTATCAATGAGTCCATTTATGGGGATCTTAATCTGTCCTTAAGGGAGCGTAAAAATGTCCTCATAAGGCTAATCAGTACTCATAAAGCTAAATAGTCCATATCGTTTGTCTCTTCTCCACATGATAAATCAGGTGATATCCCCTTTTAGTATGGTGTAACCACGATCAAAGCTGTACCACAATCCAAATCGTACCACAATCCAAGCAGTACAACAATTCAAACTGCACCATGATCCAATCACACGGCCAAGCGGAAATTGAACTCCATTTAAGGTTCGGATCTTTAAGTCGGGAAAGAATTAGCGTGCATATCAGGAGTTTAGTCTTTTAGGACTTGAGCAGGACATTGGGATGTATAACAAGTTCATTAATAAAGGAATAAAAATCATTGAATATTGTTATTGGCTTAGAGGAATCCATAAAAAAAGATGTCAGGCGAATCTGCTGGTTATATATATATATATATGTTGCATTTTCGGGATTGCACTTTATACTGATGATTTGTTGGTTCTTGAAACAATACAAAAGGTGTCGAGTGTTGAGCATTATCCCTTACCCTCGTGTATACAGGAATGCAAGTGCATCCTTTGTCCAACAACTTCTTTAAGTAAGGCAGGATAGTTGTTGTACTCTCATATGTTATATTCCTTATGATAACTAAACTAGGGTTCTCGTGATTGTCCTCTTTATCAATGTCCCTCACTAGAACGGGTTACGCCGTCCTTATGTATCCAGGATTTTGGTTGTTATTCCAACCAAGATCGTAGGGCGTCGTAGACCCCATCCCGATCAGTGTTAGAAATGTTCTCATCTGCACATGCAGCAAGTTCAACATCGAGGACTATTACTCTGTACTATGCACTATTACTCTGTAGTTATAATATGTACTATTATGACCTCTTAGCTTTTACCACCACTATGTGCCACTTTAAGTTATTTACATTATACTGTGTAGTACAACATTTTAAGGGTAATATTAATATGCCCTATTACTGATACCTTTACTATATTCAGTACTGTTAGCAGTTGCTTTGACTATATTCATTACTGTTAGCAGTTGTTTCGAATGAAAGATTTGGAGAAGCCAGGAAATTCTTGGGCATTAATTAATACCATGTTGCGAGATGGAAAAGTTGATTTAAAGTCGATTTAAAGTCGATTTAAAGTCATTTTAAATTCGATTTAAAGGCGATTCAAAGTCCATTCAAAATCCATTTAGAAGTAGATTTAAAATCCAGCCGGACTCGTTGGCAAAATACTTCGAGAACCGTTTCACGAGATGACGGAAATCCGTTCCGTGGCAGCCGAAGGTGTAACGTATGGAGATTTGCCAAGAGCCTTAAGGGAACTGCTCACGTGGTCACAATACTTCCTGGAGGCCGAGAACAACGCCAAATCGGCCAAGAGCTGAACCCTTTTGATCTTGAATGGAATAAGATGTGCCATTCCATTTGGAGGAAGCGATGCATTGGCCGACGAGTTGAGGAGCACGTACTCGTAGATTTCGGAGTACACTGATGTCCGAGTGAAGGAGCCAACAAGAGGGAAAACAGCACCGTTTTGCAATGGGTTTGGCCACATAATCAAGCCTGCAATCATGAACCAGATCTCGCTGGCGCACGTGAGGCTGGCCTTGCCCAAAGAAATGGCCATACTCCACAAGAAACTCGATCGATACTGCAGTTATTGACTATGCAGTTGTTGACTATGCTCTCTGGCCGAGATGATCTCTCTGTAGTGAGACTTATTATCAAATTCAGCTTCACTTGGAACATTTTCAACAAAAACATCCATCACACTCTTGATGTTTCCAGCAAAGATCTTGATCTTGAGTAAAAGCGGCATCAAATACTGCACCCGGGTGTTCTGGTTGGTCTGGAAGGGGAATGACATTCTTCTTGGCGAAATCAGCACAGACTTTGGAAAAAAAAAAAAGACGCAGGGCCAATCGACTGTGCAATGATGAAAGCCAAGGCATAAATCCTGTTTGGAAATGGCAAAGCTATATGCGTTTTCCCTGTTTCCTGATTGGATCAAGTTCCACACCACACTGATTCCCGCATTGTCCAATTTGAACGCATTGGCGGAGTATCCAGGACCACCTTGGCCCAAGAAAAAGTGGAAGTAGATTTACAAGTCTGTTAGAGTCCATTTAAAGTCCATTTAGAAGTAGATTTAGAAGTCTGTTAGATCCACCTTAGATAGTGCTCTACCTATTGAGGTATTTTGAAGCATTGCCGTCCAATACTAACATGGTCATTCCATGAATGCTGTCCCCTCAAGTCATCATAGTACGAGGTCCCAGGATGGAATGCAATGAGTTAAAACAATGACCGCTATTTTTCTGGTAAAGTGTTTTATTACTCTTGGAGAATCTATTGAATCATTGGTATCCAACTTTGGGTGGTCAAGGTGTTGCGTGACGTGAGTATCAGCCAATGCTTATAGATCCCAGGAGTAAGGAGTCCATCTACGAGCAGTAACTATTTTCTCAGATTCACCCCAGTCAGTTGTTCATAGTAGAGTCAGTAAGAGTCAGTAAGAGAATAGTAGTCAGTAAGAGTAGTCAGTAAGAGTCAGTAAGAGAATATTAGTAAGTATTAGTAGTCAGTAAGAGAATATTAGTAAGTAAGAGTAGTCAGTAAGAGAATATTAGTAAGTAAGAGTAGTCAGTAAGAGTAGTGATCAATAAGAGTAGTGGTCAGTAAGAGTATAGTAGTAGTACAAGTGGAGTAGTAAAATTATACTGTAGTAGAGTATGTTATGTTCTTTGATACATTTATGCCTTACTGATACTACGCTCGTTGATGGTTCCTCAAGTAGAGGAACCGGAGCGGCTTATATAACTTTGAAAGAAACGTGGCATTCGAAAGACTCTCCATCAGAACAATGGTAAGGATTGTTCTAGAATATTGAATATTGACACGGCGTTTGCAAGGGCCATTGTTAAGATCGGACAGAGTAGGGTTCATGATACCTCTACAGGCAGGGCCCTGCCTATCGTGGATCTAACAGAGTCAGTAAGAGTCAGTAAGAGTATAGTAGTAATACAAGTGGAGTAGTAAGATTATACTGTAGTAGTAGTAATAGTCAGTAAGAGTAGTAGTGGTAGAGTAATAATGGAGTAGTAGTAGTAATAGTAGTAATAGTAGTAGTAGTAGTAGAGTAGTAGTGGATTAGAGTAGTAGTGGACTAGATAGTAGTAGAGTAGTAATGGAGTAGTACTATCTGAACATAAACTGAAGACTAGTGACTAGTGACTAGTGACTAGTGACAAGACATGACTGGTCACGATTAGTCTAGCTGATGATAATGAACAGCTACAGTCCAGTAAGAGACATTCTGGTAGTGTAATCAGTAAAGCAGTAAATAGAGTGTAGTCAGTGTAGTCAGTATAATTACAGTAGTGGTATAGTGTACCATAGTTGATATAGTATAGTAGTATTGTCAGATCCACCATAGGTAGTTCTCTACCTATTGAGGTTTTATGAAGCCTCTCCGCCTAATATCTACCAGCCACCTACCAGCGCACCCCTTTTCTTCTATAGTTATATAAGCAGCTCAGATCCCTCCTTTCGAGAAATTTTTAACGAATAAAGATAACTTAGTACTTAACGTTACAACAAGAATCTAACAAGTATAGTAGTATAGTATAGTAGTGTAGTCAGTTTATTAGTGTAGTCAGTATAATAGTGTAGTCAGTATAATAGTGTAGTCAGTATAATAGTGTAGTCAGTATAGTAGTGTGGTCATTATAGTAGTTGAGTTCTGTTTCCTGCAGACTCAAAGAAAATTTGTATTTTGCAACCAAATGATGAAAGTACTGTGATACCAGAGTACAGATCAAGGGAAATCTGCGTATATTATCTATACTAACTATATTTTCTTAATACCTATATTGTATAATTGACTATACTGGCTACATTACATTTATTGTTATATGGACTATGCCACTATCTTTTAGTAGTCAGTAATAGTCAGTAAGCCATGGACTTGTCACGTAGGAAGTCACGTGACTTTATTTCATCATGTGACTATTTATTCATAGACCCATCACGTGCTCGAGCACGTGCTGAGCCCATTATCAACGCACGTCCAAAACCGTTCCCCAGCATGACAGACCGTACACCCCTAAGATTTTTTTAGTCAATTTTATTGATATTTTATTTTACTATATAATCATATTTTATATTTTTCTCTTTTAGATAATTCTTTATTCATTTTATTTTTCCTAATTTCAAACGCATTCGGAGGTGTTATAGTGGGGAATTATAATCGTGATATCAGAAGTTATAAGAAAAATTATTAATTCTTTAAAGAATGAATCTTTTAAATTTAATCTTTTTTTTACTACGAAAATTAGAATAATTAAAATTTAAATAATCATGTCATTAACCGTTTTCACCTTTTTATTCATAGCAATTAAACCTTTTTATATCATTAGATACTCAGCTATTAAGCATCCATAAATTTATGGACTTTCATGGAATTCACCCTATTTTTCCTATATATTTTACGATATATGGCCGCATTTCCAATATGTATTATCTATGGGAGCATTAGTACAGTTTAGACTATGTCATAGTATTCAAATTTATCTTTATAAATTTATCTAATGATATAATTATTGGTAAATTTGATGGTTATTCCAAAGAATTAACTGATAATGGTTTATTAAAAGTAATATCGTATATAACTGTAAGTTAGTTGTTTGATATTGCCGTATGCAGTGAGAATAAGTAGAAGTATAGGCTAAGTGTTAGATTCCGGTTACGTCAGGTACTCTGTTTACTATATTCATTCGCCGATGGTTCCTCAGAAGGAGGAACTTGAGCTATTTAAGTAACAAAATGGGTGATGAGATGAGCCAATGAGATGAGATGACTAATCGGTCATTCGATGACGAATGCATGCGTAATCGTGCATTCGGTGGAAAAAGAAACGAGTAGTCAGTCTCGGAGGCGAGTAGATGACTAATCGACATTCGTAGGCTAGAAAGATACCGATGGGTAGTGCGTCTACCCATGGCGGTTCTAACACTAAGTATGAGTTTAGTATAAGAATAAGTCTTATCTTAAGTAGAATAAAAGTAGAAGTTAAGTAGAGTAGAAGTAGAAGTAGAAGTAGAAGTAGAAGTAGAAGTAGAAATAGTAGTGTAAATAGAAGTAGAAGTAGAAGTAGAAGTAGTAATGTAAATAGATACCTCATATAGCTATAGGATGACCTAAATGCTTCATGGGTGTCCATGTACACTATACTGGTGAAACAGCCCGAACGACATTTCATGCACACGATGTTGGCCAGGGAAGCCACTGGGTCTATGAAATAGTGAAAGTTGCACTTATGGTTTGGAGGCGAATGGATAAGGGTATCTCTCATATTTGACTTTTAGGTTCATCACTCATTTCCTTGATTCCCGCCTTAGAAACTCAAGATATAATGCTTAAATATGGTGGTTTAATGAAATATCTACCTTATAGTTATATATCTATGTATTATATTGTACTACGGATCCTCAGTTACCATAGGAATTACTTCCCTTCGATAATCCCGTATTTCCATTTATTGTGTGACCTGATTCCTTAGATTCTTCATTCATTTCTTTACTTATACCTTGGTATAATATCTCTAAAACTCTCTTAATTAAAGTCAAAGATACAAAATTTAATTGTTTTAGGAACAACCTATAACAGTCATGTTGCCTACCTATTCTCGAGTCGATTAGAAATTGAAGTTCAAACAGTTTAGTCTTAATCTTAGAATCTTTGACTAAGTTTATAGGATACTTTACTGCTAAACACCCTAAAACCTTCTTGTTGTACATGCAGCAGGAGGTCAAGTCATACCTATTTCCATAGCACGATTTAATGATGATTTTGAATCTAATTATAAATTATTTAATCATTTTTAGTACTATCCATACCCTTGTCACTTCGGAAGTCACGTGATTTTATTTCACCACGTGACTATTTTATAGTCTCATCACGTGCTCGCGCACGTGACCGAGTATCTATATCA
Organism: [Candida] ipomoeae; assembly: GCA_002370145.1. Lineage (NCBI taxonomy): Eukaryota > Fungi > Ascomycota > Pichiomycetes > Serinales > Metschnikowiaceae > Metschnikowia > [Candida] ipomoeae. The sequence continues at coordinate 19,712 of NKZK01000577.1, read as the reverse complement.
ACGCACACCCAAAACCGTTCCTCAGCATGACAGACGACCACGACCAAAATGAACACCACGGGCAGGCGATCTCGTGGTCCAAAAACGGATTCATCTGCTATGCAGACGATCCTGCACACGGACACAACCTCAAAATGTCCTTCATTGAAAACACAAACGGCACCGACTGGCAGATTGCCCCGCCCCACGAACTTTCGATTAAGCCCCTGGAGAGTAGTGCGCCGCCCAATCTCCACACGGTGCAGTGGAGCAATCTTCTGACGGATTTGGCGATTTTGGACGAATTTGGTAATTTCTACATTCTTTTGGCGGGCGTCGGACTTCTAAGACCGAAAAAGAGGGACGATTCAAAGGATCCAAAGGATCCAAAGGAGCCTGCATCCAGCAATAGAGAAAAGAGCGAAAAGGAGAGTAGTCGGGCTGGTAGGGAAAAAAATGATGGTTCTAGAACCAAGGAAAAAACCGAAAAGGATAGTAAAAACGAGCTGGAGAAAAGTGACGGTTCGGAAAATAGCCGGGAGGCCGGCCTGCAGATAGTAGCAGGCGGAGGGCGGGATTCAAAGCCCGAACCCAAGGACGAAGACGGGCCTCTGTACGAGCTCACGTCGTATAACCATATCGAAATGATCTACCGGGATATCCGGCCCGGTGACGGCGGTGGCCATGGTCCTGGGGTGGCGTTCCGCTGGCTCGGCATTGAAAAGCCGCAAATCATTAATAAGCCGGCACATCTTTCGCCCGACGGAAGACATTACGTCTATGGCGTACAACTGCATCAGGCCACGTTGGCTGCTCACCCTATAATCACGAAACAGGCGTGTGTGGTTGTGCGCCAGGATGGTAGCGTGGTGCTTTATTACCAGGGTGAGCATAAGGTGGAGTACCATAAGATGGAGGCCAGTTTGGCTCCTGTGGCCGGTTCGAGCATGTACTTGACGCATGCCAGCGTGGGGTTTTCGGGCGATAAGAAGATCTGCATCACGTGCTACGACGCTGCCTCGGCCCGCCTTTACTGTTACCTTGTTTCCATTGATTGGGGCTTTTTAACGGAACTGGCGACCCGCCAGCGATCCGACACACACTACCATACGCCCAAGGACAAGCAAATCCCGCCCAAACTCTCCGTGGAGTTGATCCATGAGATGAAACCCATGCCTCGGACTCAGGGGGATGCGGAGACAACTGAAGGGGGCGAAAGAGGCGGTTTTTCGGCAAAAATCCTGGCTTCTGCGGCTCTGTGGACACTTATATCCATAGATTCCATCTCGCCATGCCACGAGGCGGGCCTGGAGCTCCATGTTTTGGTTTCGTATGAAATCGTCGACGAAAAACGCCACATTTCGTATGTGGTGCAGAGGTTTACCGTCAAAGACGTGCGGGAGCTGCTCAGTGGCCCGTTTGCAGGCAAGGAGGCGGCCAAAGGCGCCTTTTTCTTGGAGTTCCAGGACACTCTTTCCGTGGGGCAGAAGTTGAAGGCCATCAAGACTACACTTGCCGAGTCCATAGTGTTGTTGGTGCATGAAGATGGCAGTGTGAAGCCCATTTCCCGGAAAACGTGGCGTGTGATTGGCGAGGACCCCAAGGATGATGGGGAGAGGAAAGTCATTGAGTCGATCTTGGACTGTGGGTTCCGGTTTCCCCGACTTTCCGTTTCCGGCCCGTTTCTTTTCGCCGTGTCTCCAAATATGGCCTGCGTGGTGTATGCGGAATCGGGAAAACCGCTTGAAATGGCGGTTTTGGAGAGCCATATAAGCGAAACAAATGGAAAATTGGAAGAAGCAGTGAAAAATGAGCCGGGAAAAGTCGTTTCCAAAGCTACTTTGGACACAAGGAAGGAGTTCTTGACGGCAGTGGCCTACAGCCACACACATGCACATGCATGCTACTCCAACCTGTGTCTGGACGACTTGATGGCACTTGTCAAGGTGGAATACGAGCGGATGCAAGATGGGCCGGCACGAAGACAACTAGTTCGGCATATACTCAGCGAACTGCACAGTGCCATCAATTTCCAGCTCAATTCGTTTGGAAAAGAGTCCGTGGATAAACTCCTCTCCAATCCGCCGCTCCAGAAGTTGCTCCTGTTCCAATTGGTGTTGAGCAACTTGACTGGCATGAGGATGGCCGGAGATATCGCCTGGATCGTGCTCAATCTCCGCTCCACCAGTTTCGGCATCATGTTCTCCCTCTCCAGCATCTACAGACAGATCTCCAAGAAAAAACCCGCCCAGGATACTCATGCCGACTCGGTTCTCCGGGCTGAGTGCATAGTGTCACTTGTGGGCAACGTCAAGTGGCTCATTGACTTGATTATCTACTTGAACCAAGAGCTCTTGCAACTCTGGTGTAGTCGGTCCAATCCGCAGGATCTGGCGGTGTCTACAGACAATTCTATTGCGTTGCCCATTATCTTGAGCAAAGTGCCACGGCTCTTCCTCATGTATGCGCTTTCGTCGATTGGAAAAACTCAGGAGATCCTTAAAAAACTCCATAAGGATTTGTCCGATAGCAACAAGCTATTTGTGCCGATGAAGGAGGCGTTGGAGCGGTTTTTCAGCACGTGCAACCTGTCGCCGTTGAAACTTTCGGTGTTTGAGACGTTTCTCCGGGAATGTGAGACCCATATTGCCAAGGACCCGGAATGCATACTTAACAGAAAGGAATTGCTGCTTGAGGCCGAGAAAAAGCTTCTTTGTTATGGCGAGGTTGCGGAGCCGCTCCGAAAGATGGCGTTTTCCATAGTGGACCGGCATATGGCTGCTTTTTCACGGGACCCACGGCTCCTGGATCTTTATTTCTACGATAACAGGTGGATTGACGTTGGAGTGGCGAAAAAACGGCCGAGAAGTGAGCAATCGGTGGGATTTGAAGAGCGGGGACTCAATATCGATGGAGTCGGGTCAAAATCCGGTGAAAAAAGAGCCAAAATCGATGGAAACGGGTCAAACATCGGTGAAAAAGGACCCAGAAATGATGATGGGGAACCTGGAAATGACCTTAAAGCTCCCACAGTGATCCGGTTCCGGTACTCCAGGACAGAAGCCATCGATGCACTCCGCAAGATCTTCATCAGTTGTGGCCCCTCCATCTCATGCAATGGGAATGCCTCCTTGGGCAACGGCTACACTTCCAGCAACAAAATCCGTAAGTGTGTACGGTGCCGGTCAGTGTCGTTGGTTTCAGACCCCTTGGTCTTTGAATCCTCCAACGCCATAGGACTCTGGACAATGGTGTTCCAGCGCACATGCATCTGTGGTTCTGCATGGGTCAACTGTGAAAGTGGGGTCTAGAGAAAAGAGAAGAGGGGAGAACTGGCAACTTCACGCTCATTTATAGTGACTTTGTTGATTCTTGTGTGATCTCTAGAGAGAAGAGGAGAGAACTGGCAACTTCACGCTCATTTACAACTTATCGATATCGTGAGCCTCGGTAGCTGACTCTGTTCCTACATCGTCAAACTCGAACTTGAAGTTGATATTTTCAGGAATGGCCACGGCAGACCGTCTGCGGTACATGAGGCTCATTTTCTTCTCATCCTTTTGGGGGACAGGAGAAGCCTTGGCCGACTCTTTGGACAGCTGGAGGTGTTTTCTTCGCTCCGACTATAGCTGGACGAAATCTATGGTCTCGTCATTCGTCATCGGAGGAAGACGTCTCCAGACCCCTCGGACTCCTCCACAGAAGAGGCTTCGAACTCCTCGGCTGCTATGGAATAAATTCCGTGGTCTACACTCGTATCCGAGTCATTGGCAAAGAAAAGCGCCTCGTCCTCCGACTATTGATTCTTGTGTGATCTCTTTTCTACCACGAAAAAACCACAAAACAGAGATAAACAATCTCAGGATCAGCACCACCTCCAATTTTCTAGATCAGGTGAAAACAGTGGACGATGCCACAATGTTGCTTCTCATACCTCCAAGGACCAGGCTCCCCTCCAAAGAACCAGGAAAAGAACAACCAAGAAACGAACTAAGCAAGAGAGAAAGAAGACGAGAAAAGGAGAAACGGAGAAAGATGAAGAGAAAAATTCTTTGGGATTAAAGAAAAGGGAGCTACAGACATGTGGAGACTTGGAGTGCGATCAATATATTTGATTGACTACCAAAAAAAAACTAAAAAAAAGGACCCAGTAACTCAAACTTAACTATACTCTGAGGCCTTGGACGTGGACTCCGCCCATGTTTTGCCGGGTTCTCTGAAAATCTGCTTTGTATTGACCATGACTTTACATTCCCCATCAAAGCCCTTTATGAAGGTCTTCATGTACTCGCCAACCTTGTATCCGTCCAATCGAAGAATACAGGTACTTTTCTGGAGCTCCTCCGCTCCCATACTGTGTCCACAGTAGCCCAGAAAATCCTTAGGAATCATACAATTGGGATTGGCCTCGAACTCCCGCGTCATATTCACAAACTTCCTTTCTGTCCAATCATCTTGGAACTCATCCCTACACTTTCCATGGGTATATCTTACGTAAACATTATTTCTGGAACCGGACATGAGGAAGTCATCGGGGACATAGTAAGTATCGGTGATGTCATATTCGTCAGAGAACCGAGGCTTATATGAAGGCAAGAGATGGAGTTCCACCCTGGGGCAGTAGGTCGTGGCCTCACTGGTTTGGTGGATCAAAAATCTAAAATCATCACCATAGCCACAAGCCAGGAAATTTCCATGGACGATTCCATTTTTGCCGATTTGGATATCTGCAGCTTCAGTATGGTTTCTAAGGGATAAAATGTTTTTAAAGAAACCCACTGGGTGTCCAGCCATTTCTCCATCATTCAACGTGAGTTGGGTTCCGACAAGCGAGAAATTCCGGGGAGAAACTTCAAATACTGCAAAATACGGCACATAGATCTCTTTGTCGCTGAGTGTGAACTTTTTGACGGAAAGCGGAACCAATTTGCCTGTGATGTTGATGAAAAAGGCAAGATCCGAGGAGTTGGCGGAGGTGGATAAAGTCAAAGCTGAATTCTAGGAGTTTGAATTGGACGAACCGGTGGAGTTTTTGGGATTCACTTTCAGATTCAATTCCAGATTCAATTCCAGACCTGGAACCAGAATTAAATTCAAAGGTGAAGCATTTGTCCAGCCAGAGGAGGCCAAAGAAAGGAGGAGGAAGGGAGTAAATCTCATGATGATGTCAAAAGAAGTGATTCAATTTTTGAAGGGTCTTTCAGCTTCTCAGCTCTTCCAGCTCCTTTTATGATGACGGTGTGTGCATCCCAGAGTCCAAAATAGGATACCAGAAACGGTGACCTGGTGAATTGCATCCAATGATTTGTAAGCCGCATGGATCAGGAACAATGGATCAGCAAAACCAGTCACGCATAATGGGTCAGGACAATGGGCCAGGGTATTGGACCAAGATTTTGGGTCAGGATTATGGGCCACGAACAATAGGCCAGGAACAATGGAAAGTATGACCAGAACGGATCTCATTGATTAGAATTACATGACCAATGAAAGTGTATTGATCAATGGGTCATTTCGGCACGTGATGGTATCCCCCTGGTATCCAAGAGCCCAGAGTTCAGGAACAGTTGATTAGTTGGTACTGTTAGTGATCGAAATACTTCAAGGGCCAAGTCCAGGATTTTCTGGTTTAACTGGATCTAGAAATGGTCTAGAAATGGTCTAGAAATGTCTAGAATTGAAATGGATCTAGAAATGGGATTCAGAAATGGGATCTGAAAATGGGATCTGGAAATATCTCAAATGTCTTGGTTGATTATGGTTGTATAAAGGATTGACCAATGTTGAAAGTGAGCAATGAATGATCATTTCAGAAAAGGAAGGCGCACACTCATGAAAATCCTAGAGTGTGCTATACTTGCTTCTTGATGCTATACTTACCTTTTCTATATATTAGGAAGGTCCAACTCTCACATCATTCTTGTGTGGAAAGTTTAGCAGAGTTAGAGAAGTCTATATAAGATGGAACTCTCGTTCATATCTTAGTGTTAGTTAACTAATCAGAATATTGTCTGTGAGGAACATACCCAGATGTCCCATACCCAGATGTCCTCTACTTCCAGACCTACCAGAAACAGCTCACGTGTAATTCCTCAAGTATTTACATACCTTGATGAGACTATGAACTTTATGAATAGTGGTCCATATGTTACACTGGACTGTACTCCTTGGTTATTGAAAGGACCTCCTGATGTACCTACTATAAAGGTACAAATGGTGTTAAGTAATCTACAACCAATTATTGACTAATTATTGACAAATTATTGACCAATGGTTGACCAATGATTGGCCTTGATGGTATAACGAATTCACCTGATCAAGGCACAGGGAAGGAATAAACTTCAATGGCTTAAGGTCAGTTTAATCCCATAGTATATTAAAGAACACGTGTGCTAAACAACTAGGATGTCTACTCTCCTCTCTACTCTCTCTCTCTCCTCTCACTCCTCTCACTCTAATCTCTCTCTCCTCTCTCCTCTCTCACTCTATTCTCTACTATCTGGAGATGAAAACCCGGAGGTTCTGGATGAACACCTGGAGGTTCTGGCCCACTATAGAGTAGACCATCTACTATAGTAATTCAATGAGTCGTGTGTCCAACAGTAGCCAAGGATTACTAGTGTGGATAAAAGGAGCCATGGATTAGTAGTGTGGATAAGAGGGGTAGGTTTGGTTTGGATTACGGAATTTTTAGTTTGGATTACGGAAGGTTTGGACAATGCCAAATAAGCTCAATGATAGATATAGGGTTCGGAAAAGTATAGGATTCAGAAAAGTCGAAAAGTACAGGATCCGAAAAGTACAGGATTCGAAAAGTACAGGATTCGAAAAAAAAGTACATGACCATATACCTCAAAATCCCCTCAAAATCCCCTCAAAATGACCTCACAATGACCTCATAATGACCTAAACCACTTGAATCCACTGAATCCACTGAATCACCTGATCACCTGATCACCTCATATTCACTTTATAATGGAGCAGTAGGTTCAACAATGAAGTAATAGTCATTGAAATTAGGGTGTAGGGGATTTAAAGGTCACAAAGTATCAAGTCTCGTGTATACTTGTAGTTTTATGGAAGTGTATTTTGGGAAGGTGTAATTCTTAAGGACTCTTCATGTGGCTTCAGCATACCATTCTGAACTATTCCATTCTGAACTATTCCATTCTATACTATACTATACTATACTATACCATTCTGAACTATTCTATACTATACTATACCATTCTGAACTATTCTATTCTATACTATACTATACTATACTATACTATACTATACTATACTATACTGAAGTGTTTTATACATAGACCATGGACTAGAATACCACTACAGTCTACACTAAATACTACGTGTACCGTGACTACACTCACTACTATACACTACGCCATAGATTACACTATACACTACACCATAGATTACACTATAGATTACACTATATACCACACTTGTTAGATTCTTGTTAACACTTTTAATACCTGATCGCTGCTGTATCGTTGATGATTCGTCAGAAGGGATCTAATTGGCTACCCCGGAATTGGCTACCCCGGAATTAGTTACCTCGGAATAGGTTACCCGAAATTGACTACCCGGAATTCCCTTCTACACCACCTCTAAAAGAAATCTCTTCCATAAATTTTTACTCAAAAAAAAGGGACACATGCTCCGGAATTACAGCACCACAGTAAACTAATTTTCACGAAATTCCAGGCCAGAGAAGACAGCTTTGTATTGGGTCTTTTTCTGCTGACTTTAGCCTGGTGTACGGGTGCATACGTCCTCGGTTCTCGCGCCCTCGGATCTCCCAACCCCCACCATTCCAGCACCAAAAATTGATACCACTCAATTCTATAGAGACCTTTGAATACCTAAGAGTCGAGGCTTCGTAAATTGTGCTTCTATTCAGGTATAAGTCCAAAAGCCGGCATATAGTCTTCACCTGTAGTTATATGCAGGAAAAAGTTAATATACGGGATTTATTCTCTCACCATTACCAGACTGTAACTGTATATCTCAATAGCTATACACTCAGTTTTTCATATTCAATTATGTCTCCAGTTGGAGGGGTTATTATTAGTATATATCTAGCATGGACCTGCATATAACAAAATGGCCCTTTCTTCTAATTTCTAGGTATCCTCGTCTTCCAAACCAGCTTTGCGGCGTTCCCGATGGAGATCCTCTGTTCCCTTGGTAACAGCTTCAGCATAGGCGGAGGTGGTGACGGGTTCTTGTTTGCTTGCATACAGCGATTTTGTCTGCAGGCCAGGAACATCGTACGAAGTTGTCTTTTGGACAGCAGCAGTAGCAGCAGCAGCCACCCGTTTCTGTTCCATCTTTCGAGCGACCCATTTCAAGGCAAAAGGCATCATGCAGTTGGTGACGCAGCTCCATGCAATAAGCACGCCTATATACCGTCCAAAATGGCCTTTCCACGAGTCAAAGAACGCGACCTGAAGCAAGTGGTACAGGTTGTATACAGGCATTGCATAGCCATACCGATAGAACGTCGGGCACAAGTAAATCGGGTTAATCGTGGGCGCCAAATTCAGTACGGCCACCATCAAGAGAACAAGCCCAATCATTGCTGGTTTGAGCACCACACACACCAACACCAAGATCTCAATTATCGACCCCACAGACGACATTGTAAGAAATGCAATACCCCACACCACCAAGAAGCCCAGATCTCCAAACGCTTTATTGGTAGGAATGCCAAAAGCGGAATTCAACGCCACGTACGATAAACTAAGCACGAAATACGAAGATTGGGCGGTCAAAATCCGGAATACCACAAATCTCCAGCCCTTAAGCTTGGCCACAACGCACATCTGGATGGGCATAGTAAACATGAACTGGAAAAACGTAAAAATGCAGAGGTAAATCAAGCCAATTTGGAGTGGTGCCTGCACGACCTGCTCCTCCACGGGGATACCATCGATGACCCTGAAATTGGGCAATTCCGTGAGCAAATTGGGGCTAAGAACCAAGAGTTCCTGCACCTGGGTATCGTTGAGATTGGCCAAGATTCCTTGGGTCCAGGGAGTCCTGGAAATGGCGTCAAAAAAGCCGACGCAGAGCTGCTGCACGATGCTACTGATATAGTTGGACACGGCGTTATAATCGCTTCCGGTTTCGTAGTAAACCGAGAGCAAATCCCTGGAGGGGGAGAAACTCGCATCTGCGGTTTTGAGCCCGGTCTCCAACACTAAACTAGCATTTTCATGCACATAAAACGCTGCTCTATAATGTTGATGGTGGACCTGGCGAACCACCTCGTCGGAAATCGAAATGTTGTGTTTTTCCGCGAGCCCGGAAATCCGGGTATAGTTGAACATGTCAAAATTGCCGTATGCCTGCACAGAAGCGCTCTCGAAGAACCCAGCCACTATCCGTTGCAACCCCGAATCCGTGCTTTCTCCCAACACTACGGCGAACTTGATGTTCTTATAGCGAGAAGGCCGGTCATAATATACACCCCAGTAGACGCAAAGGGCGATGGTGAACCCCACAAGAATGTACAAATAGTTCTGGAACAACGTGATGAAGATTTTGTTGCGGTGGGAGAGGAATTCCTTGTCCCAGAAGCCGAATTTCTGGGAGAAGTTTTGAATGGCCGACACCACGGTGGACTGGCGTCTTCTTAACGGCTCTGGAGGGGGGATTTCGCCGTCTTTTTCGTCGGAAACCGCTCCTTCCATCACCTCGCTGGGCGTGAACTGCTGGTACTTCGAAAACGGCTGGAGTTCTTGCGGGGAAAACGCTTGGATGGCCAGTTCGTCCAGTTTGAGGTCAGAAACCGACAGTTCTTCGTCCAGAACAGCCCCAAGCGACTGCAGGAGGTGAAAGGAGCCGATAATATCATCATCAAAGGCTTCGCTTTGATTTTGGGACACTGCTTTGGAGTTGGTCAGGAAGAACGATTGCGTGGCGGAGGAAAAACGCCGGAGAAGGGTGGTTTTAGGGGCATTCTGCTCCGTAATTTGCACAGGAACAGGTCCCTCGTTGTCGTTCAGGTCCAAAGACGACCGGAGCGAGCTGGCTTCACTCATGATGTGGTATAGTAGGATAAGGTTGGCCGACTGTGTAATGGTCTGCGCGCGGCTATGCTATATGCACGTCTAAAGATCTATCTTTTTTTGTCTTTGGACGCACGTGCGGAGAAACAATATCCCTCCCACACAATGAAGGCGCCGCTGATGGAGTCTATTCTGCCCAACCACAGCTTGGAAACGCCTAACCTGTCTCTACTCGAGGCCGACTTGACCCGCGAGCTCTCGGGCTCTGAAGATGCATTGCCAGATGTCCCGCATAATGCATCTCAAAGCATAGAAAAACCATCTCTGGACGCAGGTCACCTTCGGAGGCTAAACTCTTTGGATTCGTCCAGTGAAAAACTCCAACAAGAAGTCCAGTCGTCCAAGTCGTCCAAACCGCCCAAACCCCACATGACCATGGAAGACTGGAAGAAACTCCCGCTCCAATTCGCCAAAGTGTACCTCATTATATTCTGCATGTGGATGGGCTTGCTTTCAGTATACTGGGGAGCCTTATACCACCGGGAAAAACGTGTTGGGAACATGGCCATGCTTGTGGCTATCGAGGACAGTGAATTCCAGCTTGCAAACTCGACCACCATGCAACCTGTGATTGGCCCCCAATTCCAGGACCTCTTACAGGAGTATCTGAAGTACGGAAAATTCGAAATAAAGAATGCCGAAGAGGTCCGCGAGGCTGCTTCCAGGAATAACCAAACGGTAGCCGAACATATCCGTCAGGAAGTCCACCACCAGAAGTATTGGGCCGGCATGCACGTGCAGGCCAATGCGTCAGCAGCAGTATACGAGATGATAGCCAATGGCAGCGTGCTTTCTCCTGCAGCCAACCAACTGCAAGGCATAATTACGGTAGTATACGAGTCTGGGCGGCACTTCTCTGCCTTATCGCAGTACGTGTCCAAGAACATCCGGCTGCTCCAGTTGGCATGGACGTCGACTTATGCGCCCCGAGCATTCGCGCACATTGTGCAAAGGACTCTTAATGCGCTGCAGGTGCAGGCTATATACAGCGCCAACAGCACCCAAGGGTCTGTTCTTTCATACGTTCCACCTCTCCAACTTGAAGATTACCGTCCTGCACGGCTGCCGGTGGTGCTAGGGCCGTCGGAATTGGGACTCGTGTATGCGCAAATCTTCTCGTTCCACCAGTTCAACTTCTCTGCAGATCTCCACAATACCGTGCGTCAGAAACTCCGGTTCCGGCATTTCGTCTACTACCGAATTCTTTTTTCGCAAATCAACCATCTCATGCTAGCGCTTGTGTACGGGCTCATGACCGTGGCCTTCAAAGTCCCCACGGGAGTGGCATTTGGAAAAGCTGGGTTTATGGTTCTCTGGGCTACCATGTACCTATTTATCAGTGCGAGCGGAGGACTCAACGAGTGTGCAGGAACACTCATCACATTCTATGATAAAAAGGTTCTTTTGGCTCCGTGGATCATTTTCAACGTGGTGGCCAATATCTCCCCCACGTTTGCGCCGTTTGTGCTTTCCCCGGGTTTCTATTGCTATGGATACGCCATGCCAATGTTCAATGTGTATGAGGCCTTGAAGGTGATTTTTTTTAATACGTGGAAGGGGACGTTGGGACGGAACTATGGAGTTTTAGGGGGTTGGGTGGTCTTGACAAATCTTTTGCTTGCTGCTAGTTTGATCCATATTTCAAGAGTCACCCGAAAACGGGCCCAGAAAAATCAACAACAACAACAACAACAACAACAACAGCAGCAGCAGTGAGTTGTATGCAGGAAGAGACCATGTGGAGAAGGCAGTCCAAGTCCATAGTAAACATCAGTACCTCTACACTAATTAATATTGGTGGGTCTGGTTTCGGGAGACATCTTGGTATATTCTTCTTTTGGTGGTGTATATATTTTTGGTGGTGTTATAAAATAGCGGGAGCTTGTCCTTTTATATTGGGGAGAGCCTTCACATGACCAAAGTCACGTGGGTGGCTGCGGCGCTAGAGAGTCAGCAAGAGCTGTTTTCTCAACAGACCATTTTTAGATTATTTAACTCCGTGTGTACCCTTTTAACGTCTTCCAGTATTCCAGTATTCCAGTATGCAGTATGCAGTATTCTAGTCCCAGTCCCCTAGCCTGCCTCCTCTGCCTCCTCTTAAATCCCCAATATTCCACTCCTAAACCATCAACCTAATCCCTAGTACCCCTACACCAATTCTCCACTCACCAATCCTCCATTCACCCGACTCACCCGACTCCATCTACTATAGTCTGCAGCAGTTTTGGGTGCAAGTCACGTGACCATTCCGAGGGTGTAACGTAAACTGATCAGAACAGACCACTTAGCGTGAACCGACTTCCAAATACAAGTAGGTTTCTACAATTCTTTTTCTCAACCACCCGCATATGCCAGAGTCAGTCACTTCAGTACAGAACTCACCATAGTGGTGACTAAACCCGTACATCCCAAACCAATTCTAATACCAAACCAATTCTAATACCAAACCAATTCCACTACCAATATATTATACAAGAGTACATTGAATAATTCATGAATAATTTATATCATTTTTTCCAATTTTCAAATTTCAGAAATATCTCATTCAGTTAAATTCATATGAATCAGCTAGTACATTCTCCATAGATGGACTTTAACCATAATAATCTTACTGGTCAAAAAACCCGGGAATTACTACGCCACAACCTCCACACACCACAGGTGTAAGTATACAGATACTCTAAGCTTTTCAACTGAAACCTAGTTTTCAACATATCTTTAAGTACATATTGATCTACAGGAATAGTACATCTTGTTTTACAGGAATAGTACATTTTGATTTACAGGGCTGGATACAGTACCTGGGCACCCAGCCACCACCACCCCAAGCCATAAAAGCAACCAAATCAATAACCCAATAAAAAAAGACGAAATGAAAATAAAAAGTAAAGCACCCTTACTTCAAATCTAAAATTCTATATATATACCTCCTGATATATGGGGGACAGTCTGGGCTCCCACCAGTGTATCCGCGGTCGTGCGCCGGGTAATTCTGGTGGTGCTTTAAATATCCATGGAGTAAAGTCAGTGTACTATATCCATGGAGTACAGTGTTGGAGTACAGTGTTGGAGTACAGTGTTGGAGTACAGTGTTGGAGTACAGTGTACTATAATCATGGAGTAAAGTCAGTGTACCCTATCCAATACAGTCCAGTTTTCTATATCCATTGTTAATCACGTGAGCTGTTCTGGTGGGTCTGGAAGTAGAGGATATCTTGGTATGGGATATCGCATCTGGAATCGCACTGGAAAATACCTCGCCAAGGTTGTTGAGTATCTCTTGAATGCCGGACTCTTGGTTGTCTGCATCTGGAGCCTCGCCATTAGTACCCGGAGGAGATTGTGGCGAGCCAGAGTCAAGAAGTCACATTTGTATAAGTGTCAAGCATCTCCCTACCTACATAGTGTTAGATCCAAGATGGGTGGAATACAACCCATATAGGGATTGAGCTCACGTGCCCAGTTAATCGGGAACCGATGCTACTACACCCCTTCTCGGTTCACCGTTACTACACCCCTTCGGCTACCTTCCGGCAGACTACTTAATGGCGGCCAATTCCTCTTGCTGAGGAATCATCAACGAATATAGTTTGGATTAGGTAATAAACGTACTTACAAGAATCTAACACATAGTTGAACCTAACAATACTATATTGAGACATGAAATATTCTCGTAGCTCTCATCTAACCTAGGTACACTTGTCCTTTTACCTATCCTGGTTTGACCTTTCATAAATAAGCCCCAAATCTCACGGTGAATCTTATTTACTCCCCATCAAAAGGTTATTTTCGGTGGAACTTCGGTGGAACATGATAAAATGTATAGAATTCCCGCTTAATAACTGTCGGTATTGTGGGTTCTGGTTGGTAAATGTAGTTATACTGAAGAAGGTACAGACGAGACGAAGACTGACAATACTATAATCATTGGTGTTAGTCAATAGACTCAGTGGAGTCAGTGGGGTGGGTGGGGTCAATAGACTATAGGACTGAGTACATTGTAAATTCACTTGGGTATGGTGCAGGGTAGTGTAGAGTAGTGTAGATATGACAGTACCACCATGAAGCTACTGAGAGTATATACTGTACACCAGTGAATACAGTGGAATAATATTTTGAGGGGTGGAGTAGTATGTGAAAGAAAGATATAAAACTGAAAATATCGGTGCCGGCAGAAAAAGACAGTGACAGTAGAGGAAAATAGGAGTATTGAGTAGACCGTGACAGAAGAGGAAAAAGGAAGTATGACAGTAGAGTAACAAGTAGAGTATGAAAGTAGAGTATGAAAGTAGAGTAATGAATAGAGTAATGAATAGAGTAATGAATAGAGTAATGAATAGAGTAATGAATAGAGTAATGAATAGAGTAACGAATAGACCGATAAGTAGAGTGATCAGCGTAGTGGTGGTTAAGTAGAGCAGGGCAGTAGAAAATGACAGTAGAAAATGACAGGAGAGTGATACAGTAGAACATAATAGAGTAATGCAGTTGGTCAAGAAATTACAAACACTTTGATGCGTTCAAGCTGAGTTCATCATTCATTCAAGTACTTGGTAAGACAGTAGGTACCGCCGTATGAGTAGCGAATGCAGCAACTGGAGGTGGCAGAACAGTCACTGCAGACGCCTCCACGCCGGTGCTGGCCATAAGATCATGAGCCACGTCTGGGTTCAAGATCCTGGGACGCCCTCGGTTTGCCCTCGGAGCAGTGCTGCGTGTGGATTCCATGTCTGTCTCATAAGCATAGGAGAAGTAAGTACACATCTTCCGGAGCAGCACAGGAGCGAAGACGCCGTTTATTAAGGCTACGAATACTAAAGCGATAGCTATTGATGATCCACCTAAAGCTAATGTAGATATTCCTGCTCCTATGTATTTTGCTGCTAATACTAATTGCATTTTTATTATATAATCATACCTTTGATAAATATTCTTCAACTATATTTCTCAATTTTATCTTATCTGATATATATTTTATTTACAACATAAATCTATTTATTTTAAATCGTCATAATATACACCCACCAAAGGTGGGTATATTAAATTAAATATTATTGCCTCCGGGGATAATATTTATATGTTATAAAAAGGATTCCAAATTTATAATTAATGCTGATATAAAATATATAATAATAAAATTAATAAATAATAAATATATAAAACGTAATCATTTAAATATAATTTATGCAAAAGCAAGAACAGATTTAGTAAATTTAAGTCACTTTACTATTATATCTTATTATAATAATAAAATTAAAGAACTTTTATCCTATTATTCTTTTGTTGATAATTATTCTTCTTTACGTTGAATAGTTTTAGTACTACATTCTAAATAATTAGAAGCCAAGATGGCACGAACACGGGTGGCGACCTCCTGGATTCTCGAAGAGACAGGCTCTTGCTGTTGCTATGTTCCTCAAAGACAATTCTGCTTGATAAGTACCACTAGAAGTGTTAGATTCCGGTTACGTCAGGTACTCGGTTTACTATGTTCATTCGCCGATGATTCCTCAGAAGGAGGAATCTGAGCTATTTATATAACTGTTCAAGAGAAGGTACGCCCTGGTAGCTGGCTGGTCGTTGTGCACCCTGGCTGGTAGCGCGCTGGTTGGAAGGCCGTATACAAAGTATCAGGCAGAGAGGCTTCATAATACCTAAATAGGTAGGGCACTACCTATGGCGGATCTGACATCCCCCCTGTCTCGATGTCGATTTGTTTGGGCATTGGAAGACCATGAGTTTGAGCATATTCCCGGTAGAACTGTGTGGCATAAGGTATCATGCCTGCAGTTCGTATATTGATGATTTC
This sequence comes from [Candida] ipomoeae, assembly GCA_002370145.1. Taxonomy (NCBI): domain Eukaryota; kingdom Fungi; phylum Ascomycota; class Pichiomycetes; order Serinales; family Metschnikowiaceae; genus Metschnikowia; species [Candida] ipomoeae. The sequence goes on along the minus strand of NKZK01000577.1, from coordinate 3,845 downwards.
AGCTTGCGGATGTTCTGCGGAGCGTTGGGACGGACTGATAAAAGTTTGCAACCACTGACTGGTGACTCGACTTTTGAAATGTCGCGAGGTGCTGCGAACTTTAAGCGAAGTTTTGGTGACACCTGGGATACTCTGGCATATGGGTAACTGATGGGACAGTTTGTATCAGCATAGACCTGTTGAACTTCTTGGGAGCGAAATTCCTTATGTTTTGGTCAATTTAATTTAGCTTTGCTGAAGGAAGCTTAGCGGGCCGCTAGGACTGCGGTGAAGATGCGATTGAGGGTTTCGGCAATGTCAATAGAATCGCGACGGAGAAAGTTAATCAGAACTGTGGATTGGAGTGGTGTGGAAGTTCGAGTACTGAGCCCGTATTCTAACATGGAGGTCGTACCCGGATTCTAACAAGAAGAGGTTAGGATAATTCATATGGTCACTAGAATTGAGTCACTCATAGGGTTGAGTTGGTAGTATAGCATTATACAGTGAAACAGTGAATGGCCCCTTGAATCAGTTTTCCTTTATTTGATAGTACCTTTCTAATTGGTATACGCCCGGCAATTCTAGAGCTAATACATGCTTAATACCCGAATCACCAAGAAAAGCCACCTTTCACTGGTAGATAAACCAACATTTTTGATGATTCATAATAACTGAAGGAATCGCATGGCTTTAAGCTGGCGATGATTGATGTTGATTAGTATTCAAGAGACTTGGTTCGTATTCAAGACTTGTTCAAGGAGGGACTTCGATAGTGGTTGAATTTAGAAACAACTGTAGCAACTAGCAACTTGTTCCTGATGGATTGATGTGAAAATGCGGGATCCCTCAATTAAAATAAAACTGACTGTGTTAGATCCACCATAGGCAGGGCCCTGCCTATGAAGGTATTATGAAGTCTCTCAGTCCGAATGTTACAATGGCCATTGCAAACGCCGTGTCACGGCCATCGTTGTATGAAGTACTATGATGACCTTTTCGAATATTCTGGAACAATCCTTACCATTGTTCTAGTGGAGAGTTTTTGAATGCCACGTTTCTCTCAAAGTTATATAAGCCGCTTCGGTTCCTCTCTTTGAGGAACCATCAACGAACATATTTTTAGTTAGGCATAAATGTATCAAAGAACATAACAGATTGGATCTAACAGCTAAACTCGAACCGCGGTATGCTCACCAGTGTTCTTTTCAACCCTTAAAATTCTGGAGATTAAGCTCTCTTTAAGCTGATCTGGTCCCTACTTTAGGTTACATGAATGGTTCACTTCACATTCTCTAGCTAGGGTACTATTTAAAAGAGACTGAGTGTCTTATCAGTCAGTGGCTTTCCGAGCCCTTTAGCACATGAAGCGTAGAATCAGCCTCTTTATATACTTCTGCAGGAGAGCAGTCGAAGGGGTGTAGTAACGGTGAACCGAGAAGGGGAGTAGTAACTGTGAACCAAAGGGGGCGTAGTAGCATCGGTTCCCGATTAACTGGGTACGTGAGCTCAATCCCTATATGGGTAATATTCCACCCATCTTGGATTTAACAACTCTATTACTATACCCTAGGAATCATCAACGAATACAGATAATTTAGTACTTAACGTTACAACAAGAATCAACCATAGACTGATCATGGACCTGACTAAGGACACACCAACAGAATGTTACATCACTCTGATGTCTGGTACCTTCCAGAACACACTTCACTGACTGGTTTGGTCCCGTTGATGTAGCACAATCGTCTTCTGCTTAAAGCGACTGGTCTGTTTATATAAATAGCCCTCATTCCTCCCTCTTTCGAATCCCAATAAATGGACACCATGTATGACTGAACAGATTATATTGTCTCTTCGAGAGATAAGGAAATAAATAATTTTATTGGCAAGCAACTAAAAATAATATATGAACTCTATTTCAAGAAATGTCAACAAGCACCTAGCATGTACGGAGTCAAGGTGTTAGATTCTTGAATACGTCTAATAGTTGGAGTTATGTTCATTCGTTGATGGATTCCCAAAAAAAGGGAATCCTGGGTGATTATATAGCTAACCGGTGAATACCGGGGGAGTAAGGCAATGCGGTTAAATGCCATATCACGAGTTATGGTGAATGGATGAGTCCAAGTCACGGGTTATGGTGACTGGATGAGTCATTGGCATTCGTAGGCTCGAAAGATACCTCTATGGGTAGTGTGTCTACCCATGGAAGGTCAACAATTACAGTCCAGTATACTATATCCATGGAGTGCATCCAGTGTACCATATCCATGGAGTGCATCCAGTATACTATATCCATTGTTAATCATGTGAGCTGTTCTGGTGGGTCTGGAAAAAGAGTACATTTTGGTATGGGAGATCTGGGTATGGGAGATCTGGGTATTGGAAATCTGGGTATGTTCCTCACAGACATTATTCTGCTTGATTAAGTACCACTAGAAGAGGTTAGGAACGGAATTCTCCCCAACGTCTAAAAACCAAGCTCGTAATGATTGAAGCTTCGCCAGTTCTTCGAAAAAAAACAATGGAGCTTACTCTGTAACCCAGATTCCCCCTTCCACGAGAATGATGCTGGCTACAATGTTTCCACCAGCAAGTGGGGCGACAACATTGTATGGGTAGACACCGAAAAGGATGTCGTTGCTCGGGAAGGCGAGTGCAATTACATACTAGCACACGAATTTTTCGATGCCTTGCCTATCAAGTGGAGAATAACCGCATCATGGGAATAGTATTGGAGTTCAACGAACCTTCTTTGTTCTTTGACGATGCACGTGACCAAGGAGATGGATGCCAATGAACATGCGGTATTGAACGTATCTCTATTGACCTTCTAGTCGCCCACCGTCCACCGTTCACCGTCCACCGTCACATTAAGTTACATAAAGTGACATAAAGTTACCAAAATTGACATAAAGTTACGTAAAGTTTCAATAAGGTACTAAGCTTTGGTGAGAGCAACATTCATTTTTCTGGCATAGCTCAAGAAACCAATCTTATTTTGTTTGTAGATTAAAGAGATATGTATTTTATATTGTAAGAGATTCAGGTTTAAGTACTATAGCTGCAAAAATGAAATTAAGAACTAGAGCTCAAGTTATAAAAAAAATATGGTTCTTTAATAAGTATGAAAGTTTATAAAAATGGGAAATTAAATAAAACAGTCACACAGGACATCATATGATTACTAGAATTGAGTACTTGTCAACAAGCACCTAGCATGTACGGAGTCAAGGTACTTCGTAGTGGGTTGTATGCAGACCAGTGATGGATACTATGGACTGTAGACTATACTATGGACTATAGAAGTACTATTACAGAATCGACTAGTACCATTATGCTCTACTACTACACTACAAGTATCTAATATCATGTAGAGCTTTGGTCTTATAAGGTACAACTTGCATATTCCTGTATAATGATATATACTAAAACATATGTTGAAAAACGTGCACGCTGTGGGAGTTTTTCATTACCACTTAAGTGTAGTTTTCTGCAAACAAATTTATTACACTATACTACACTTGTTAGATTCTTCTTATAATGTAGAGTACTAAGTTATCTTTATTCGTTGATGATTCCTCAAAAGGAGGAATCCGAGCTACTTTTTTGGTGTTTCAAGAGAAGGGGTGGCTGGTAGATGGCTAAATAGAAGGCCTTAGCAATGGTCATTGTTAGTATCAGGCGGAGAAGCTTCATAATACCTCAATAGGTAGATCACTACCTAAGATGTACAATTATGAGCACTGATCCTGATATGGCACGCGATAGCTTAACCGGAATTTGTTGCGCGTTAGTGCGTACCGCTGGGTACTCAGGAACTGAGATATGATTGGACTTCAATAACTCTCTCAAGTGAGGGA